>BTHU01000007.1:36806159-37126159 GCA_036184795.1 Tokudaia tokunoshimensis
TAAGATATTTTTATTAAATAATAGTGCATTCCCTATATTACTTTAATAAAAATATTTAAGAGTAGCGATTGACCCTCTGCATCTGCTTATCTGTCTTCTGTACACAAAGAACTTTTGATAATTGTGAGTGTATATGCTTGGCCCAGGGAGTGGCACTATTAGAAGGTGTGGCCCTGTTGGAGTAGGTGTGGCCCTGTTGGAGTAGATGTGTCACTGTGGGTGTGGGCTTTAAGACCCTCATCCTAGATGCCTGGAAGTCAGCATTCTGCTAGCAGCCTTCAGATGAAGATTTAGAACTCTCAGCTCCTCCTGCACCATGCCTGCCAGGATGTTGCCATGCTCCCACCTTTATGATACTGGACTGAACCTCTGAACCTGTAAGCCAGCCCCAATTAAATGTTCTCCTTTATAAAACTTGCCTTGGTCATGGTGTCTGTTCACAGCAGTAAAACCCTAACTAAGACAGGGACTGGAGTATCACTGTGATAGGCATAACCATGCTTTTGTTTAGAGGAATGTGGATTTTGGGATTTTGGATTTGCAAAGCAATAGAATGCTTTAAGTGGGGCTTATTGGGCTATCCTAATAGGAATATGGAGGACTTTGTTGCTGAGAGTGATTTGAACTGTTCAGACATGGCTTAAGAGGTTTCAGTGGAGAATTTCAATATGTGGCCTAGAGATTGTTTTTGTGGCATTTTGGTGAAGAATGTGGCTACTTTTTGCCTTTTTCTGAAGAGTCTATCTGAAGCTAAGATGAAGAGACTCAGATTAATTGCATTGACAAAAAAGTCTTAGAAATGCCATCATAGACTTTGTTCTCTGGTTAAGTCTCATGAAGAGCATTTTAAGCAAGCATAGAAAGCTGAGAAAGGAAAAATATAAAGTATATGGAATTATATAAAGGAAAAATATAAAATTTGAGTATTAAAAGGGGCACCAGAAAGTAAAATGGAGCTGAATTGTATATTCAAGGATATTAAATTGAATTAAGGGAGCAGTCACCTTGGGGCAAGATCCCAGCCAGCTGAATTTGGGTCCAGGCTTGGTAGTAGAAGTCTTTAATCCTAGGAAGCAAAAACAAGAAGATCTCTGAGTTCAAGGCCAGACTAGAACAGAGCAAGTTCTAGGTAAAGAAAACTTAAATCCAGGCTTGGTGGGTCACACCTTTAATCCCAGTGTTTAGGAGACAGGCATGCAGATCTCTGAGTTCAAAAATCAGTCTACAGAACAAGTTCCAGGACAGTCAGCCTTAGACAGTAAAAGAGCTAGAAAACAGAAAGCTGATAATAATGTAATAGAACAAGGTGGGGGATGTTCCAGCCTCAGCAAGCAACAGAACTTGGCAGCTTGGGCCACATGGCTCTGCCTTTAGAGTCCAGAATAAAAGGGACTACTGGTACAATTGATGCTGGTTAGCTGGAGCTAAGAAATTAGCGGTAATTAACAAGAGAGCAACATCACTGAGGTGAAATCTTCTGGGAAACGTTTTCTGAGAGCACAAAGAAGCTGTGCTCCAGAGATAGCCAGGGTTGTACCTCACGCTTCAGCTGTACTTGGCAAAGTGTAAGAGTCACCCAGGTGGTACTGGTTTTGAAGGTGTAAAGGGGTCATGAAGAACAGCTGAAGCTTGGCACTGTGAGAGGCCATGGAAGGCCATTGGTGAAGATACAGACTCAGGTTTAGTTGATGGGCCAGGACTGAAGGGATCAGGCAAAAGAGTTGAGGCTTGGCACCATAAAGAGAGCTTATGAGAAGCTATTGGTGAAGCCTAGTTGCAGCAGAAGACCCCAGTGTATTGGAGATGCCAGTATGATAGGATGATCACCAAGAACAGCAGCAGCAGTGGAGTGGATCAACCTGAGCTTAGAACTCTACAGAGGGCAGAGCTGGAGAAGTGATGCCAGCCCTTTGGAGGAGCCCAGAGGATCATGTGTGGATCTCAGACATTGAAACAAGAAGCTGTAATGTTGAAGTTTCCTTGGAGACCCCAAGATGTTCAAGACGCCAGAGCCATGGTCTATCTGCTGAGGAATGCTGTGAGCAAGGAGTAGAAAGAGCCCAGGAGAAAGAAGTTCGTTGCAGTCACCAGAGATGAAGAGGAAGTTGGAGATCTGCAGACTGCTTTAACATCAGGCATGGAGATGCAGAGTTTGGAGTTTGCCCAGCTGGTTTCCTGTCTTGCTTTGAGGATTACAGTCAAGTGATTGCATGAATCTCATAAGAGTCTTTGAATGTTGGACTGTTATCATTGTTGAGACTGCCATAGACTATGGGGACTTTTGAAGTTGGACTGAATGTGTTTTGCATTATGCTATGTTTAGATATGACCCCCATAGACTCATGTTTGAACAAGACTATGGAGGCCAGGGAGTGGAACGTGATGGTTTATATATGCTTGGCCCAGGGAGTGGCACTATTCGAAGGTGTAGCCATGTTGGAGTAGGTGTAGCTTTGTTGGAGTCAGTGTGTCACAGTGGGTGGGCTTTAAGAGCCTCATCCTAGATGCCTGGTATTCTGTAAACAGCCTTCAGATGAAGATGTAGAACTCTCAGCTCTGCCTGCACCATGCCTGCCTGGATGCTGCCATGCTTCTGCCTTGAAGATAATGGATTGAACCTCTGAACCTGTAAGCCAGCCCCAATTAAATGCTCTCCTTTATAAGACTTGCCTTGGTCATGGTGTCTGTTCACAGTACTAAAACCCTAACTAAGACAATAATGTACAATTTCTGTATAATATGCACTCACTCATAATGTTTTGCACAGGTGCACTTTTATTTCGCAAGACAAATTGTTTAGTGCTGTGATAATTTTTACATTTTAGTTCAGATTTTTTTCTCAGAAAAAAAAACAATTAGTCAAACTTGTCCTATATTGTAGGTAGTTGTATCCGTGGACATTTAGAAAATCACATCAAATCTGCTTTTGCTTCGTGCTTCTGATTTGGATACATACCAAACTTGGTCTGCTTATTTAGGTCATTTAAAAGCAGGCTTACTTTTTTCTTCTTCCCTAAGGTATGTTTGGGAATGGAGGAGGGATGTGTGGCTTGTAGCAGACTGGACCAAGATGATTCTCCTCAGCTAAGACAAAAGTCAAAATAAGAACTACACTCTTAGAGACCAAGGTCGTGAGACCCAAAGAAAAGAACAGAGCCAAAGTCAGGGAACAATGTCCCCAGTTTAAAAGAAAAGATGACACTGATCGCCACCCAACATGTGTCTATAAAAAGCAGTTCTGAGTTTGGAAGTAAGTAAAGAAATTTTAAGATTTTATAAAAGCCAAATGATATTTCATTTAATTGGCTTAAGTGCGTGTTAAGGTGTTATCTATAATTAAGTCCTGCTATGCAGGGTCACTGTGCAGCTGTGCAACTTTGACAGTGCATGAAGTGACAGATGATATGTGGGGACACCTCTTCAGGTCTCACGTGCCCAAGGAAAGTCCTTATTTTAATTCACACAAAGAGGCCATCTAGGCCAGGGTGCCTTAGGTTCAGATGAAACAGACAAACTTCACTGTGCTATCTTATGTCCTTCAATCATATTCTCTTTGTCTAAGCTATGTTCAGAGTAAGACTTCGAATTAAAAAACTGGAATGCTGTTATTATAGTATTTAAAAAGTGTTAAATACATTCTATTTGAAACATAATAATTATTTATATTTATGGGGTATAGTGTAGTGTCTCAGTACCTGTAAACAATGTGTTACAATAAAATTAGACAAACCGACTCATCTATCATCTCAAGCACATGACATTTCTTTGTGTTGAGAACACTCAAATACACGGCACTAGATATTTTGAAATATCAGACTGATTTTTGCCACTTATAATTGTCCTGCTGCCTGGAATCTCTAGAAGCTATACTTCTTATTGCTCTTTGCCCATTGGCCAGCCTGCTTCTAGCCTTTTGTCCCTATTCCCTGCCTAGATATTTTATTCTGTTTTGTTTTGCTTTGTTTCATGATGGAATCTTGTTATTAATGTCTACAAATATTTAGTGAGTTCAAGTTTCATATGCTCTAGGAAGCAATCCGGGGAATGTATGATTTTCTATTTTTGTTTCTGAATATTATAATACTACAAAACACAGTGATCTCATCTCAATAAGTATTCCACCTTGAAAGTAACAATAAGTGTGTTCAGAATAATGGAAACTGGAGTTGGGGATATCGGAGAGTTAGCTCAGCTGACTCAACATCCTTGTATAGTGGATATTTTATGGAATTATGTCAAAACATTTCACTGCATATAAGATTAAGACATGGCTTTTGAATTACAGAAACTTTGATAAAATAACAAATGCCCTGTAGAAATTAAGCCATTGGTCTCTTGCTCTGAATTTTCAATCGACAGTAGGAAATCTACTTAAGGGCACTTGGGTGAGATCACTACCTTATGAAAATAGTAAAAGGATTACGTACTCAGGTGGCAAAGAGGCATCATATCTGAAGCTACTTGTCTTCACCTCTGCTTCCGAATGCTTGTAAGTGACTACCTCATCCTGTTCCCATTTTTCCTAGCATCCAAAAGACTAGGATCTGACTATCAAGTAATATATTCATATTACTTGTTTGGGATCTCCTGAAAATTTTATCATCTGGAAAAGAATATTACTTGTCAATTGAAAAAAAAATGAAATGAGGCACCAGAGAAGAAAACATATATTAAATGAATCTTGCTTTTTTTTTTTATTGAAAATAGATTTTTTTCCACACAATATTCTGACCACAAGTGTTCCCTTCTTCATCTCTCTTCTCACACTTGAGGTGTTCTTCAAAACAAGTTTTTTCCTGATATAGTATACAGAGAGAAACATACTATTCAATATGCATTATTGTAGTCTTCCAGTCAGCCACAGGTCCAGAATTCTCTTTGTTTTACTTGCCCCTTGGGGCCAATAGACCTTAATTAATTCCATTAATATGCAGCCGAAGCCTGAGATGTCATTTTGCAAGAAAAACGAGTGGGTGGGAACAGGGACTTGTGTAGCAGCACCTTTTTATTGCTATAATAAATTACCAAAAATTTAGTAGCTTGAAATTCCAATTTATTATCTCAAATTTTCTGTGGGACAGAAGTCCAGGCTCACAGCGGCTCAGGTGATTTTCAGCTTTGAGAGCCACAAGTATGTATAAAATAGCAGTATTACAAGCCATGGATTATTCAGAGAAGCCATTGTCATGAGGTCACAAGTGTCTGCGTCGGGATTAGAGTCTCCCACATCAAGAGACATCTACTCAAACTGTGAAATCTAGACAAGGGAGTTTTACTCTGAGATGGAACTGTACTTAGCTGCCCTGAACAGGAGACAAGCACACCCAACAGAATCAGCTATCATCTTTTACCCATAATTATAGGGGAACCCTGGCTGCTCTGCATTGGCTGGGGAATTAACTGCTTTAGAAGGAAGGTAAGACCTTGAAAAAGAATGTATGGCATCTGGGGAGTGAGGCAATTTACCATACACACCTACAGCCTCCAGTATTCTCACTGAGAGAAAGAATAACAGAAGTGTGGAGGAAACTGTCTGTCACCCAACTGCAGGACCTTTTTCTTTTTTTCTTTATTAGATAAATTCTTTATTTACAATTCAAATGTTGTCCCCTTTCCTGGTTCTCCCCACCCCCCTGAAAATCCCCTAACCCATCCCTGCTCCCTGCAGGACTCTTTTAGTAGAAAAGGGATGAGAGGGACTTGCTTGCTCCATTTATCATGAGGTTATGAGCAGAACCCAGGTTTATTGCCACCGAACTACATTGTTTTGGGACTGGCCTGACAGGAGTGTGGCAGAACAAAGAAAACACAAACAATATACATTAAAGCTGACCAGCAGCCCTGAAACTCATCGCCTTTACCATATATAGCTGAAGGAGTAAGCTGGTTAGCTGATCTCAGTATGGGGTTTCTGTAGGGTAACAGTCTCTGGCTGCAGTCCTCTGGGAGGGAGTAGCAGTGGAGGATTCTTTCTGTCCACAGTCAGACCAGGGAAAACCTTTCCGTTCCCCTGAGCCTGACCTAGGTAAGACTTTACCATTCCAATAGGTTTGAGACACTGAGGCCCCAAACACTGCCATGTTGATGTCAACATTACACATTCACTCAGGACTTTATCTGCTCCCCACATCTTATCTTTGTAGCCATGGTGTTCTTCTGGAGTCTTTGTCATGACTGTCATATTAGAGCTCCTCTTGCTTCCTTAGAACACTTACAGTCTTCCTCACATTGCCTCTTCCATCTTCAGCAGTAATGAGATGTCTGCTTCCTAGTTTTACTTTCTTTGTATTCCTTATGTGATTACTCCAGCCAGAGACAAATCTGGTGGAGAAGGACTCAGTTTTCTTTAAGAAGCTGGCCACTGTGAGGTTGACTATGCTCCAATGAGTATATGGGGAGCACAAATTGTACTTTTCTTTTCTTTTCTTTTTTCTTTTTTTCTTTTTCCTTTTCTTTTCTTTTTCTTGCTTTCCTTCTTTCTTTCTTTCTTTCTTTCTTTCTTTCTTTCTTCCTTTCCTTTTCTTTTTCTTTCTTTCTTCCTCCTCCTCCTCCTCCTCCTCCTCCTCCTCCTCCTCCTCCTCCTCTTCTTCTTCTTCTTCTTCTTCTTCTTCTTCTTCTTCTTCTTCTTCTTCTTCTCCTTCTTCTTTTTCTTCTTCGGGAAGGAAGTCACAGGGGTATGGCAAGACCCACAAGGACTGGAAAGTGAATGTGATTATGATACATGATGTGAAATTCCCAAATAATCAATAAAAATATTATGTTGGAAAAATATGTTATGTGATTAGATTTGTTCCCCACTTACCCTGAAAAAAAAAAAAAAGAAACTTGGAGAATCTTCTCAATTCAAGTTTTCTATCTTTAACACATCTTCAAAGTGGCATCACCTACTTAGTTTCTGTATAACAAGGGTATGGGTATTTTAAGCACATGTCACTAGTCGGTTGACCTATACTGGTTCTACCTTGGAGGTGGGAAAAATGGTTTCTCTTTGGGGAAAGAGGAGAAGGAGAGACATATTACACAGAGACTGACAAGTGGGACACACTACTAGAAGCAGCATCTGTGGTTTGTCTGGCTAATTGTGTTTGCCTTTGAAATTATTTGCAAGCTAAATTATTTTGCCTTTTGGTTTGATATGTATAGGTTTATCATTCCTATGGTATAGAATGAAGAGAAATCTCTGCCTTTGGTTACACAATTACCATACATCCTTAGTCTCCAAAAATATCTCATTTCACAATGTAAGTTTTATGGAAGACCAAGAACTCACAACTCATGGGTTTGGAGACTAGTGTTTATACAGTCAAGGAAAGGCAGACATGTGAAAACCCCAGCCATGCAATTTAATGGGGATATGAGAGCACTGATAGACCACTGTTTGGGGGTATTCTGAAACCAAAGGATGGATACCTAACATGAATTTTGCTATCATTAATTCTCCAGATACTCTCCCTTTCCAGAAAGAAGATAGTAGGACAGGAAGAAAGGAAGTTTCCCTAGCAAAGCTGTACTCATGTATTTTGTAGCATTTGGAAAATGTTTATTATTATTATTATTATTATTTCCATCTCTTTATTCATGAGGTAGTACATTTACTGCTAAAAAAATGTCTAAAAATGAACTTACCTCTACTTAGTATCTAGCTTCTGAACCTACTCATACCATGATTAAACCAGTATATTAGTGAAGTGACATTGCTTACTGCAGGTATTAGAACGAGGCCTTTGTGATCCAAGCCTTGGTCATCATTTATCAACAGTTCCCAACAGGAGAGGGCCCTTTAATCCTCTGGGACTCAATTTTTTCATTTGTAAAATAGGTAAAGAAATGATGTCTATATGAAGCTCAGGAACATGAACATAAGGAGAAGGAGAATGTCTGCTGAGTGTACTTCAGTAATACACAGAGAATGTTGCTATCATCGAAGTCACTTGGTTCTATAATGTCAGTTTTTGTTTAATTGGTTATTTGTTTGGTTTGATTTTTATTTTTTTATTGTTCAGAAAGAGAAAGAGAACATATAATCGGGTGCATAGGGAGGCAGAGGGGCTTTGTCAAAATACATTGTAAAAATTTTTTAATAAAACTATAAGAAGAATAAGAAATGGATTTATGAAATATATGGAAATAGTCTACTATTTTATGCTTGATTAAAAAAAATTGATTAGCTTCTCACAGAGGAAGTTATCTATATGAGTTATCATGGCCACAAAAACTTAGAGGTGGAGAGTAGACCACAAAGACAGAATAGATAACAGGGGCATGTGCACACATTCATGTGTGTGCATATGTGCATGCTGGGTGTAACGCAATATAGAATCACCTAGGAAGGAAATCTTGATGCGGAATTGTAGAGATAAGGCTGGCCTGCAGACATGCCTGTGGGGTTCACTGAAATAGAAGGAATATGAGTAGCAATACTCATGGCTTGGGGATTTATAATAAATGAAAGAGAAGGCTCGAGATGAGCACGGAGGTACATGCATTCATTCTCCCTGATCTGGATTATAGAACTGTAACCTGTAATGTTTGGTCAAATAAATTTTCACACTTTCTCTCTTTTTCTTTATTTTTTTTATTGGCTATTTTCTTTATTTACGTTTCAAATGTTATCCCCTTTCCTGGTTCCCCCTGCTCCTGGAAACCCCCTATCCCATCTTCCCTCCCCTGCTTCTATGAAGGTGCTCCTCCACCCACCCTACTACCACCTCCCCTCCCTCGATTTCCCTACACCGGGGCATCTATCGAACCTTCATAGGACCAAGGACCCATTGATGCCTGACAAGGCCATCCTCAGCTACATATGCAGCTTGAGCCATGTGTACTCCTTGGTTGGTGGCTTAGTAAACTTTCTCTGTTAAGATTCTTTTGTCATGTAGATTGTCACAACAATAGGAAAGGAAACTAAGACTGGACCTTAGAGGACAGTGGCTATGATTTGAATATGATTTCTCAACTACACTGCAGAGTACAGTTGATCCCCACGGTAGTCACTGTAGTAAGTAGGACTGAATGTGTCACCACCCTACAGCTATCATAGGCATAAATGACTTTCTCATGAGCTCTTGTAATTATCGGTTTCAATTAGTAACCATGAGGAGAGGTTGACACAAAAGTTCTCAAGGTTGTGCCTTTTGCTTTTTCTCTTCCACGAATATGTTTGGCCTTGCAATTCTGGTCTTGAGCTAAAACAGTCTTCAGTTATTATCTTGAACAGATGCCAGCATTGTGTTCCTAGATTTGTAGAATCATGAGCCAAAATAAACCTCGTTCATTTTTTTTTCATTATTACAAATAATTATATTTTAATTTTTATTTTTATTTTTTTATTTTTTTTATTTTTTTTTTTTACAGGTACAAGAAAGGACTTTATTAGTGAGGCGGGGCAGGAAAGGGCGGGACAAATCACAATCACCACTACAGAATCACACAACTACGAATTCCAACTTGGGGAAGGACATCGAATAATTTAATCTAGACTCATATCTTCCTCTTCGTCTTTTTTGTCTTTTGTGTCGCCCTCCTTGGGGTCCGATTTGGCATTGTTCTGCATGGCTTTGGCAAATGCTTCCACATCTGAAACAGCCGTAGCGGACTACTAAACCTCAGGCGAGGGTTACTACCCAGGCAGACAGCCTCTAGCACCCCACAAACACAGTGAGGGCTGGCTCTGGCCAGACCTGGGGATCAGTACTCACCACCTTTGTTGGTGGCTTCTACAGCCTCTGCAGGAAGGCCGAACTGGCACATGAGAGGGCCAAGCTGTCCTGAGGCCAAGGCCGCACTGAACATACCCAGGGCCTGCTGGAACTGGGGCGAGGTTAATGTGTTCTGGATCTCATCTGCAGTCTGGGGCAGAGACTCCCCAGAAGGCAGGTAGGGCAGCAGGCGCTCCTGAACGTCTGCATTGGCAAGGATGGGAGCCATGATCTCTGGTGTCAGCACACTTGCCAGATCCACTTGCTGGCTGCCTCCTGGCCCCGCCGGCACGTTCATAGTGGCCAGAACGCTCTGGAGGTCGCTCAGCTGGATGGGCTGGGTCGGGCTGGCTGCCGTGCTGGTTCCATTATCTGAGCTGGGTGCGGGACTTGGGCTGGTTGCTGAGGCAGCTGCTGGGGCAGAAGGGGCTGGGGTGGCGCGAGCGGAAGAGGTGGTGGAGGATGGGGTGACGGCTGCCGACTGGCTCCGGGAGCTGGATGAAGAGCTGCTGGCTGGAGGTCCACTGCTCCCCAGCAAGCTGGCCAGGCCTGGCCCAGTGAGGGCCCCAAGCCCACCCAGTCCTCCGAGGCCGGCTGGTCCGATGAGCTGCATAAGCTGGCTGTGACTCATGTTCCCCAACAGGCTCTGCAGGCCACCCTCACCGCCCAGTGCTGAAAGCTCATGGCCACTTCTCCCACTGGCTCCCACAGGCATGGGGGGGTTGTTCAGACACTCGTTGACTTTCCGGCAATGCTCCTCATCTTGGTCAGTCTTGGGCTCCTGCATCCAGAAGAAAAGTCGCTTGGACCCTGCCTTAAACTTGAGCACGTAGACCCTCCCACTGGGGCACTGAAGTACCCGCTTGAACTCACAGTCGTCAGGAAAGATAATCAAGTCATCCTCCACGGTCCCAGAGGTCCTGTCTTTCCAACAGAAGTGAATAAGGGAGTCGTCCATCTGCTGGATGTACACGAGACCTTTCCGTTTATCTGGGGTGACCGTAGTTCCTTTTAATGACATTTTTCCTGCCCGGAACTCCACCAAATACTTGGTAGAGGATCCCCGAGAGCCGGGCACCAGGCTTGGGAACAGAGCGCCTGAAGTCGTCATCCTGGCCGTGCTCACACTCGGCCTAGGGGCACAGTCCGGGCTCGCTCTTCCTTCTCGGTGCCTGCCGGGCCTCCTAATTTTTATTTTTTATTAAATAATTATATTTATTACATTCCAAACATTGCCCCCCTTCCTGGTCCCCCCTGCTTGAGTTCTTCACCCCATCTTCATTCCCCTTTGCTTGCAAGGATGAAGTGAGGCGGGGGAGCACCACCACATTCATTTTTTAATTAATAAATTACCTTGTTTTAGGCAATTTTTGAACAGCAACACTGAATAGACTAACTTGAATATGTTCCTAAAATCTTGTGAATGAAATCTTACCATTCCAGGAAATATTTCATTATGTCATTACCAAAGCTGTGCCTCATTCTTTTCTAATACTATCTTGAGTCTTATCAAAGTACACAGACACTGGAAATGACTATTTAAACAGTACTAGTAAGCAGTATGTAAAATATATACTATTAACTAGTTAGCATTTGTAAAATATATACCACTTACCATTTCTGATAGGAGGCTAAGGAGAACTGGACAAGGGGAAATAAAAACCATTGTTGAATCAGTAGGTGGAAGATTAAAGTGAAATTTTCTGGGTTTTGTTGAGACTCAGTTAGGCTAAAATGATGTTTTGCTGGGGTAGACAGGTGAAAGAATGTTTAAGTAGACATGTGAAAGGATGTTCTGCTCAAGAAGATACAGGGGAAAGGATGTTTTGTTATAGCATAAAAGGACGCATAATGTCTAGAAAGAACGGGAGATAGATCCACATGGGAGATAGAGCATCGGTTCGCTTTGCTCTGCCTCACTAGTCTTTGTTGACTATACACATGTATTGGTTCAGCTCACACTGTGTTGCTGAGCTTCCCTTATGATGGCTTCATAGAGAGAAACTCACCAAAGAGCTTCTTGTGAGATACCTGTAGCTTCTTGCTACTTCTGCAGACTCTGGCCAATTAGTGAGCCTGGTTGTTTCTCCTGGCTTGAACCGCCTTTGCTGATTCCTATGTGGTGTCTGCCAAGTGAATTTGACTGGAGCTGCTAGTTCCTATTGGTGCTTGCTAGTGGACTAGACTAAAAATAAAGAAGATCAAAATTGTCCCAAAGAACTATTTCTATAAACAGGTCCATTTCCCCCATATATTAATATCCTTTCTTTGCTGCCTCTGATGGGTGGCAGGTTAGAGAAGGGGTTGAACTCTTATAAAAGTAGGCTGCAAAAAATATGTCTGCAGAAGATTCACTACCTCTCATTGTTCCCGAGAAGTACTGAATATCCAATCTTAGATGAATATATGAAGCATTCTGAGCATCCAGTGTAAGATGAATCTGTCTACAATATGAAAATCAAAGAGGTTTCCATCTTCTAGGAAAAGACATTGTGTTACATTGATCCTTTCCTAGATCAATCTAATTTAGGTTTTGTATTTCTATGACTTGAAAACACATATTACATCTACATAATTTCCAAAGTGTACATTTCTGGATTCTGTACATGACATATGCTGGTATAATTTGTATACTTAATTGCAGGGGAAATATACAAAACATAACTCAGAGAACAGAATTATTTCTCGTTCTAATACAAGTAAACAAAAAGATGGGAACTTGAAGGAACTAAAAATGTTTTAGTATTCTTCCAAAAATTCCATAATTAACATTAAAATGAATAAATAAAAATCCTCTCTTTTGTTCGGTTTCAGGCAGCTTGTGTGTAACCTGCTCCCAGGTGCTGGGCTGATCTGCAGTAACCAGCGCGCCAGTTCCGAGGTGGGACCTTCTGCCTGGTGGCGGGACCCCGCACAGGGAGGGAGCCCGCCAGCTTCCCTTCCGCGACCTCTGTTCCCGCGGACTGCGCTGGAGAGACCGGTACCCAGGCTCTCCCCCCGATATAACATCACTTGGGACACGGACTGTTGGGGCTTCCGTCTGTGCCCGAGGGCGGGTTGGCGCTGTGGTCGTCTGGGTGCCAGATCGGCGGGCCATCGTGACCACAGGGTGAGCGGCGCCACGGAGACTGCCCTCCGCCATCTTTGCTCCAGTGACCAGGTAGTTGGGACCGCCAGGCTCAGAGACAGACAGGCATAATATCGCTTCGGTTTCAGGCAGCTTGTGTGTAACCTGCTCCCAGGTGCTGGGCTGATCTGCAGTAACCAGCGCGCCAGTTCCGCGGTGGGACCTTCTGCCTGGTGGAGGGACCCCGCGCAGGGAGGGAGCCTGCCAGCTTCCCTTCCGCGACCTCTGTTCCCGCGGACTGCGCTGGAGAGACCGGTACCCAGGCTCTCCCCCCAATATAACATCACTTGGGACACGGCCTGTTGGGGCTTCCTTCTGTGCCCGAGGGCGGGTTGGCGCTGTGGTCGTCTGGGTGCCAGATCGGCGGGCCATCGTGACCACAGGGTGAGCAGCGCCACGGAGAGTGCCCTCCGCCATCTTTGCTCCAGTGACCAGGTAGTTGGGACCACCAGGCTCAGAGACAGACAGGCATAATATCGCTTCGGGTTCAGGCAGCTTGTGTGTAACCTGCTCCCAGGTGCTGGGCTGATCTGCAGTGACCAGCGCGCCAGATCTGCTGTGGGACTTCTGCCTGGCAGAGGGACGCCCCCTCCCCCCCCCAGGAGAGATCACACACCCCTGCACAGGGCAGGAGCCTGCCAGCCTCCCTTTGGCGACCTCTGCTCCAGGAATCCACTAGGCTGAGCCTTTAGATGTGCAAGGCCTCCCCAATATAAGATCACTTGGGGCAAAGCACATTAGGGCTCCAAAGTCACTCAGGAGCAGGCAGGCCCCAGAAATCGGTGCCAGGGGAATCCTGGTAATCCAGGGGGGGCAGAAATAGCTTTGCAAGCTCACAGGAGGTCCAACCAACAGCCAGTGGCAGCAGGACCAACTAACACCAGAGGTATCCAGATGGCAAAAGGCAAACGTAGGAATGTTACTAACAGTAATCAAAGTAATGTGGGACCATCCGAACCCAACTCTCCAACAGCAGCAAGTCCTGGATACCCCACCACACCCGAAAGACAAGATCTGGATTTAAAATCACTTCTCATGATGCTATTAGAGGATCACAAGAAGGACACAAATAAATCTCATAAAGAGTTACAGGAGACCATGAATCAACGGTTAGAAGCCCTTACAAAGGAAACACAAAAATCGCTTAGAGAAATGCGGGAGAACATGGATCAAAAGATGGAGGCGCACAAGGAGACAACACAAAAATCGCTTAACGAGATGAATCAACGGGTAGATGCACTCACAAAGGAATCACAAAATTTGCATAAAGAAATGCAGAAGAATATGGGTCAACAGACGGATGCCCATAAGGAGGCAACACAAAAATTGCTTAAAGAAATGAATCAACGGTTAGATGCCCTTACAAAGGAAACACGAGAACTGCTTAAAGAAATGCAGGAGACGATGGATCAACAGATGGAATCCCATGAGGAGGAAACACAAAAATCGCTCAGAGAAATGCAGGAGAACGTGGGTCATCAGGAAGAAATCCTGAAAGAGGTAATGCAAAAATACCTTAAAGAAATACAGGAAAATACAAACAAACAAGTGAAGGATCTCAGCAAATCCATCCAGGAACTAAAAAAGGAAGTAGAAACAACTAAGAAATCACAAAGGGAGACAACTTTGGAGATAGAAAACCTTGGGAAGAAATCAGGAGTCATAGATGCAAACATCAACAATAGAATACAAGAGATGGAAGAAAGAATCTCAGGTGCTGAAGATTCCATAGAAAGCATCGACTCAACAGTCAAAGAAAATGCAAAATGCAAAAAACGCGTAACCCAAAACATCCAGGAAATCCAGGACACAATGAGAAGACCAAACCTAAGGATTATAGGTATAGATGAGAGTGAAGATTTGCAACTTAAAGGGCCAGTAAACATCTTCAACAAAATTATGGAGGAAAACTTCCCTAACTTAAAGAGAGAGATGCCGATGAACATACAAGAAGCCTACAGAACTCCAAACAGACTGGACCAGAACAGAAATACCTCCCGTCACATAATAATCAAAACACCGAATGTTCTAAACAAAGAAAGAATACTAAATGCAGTAAGAGAAAAGGGCCAAGTAACATACAAAGGAAGACCTATCCGAATCACATCAGACTTCTCACCAGAGACTATGAAAGCCAGAAGATCCTGGGCAGATCTCATGCAGACACTAAGACAGCACAAATGCCAGCCTAGACTACTATACCCAGCAAAACTCTCAATCACCATAGATGGAGAGACCAAGATATTCCATGATAAAACCAAATTTTCACAATATCTTTCCACAAATCCAGCCCTGCAACGGATAATAGGTGGAAACCTCCAATACAGGGAGAGAAACAACACCCTGGAAAAAATGAGATAATAACCTTCTTGAATCAAACCCAAAAGTAGATAACCACTCAAACATAAAGATAGCGTCAAGAATGGCAGATGGCAATAATCACTATGCCTTAATCTCTCTTAATATCAATGGTCTCAACTCCCCAATTAAAAGACATAGACTAGCAGACTGGATACGTAAACAGGACCCAGCATTTTGCTGCATGCAGGAAACGCACCTCAGTGTCAAAGACAAACACTACCTCAGAGTAAAAGGCTGGAAAACAATTTTACAAGCAAATGGCCCCAAGAAACGAGGTGGAGTAGCCATCCTAATATCGGATAAAATTGATTTTCAACCCAAAGTCATCAAAAAAGACACAGAAGGACACTACATACTGATCAAGGGAAAAATCCACCATCAAGAACTCTCAATCCTGAATATCTATGCTCCAAATGCAAGGGCACCCTCATTCGTAAAAGAAACTTTACTAAAACTCAAAGCACACATCGCACCGCACACAATAATAGTGGGTGACTTCAACACCCCGCTCTCTGAAATGGATCGTTCAGGAAAGCAGAAACTAAACAGGGACACAGTGAATCTAATTGAAGCCTTGGACCAAATGGAACTAACTGATATATATAGAACATTTCATCCTAGAGCTAAAGAATACACCTTCTTCTCAGCTCCTCATGGTACCTTCTCCAAAATTGACCATATAATTGGTCACAAATCAGACCTCAACAGATACAAGAAGATAGAAATAATCCCATGCCTCCTATCAGATCACTATGGAATAAGGGTGGTCTTCAATGGCAACAAAAACAAAAGAAAACCCACATACACATGGAGGCTGAACAATGCTCTACTCAATGATAACTTGGTCAAGGTGGAAATAAAGAAAGAAATCAAAGACTTTTTGAAAGTTAATGAAAATGAAGGCACAACATACCCTAACTTATGGGACACAATGAAAGCAGTGCTAAGAGGAAAATTCATAGCCCTGAGTGCCGCCAAAAAGAAACGGGAGACAGCATACACTAACAGCTTAATGGCACACCTGAAAGCCCTGGAACAAAAAGAAGCAAATACACCAAAGAGGAGTAGAAGGCAGGAAATCATCAAACTCAGGGCTGAAATCAATCAAGTAGAAACAAATAAAACCATACAAAGAATCAACAAAACGAGGAGTTGGTTCTTTGAGAAAATCAACAAGATAGATAAGCCCTTAGCCAGACTAACCAGAGGGCACAGAGATAGTATCCAAATTAATAAAATCAGAAACGAAAAGGGAGAGATAACAACAGAAACTGAGGAAATTCAAAAAATCATCAGATCCTACTACAAAAACCTGTATTCAACACAACTAGAAAATCTTGAGGAAATGGACAATTTCCTTGACAGATACCAAGTACCAAAATTAAATCAGGATCAAATAGACCATCTAAACCGTCCTATAACCCCTGAAGAAATAGAAGTTGTCATTGGAAGTCTTCCAACCAAAAAAAGCACAGGTCCAGATGGTTTTAGTGCAGAATTCTATCAGACCTTCAAAGAAGACCTAACACCAATACTCTTCAAACTGTTCCACAAAATAGAAACAGAAGGAACACTACCCAACTCGTTCTATGAAGCCACAATTACACTAATACCAAAAGCACACAAAGATCCGACAAAGAAAGAGAATCTCAGGCCAATCTCTCTTATGAATATCGATGCAAAAATACTCAATAAAATTCTTGCCAACCGAATCCAAGAACACATCAAAACGATCATTCACCACGATCAAGTAGGCTTCATCCCAGGGATGCAGGGATGGTTCAATATAAGGAAATCCATCAATGTAATCCACTACATAAACAATCTCAAAGAAAAAAACCACATGGTCATCTCATTAGATGCTGAGAAAGCATTTGACAAAATTCAGCATCCTTTCATGCTAAAGGTCTTGGAAAGATCAGGAATTCAAGGCCCATATCTAAACATAGTAAAAGCAATTTACAGCAAACCAGTAGCCAGCATCAATCTAAACGGAGAGAAACTTGAAGCAATCCCACTAAAATCAGGGACTAGACAAGGCTGCCCTCTCTCTCCATATCTTTTCAATATAGTACTTGAAGTTCTAGCTAGAGCAATTAGACAAGAAAAAGAGGTCAAAGGGATACAAATTGGAAAGGAAGAAGTCAAACTATCACTATTTGCAGACGATATGATAGTATACATAAGCGACCCAAAGAACTCCACCAGAGAACTCCTACAGCTGATAAACGACTTCAGCAAAGTGGCCGGATATAAAATCAACTCAAGCAAGTCAGAAGCCTTCCTATACTCAAAGGATAAGCAGGCTGAGAAAGAAGTAAGAGAAATAATACCCTTTACGATAGCCACAAACCATATTAAGTATCTTGGCGTGACGCTAACCAAACAAGTGAAAGATCTGTATGACAAGAACTTCAAGTCTCTGAAGAAAGAAATTGAAGAAGACCTCAGAAGATGGAAAAATCTGCCATGCTCATGGATTGGCAGGATTAATATAGTAAAAATGAGCATCTTACCAAAAGTAATACACAGATTCAATGCAATCCCCATCAAAATCCCAACTCAATTCTTCATAGAGTTAGAAAGAGCAATTCAAAAATTCATCTGGAATAACAGAAAACCCAGAATAGCTAAAACTATTCTCAAGAGTAAAAGAACCTCTGGGGGAATCAGTATCCCGGACCTCAAGCTGTACTACAGAGCAATAGTGTTAAAAACTGCATGGTATTGGTACAGTAACAGACATGTAGATCAATGGAACAGAATTGAAGACCCAGAAATGAATCCACACTCCTATGGTCACCTGATCTTTGACAAAGGAGCTAAAACCATCCAGTGGAAAAAAGATAGCCTTTTCAACAAATGGTGCTGGCTCAGCTGGAGGTCAACATGCAGAAGAATGCAAATTGACCCATCCTTATCTCCTTGCACTAAGCTCAATTCTAAGTGGATCAAAGATCTCCACATAAAACCAGACACACTGAAACTAATAGAAGGGAAACTAGGGAAGAACCTTGAACATATGGGCACAGGGGAGAATTTCCTGAACAGAACTCCAATAGCTTATACTCTAAGATCAAGAATAGACAAATGGGACCTCATTAAATTACAAAGTTTTTGCAAGGCAAAAGACACTGTCAAAAAGACAAAGCGGCAACCAACTAACTGGGAAATGATCTTTACCAACCTTACATCCGACAGAGGGCTAATATCCAAGATATACAAAGAACTCAAGAAGTTAAACTCCAGAGAGGCAAGTAACCCTATTAAAAAATGGGGTACAGAGCTAAACAAAGAGTTCTCACCTGAAGAATATCTAATGGCTGAGAAGCACCTAAAGAGATGTTCATCATCCTTAGTCATTAGGGAAATGCAAATCAAAACAACCCTGAGATTCCATCTCACACCAGTCAGGATGGCTAAGATCAAAAACACAGGAGACAGCAGTTGTTGGCGAGGATGTGGAGAAAGAGGAACACTCCTCCACTGCTGGTGGAATTGCAGGCTGGTACAACCACTCTGGAAAGCAGTCTGGCGGCTCCTCAGAAAACTGGGCATGACACTTCCGGAGGATCCGGCTATACCACTCCTGGGCATATACCCAGAGACTTTACCTGCATGCAATAAGGACACATGCTCCACTATATTCATAGCAGCCTTATTTATAATAGCCAGAAGCTGGAAAGAACCCAGATGTCCCTCAACGGAGGAATGGATTCAGAAGATGTGGTATATTTACACAATGGAATACTACTCTGCAATTAAAAACAATGAATTCACGAAATTCCTAGGCAAATGGTCAGAACTTGAAAATATCATCCTTAGTGAGGTAACCCAATCACAAAAGATCACACATGGTATGAAGTCACTGATAAGGGGATATTGACCCAGAATCTCAGAATACCCTAGACACAATCAGCATATCAATAGATTTCTAAAAAGATGGAAGGAGAGACCCCTGGTCCTGGAAAGACTGGATGTAGGGGAACGCCAGGACAGAGTAATGAGAGGGGGTTGAACGGAGAAAAGAGGGAGGGAAGGGGGCTTATGGGACTTTCGGGGAGGGAGGAAACGGGAAAGGGGAAGTGATTTGGAATGTAAATTAAAAAAATAAAATAAAATTAAAAAAAAAAAAAAAATCCTCTCTTTTAAACATATTACTATGAAAAGACCAAACTTAGCAAGATGTGATTATGTTTCAGATATGTGTGGTGAGTATAATTTAAGATCAGTGGAAGTATTTATATCTATATAAATATACTCTGAAAAAATATATTTTGTCATTTATATTTCTAAAATCCTGGCACTTAATCTAATTCAAGATTACAAGCATAAAATTAGCATGTTATGATTGTAAATTAGGATCCAAGGATATGGGCAGAAGCACATTATGAAATGCCATGAAGGATAAATGAAATTCTTTCTCCGGGAAATATTACGAATTCTCTCTCCTATTTTTAAAGATAAAAGATCCATGGATATTTATGTTTTTTTTTAAGAACTACTTTTTATATTAACTCACCAACATGTTCTTAGCTTCAAGTAAAGTTTGGTGATATCATAGTTATTAAAATCACCTTGGATTTATATGAACTCAAATATCCCTAAAATACTGGTAGAGATGAAAATCGTGATAACTAATTATTGACATCAACTATATGTCAAGGATTTCCTAGAGGTAATTCATAGTCTTCAAAAAAGAGCTCTAAATAGTAGCTTTAAACACTGTGCCTTCTTATCTTATTTTCTTTTTTTAAAAAACAACTGATGTAAGAGAGGCTAGGGAACTTGAAAGTCTCCAAGGGTACACAATTGACTGAGGAGGGTAGAGATTCAGGATCTGTCTCAAGCTACAGACTTGCTCTCATTCATTGGATCACTCTTAACACTTGGTGAAGCTTGAGCCCTTTAGGCTTCTATCAACCTTGTCACCGGGGACTTTCCTTCCTTATAACTTTCCATTTCCTGTGTAACTCTATTTCTTCCAGTCCTGTCCCCTGAGGATGAGAACAGCTGGTCAGTGCCCTCCTCTTAAAAACTTTAACTGATTCACTGGTTGAGTAATTTTTCGTGAGAGATTTTAAGCCCTGGAGAGTCAAGCATTTAGTTATAGAGGGAAAAAAATTCTATACTGAACTAATGCTAGAATGTTTCTTCCCTTAGCATTGAGTTTGCCTTAGAGTTTCAATTTAGGTCAGGTGGAAAGGAGTAGGAAGAAGAACTGGGATCACAGCTCTTATTATTTGTCTTCTTTGACTGGGATCTAAATCTCACTATTGGTAGAAAAGCTGGTGGACACTCAAATGTTAAGAAAATATCATGCAAACATTTTCAGTATTTGTATTCCAAGAAAAATTATCAGAGCACAATGCTTATGTATTATGATAATATATCTTCACTACAATGTCTATTTCTTTAGGTAAACTTTTTTCCTTCAAATCGATTAGTCGTTAATCAGTTTCCAATCGTTCTTGTTTCCTGGATATTTGTGCTGGATCTTTTGTCAACTGTATCATCAGACTTATTTAATGCATCACTACAGTTTTACCCATTAATCTCTGACTTGTCTTTGAAAGATAATCTACATTTAATGACTATCTTATGTAATATGTCAAAGGCAGGACTCTTTCTTACATTTTAAGGAGGACAACACTGAAGTGTCTTAACGGACCATTTGCGTTAGAGTTCCATTCATCCTAGGGAATTTTGGAGCTTGCTTCATAAGTATTTCATTATACTAACATCAAACACTAGGATTTCAAAAAACACTCAACTGCTTCCCCAAGGACTTATCCACCTCACAGTAAAGGTCATTATAAACTAAAACAGTAAATGAACTTAAATATATATATATATATATATATATATATATATATATCACCAAACTAATAGCAGAATCATTCCTTGGATTTCTCTGTTATTTGAGTCATAACTTTGGCTTGTCATGTTCCTTATGTTTGATAATTAATTGAAAATCTAAGATATTTTCTTTTGAGTACAAAATTATAATTGAGCCCCATCCAATCTAGAGTGTCTGGATTGTATAAAACATGACAGCTTATCTCTAAAAACAACTGAAATTCAATACTGTGTTTTAAGAAGAAAAGGAAAACGTTCATGCCCCTGTGAATGAGTCAATCAAAATACATTTTGAAGCAAATTGAGTTATTTGGTTATGACCCCAATTTAAATGTCTCTCAGATGTCACTTCTCGTAAATTTGCAGAGAAAAAAAAATCTCACAAGTCTACAAACATAATCTTAACAGAATTCAACACCCTTCTATAACTTCTGTTTCTGTCCAATGAACTGAGATGCTATGTGTGTTTATCTAAGCTCCATAACACATACCTACTATATAGGATAATCTGTGTTACTATTCAACAGACAATGGTCAGTAGTAGGGTGGTTGCCAATTTGACAGGATCTACATTGACATCGAGATATGTCTGAGTATATTTTCTGGGTGATTGGAATAAATTAGGTAGAAGGACCACTCTGATTTTGGAGCAAATTATCCCATAATGTGAAGTCCTAAAGTGAATAAACAAAGCTATATAGATGAACACCAGCCCATGTACCTAACCCCATCCTTACTAAATATTGGTAAATAAGTCCAGTTGCCTCAATCTCTTCCTATAATTATTTCCCTGCCACAATGAATGGTGTCTCCCAAACTGTGAGCCAAAACAAAAACAAAACAAAACCAAAAACACCCAAAATCCAAACCCTTCAGATTTTAAGATATTTCTAGTTGGGTATTGGGTCGTCAAAATTATAAAAGTAATTTATTTTTTAAAATTGCTGATAAGAAGTGGGCCCATTGTTATAATAAACCTGATCATGTCATTCTTAGCTTTTTGAAAGTGGTTTGAAAAAAAAAACTGCAGAAGAACTTAGGACATTGAACTAAAAAAGACATTTTAGCATTGCTAGCAGAGATAGATGAGCTAATCTGGTAGGTGTTTGAAAGGCCAGAGTGCTACAACTAGAATAAGAACTCCACCAGGATCTGAGCTAAAGTCAACTCCAGTTGAATTCTAGAAACAACAGCAATAAAAATAGAGGCTGCATTCTACCTGTAACCTGAGAATTTAAATTCGATAGAGGAAGTTCAATGGAGGAAATCTCAAACCATGATAGCAGTTGGAGCTCAACATGGCCATTGTGCCATACTCTTAAACAAGTCTAAAGAGAGAAAAAGGGAAGAAATGGAGCAGAGAAACATAAGAACCATGTCCTCTGGTAAAGATAGGAGGAAATTGAAAGTTGCAACCAAAGCGTGTGCCAAGAAAGTAAACTGTAATTGTAAGGGATTAAAATCATTAGAAAGAACGTCTTACTCTGCATTTGGAAAATAGGAAAGGCACCTAGGTGAAAGTTCCTACCCTTAGGAGGCTGCTTCTTATGAAAATACGCATTCCTCTGGAAGGAGAGATTCTGAAATAAAATATGTTGGAGAAATTTTCTAGTGAAATCATACATCTTAAGGGTAGGTAGAGATTCCCAGAAGTCATCCTGGAAAGCACACAGGCTGAAGCAGCTGTGGTCCAAGCATAGTAGACCACATCTTTAACGGACAGCAGAATTTAGCAGTGTTGCCCATGTAGAATGTTATATAGGCATGAAAGTTGCAAGGGTGCTGAGGCTTGTGCTAAAGTTCCCAAATCTGCTGAGGGTAGTCAGTATTAAAGAAATTTATATTCCCTTAAAGGGTATCACAGGAGACAACTGTGTGAAGCTATAAAGCTGAAGCTAAAGATGCAGTGACCATCCAAGGATGTTGAAAATACCAGGAGATTAGATGTCTAGGAAGGAAAAGTTGCATGCAAGAAGTACTATCTAGTTCAAGAAAAGGAAATGTGTGCTGCATTCAGCATAGAGCATGGGGCTACCCAAAATCTTTGGCTCCTGAATTTATATATCTCTTCCGTAGGATTTTGTGTTTTCTTTGCTATGTTTTATTTTTGATCTGGTCCAATCTTTCTTTAATATGTTGCCAGTTCATTGAATTTGGAATGAGAATGATTGCTTTGTTTATTGGAATTATGTAACTGCTTTTTCTGATGCCATAGTAACTCAGAGATAGGAGAGCACACATACACTCTTGAGAAATGTTGGAACAGTTAAAGACTGGGGACTTTTGTAGTTAGACTGAATACATTTTACACTATGATCAGTCCATGAATCTATGAATACCAGCGGTAGACGATTACTTATAATCAATGCCTAAGTTATCCAATAATAAATGATCAGATCTGAAAATGTATATACAAGTAACATTATAAAGACAGTGCAAGTCTGTATAATATATTTATATATTTAGAAACATACATGCATTTATTCAAACAACTATATGTATGCAACAGTAATTAAGGCAAAAAGAGGCATGAATTTGAAAGGAAGAGTATATGGAAGGATTTTGAGGGAGCAAAGAAAAGGATATAATCATATTATACTCTTGAAAATTAAAGAAATAATTTTCAAAACATGGTACCTTTAGATGCCATGTTCATAAGAAGTGTACTCATGGTAAGTAATATTTATAGTTTAGTAGACAGGATCTAGGATCTAGACAGCAGACACATATTAGTCTGTTTCTGAAGGAGTTTATAGATTGGGTTAAACAAAGTGGAAAGACCCGGTATAAGTACTCCGAAGGCTGTGGTCCTGAACTGAATAAAAAGGAGAAAACGAACTGAGCCAGTATGTATGACTCTCTGCTTTCTGATTGGTGAGCCAATGCAACCATTCACTTCAAATTCCTGATGCCATGACTTCCCACAATCATGGATTATATGTTCCAATTATGAACCAAAATAAACCCTTATCAGACATTTGAGCACAACAATGAGAAAAGTGGGCTAGTCCATCTTCTTTGAATTCTTTCTCTCTGATGGAGAAAGATAGAGCATCTTACTTCTAGTCGGTGTGGAAAACCTAATGGCTGTGGTTTGATTCACTGAAATGAGAAGTAGAGAAAAGGCAACTGGTCCCTTCGCAAAGCACTTCTTTTTTTTTTTATTATTATTTATTTTATTTTATTTTTTTAATTTACATTCCAAATCACTTCCCCTTTCCTGTTTCCTCCCTCCCCGAAAGTCCCATAAGCCCCCTTCCCTCCCTCTTTTCTCCATTCAACCCCCTCTCGTTACTCTGTCCTGGCGTTCCCCTACATCCAGTCTTTCCAGGACCAGGGGTCTCTCCTTCCATCTTCTTAGAAATCTATTGATATGCGGATTGTGTCTAGGGTATTCCGAGATTCTGGGTCAATATCCCCTTATCAGTGACTGCATACCATGTGTGTTCTTTTGTGATTGGGTTACCTCACTAAGGATGATATTTTCAAGATCTGACCATTTGCCTAGGAATTTCGTGAATTCATTGTTTTTAATTGCAGAGTAGTATTCCATTGTGTAGATATACCACATCTTCTGAATCCATTCCTCCGTTGAGGGACATCTGGGTTCTTTCCAGCTTCTGGCTATTATAAATAAGGCTGCTATGAACATAGTCGAGCATGTGTCCTTATTGCATGCAGGGAAAGCCTCTGGGTATATGCCCAGGAGTGGTATAGCCGGATCCTCTGGGAGTGTCATGCCCAGTTTTCTGAGGAACCGCCAGACTGCTTTCCAGAGTGGTTGTACCAGCTTGCAATTCCACCAGCAGTGGAGGAGTGTTCCTCTTTCTCCACATCCTCACCAACAACTGCTGTCTCCTGTGTTTTTGATCTTAGCCATCCTGACTGGTGTGAGATGGAATCTCAGGGTTGTTTTGATTTGCATTTCCCTAATGACTAAGGATGATGAACATCTCTTTAGGTGCTTCTCAGCCATTAGATATTCTTCAGGTGAGAACTCTTTGTTTAGCTGTGTACCCCATTTTTTAATAGGGTTACTTGCCTCTCTGGAGTTTAACTTCTTGAGTTCTTTGTATATCTTGGATATTAGCCCTCGGTCGGATGTAAGGTTGGTAAAGATCATTTCCCAGTTAGTTGGTTGCCGCTTTGTCTTTTTGACAGTGTCTTTTACAGCAAACCGGTAGCCAGCATCAATCTAAATGGAGAGAAACTTGAAGCAATCCCACTAAAATCAGGGACTAGACAAGGCTGCCCTCTCTCTCCATATCTTTTCAATTTAGTACTTGAAGTTCTAGCTAGAGCAATTAGACAACAAAAAGAGGTCAAAGGGATACAAATTGGAAAGGAAGAAGTCAAACTATCACTATTTGCAGACGATATGATAGTATACATAAGCGACCCAAAGAACTCCACCAGAGAACTCCTACAGCTGATAAACGACTTCAGCAAAGTGGCCGGATATAAAATCAACTCAAGCAAGTCAGAAGCCTTCCTATACTCAAAGGATAAGCAGGCTGAGAAAGAAGTAAGAGAAATGATACCCTTCACGATAGCCACAAACCATATTAAGTATCTTGGCGTGACTCTAACCAAACAAGTGAAAAATCTGTATGACAAGAACTTCAAGTCTCTGAAGAAAGAAATTGAAGAAGACCTCAGAAGATGGAAAAATCTGCCATGCTCATGGATTGGCAGGATTAATATAGTAAAAATGAGCATCTTACCAAAAGTAATACACAGATTCAATGCAATCCCCATCAAAATCCCAACTCAATTCTTCATAGAGTTAGAAAGAGCAAATCAAAAATTCATCTGGAATAACAGAAAACCCAGAATAGCTAAAACTATTCTCAAGAGTAAAAGAACCTCTGGGGGAATCAGTATCCCGGACCTCAAGCTGTACTACAGAGCAATAGTGTTAAAAACTGCATGGTATTGGTACAGTAACAGACATGTAGATCAATGGAACAGAATTGAAGACCCAGAAATGAATCCACACTCCTATGGTCACTTGATCTTTGACAAAGGAGCTAAAACCATCCAGTGGAAAAAAGATAGCCTTTTCAACAAATGGTGCTGGCTCAGCTGGAGGTCAACATGCAGAAGAATGCAAATTGACCCATTCTTATCTCCTTGCACTAAGCTCAATTCTAAGTGGATCAAAGATCTCCACATAAAACCAGACACACTGAAACTAATAGAAGGGAAACTAGGGAAGAACCTTGAACATATGGGCACAGGGGAGAATTTCCTGAACAGAACTCCAATAGCTTATGCTCTAAGATCAAGAATAGACAAATGGGACCTCATTAAATTACAAAGTTTTTGCAAGGCAAAGCACTTCTTATATCGCCCTACAAATCCATTCCCTTTGCCATTGGACTTCATGCTTGAATACAGGTGTGCATTTAAAACACATGCAAAAGTCTCTGGGTTTGACCTCAGTACTGTATACATCAGTTGTGGTGTTAGACACCTATCATCCCCACACTGTGAGTGTGGAAACAGGAGAATTGCAAGTTTAAGGTCTGCCTTGACTGCGTAACGAGTGCAATGTCAGCATGGGCAAAATGAGAAATCTGTCTCACAAAAGAAGAAGATTAAATATTTTAAGTCTTTCAATTTTAAAATGGTTTAATATATAGCAATAAATAATAGGAATCTTTCCTACCTTATTAATCTTATGGGTACAAATATGACTGCCTTTGGTACATTGTAATAAAAATATAAACAAATATTATTTAGCCTATATAATATATCAAATATTGTGTGTGTGTGTGTGTGTGTGTAGTGTGTGCTTATCTACATGATAGTACAACACCTCAGAAATCTGTATATCCAATATACAGTTGTTGAATTAACTTATACCCAAGTAGCTACTCATAGTTAGTAATCAGGTAGGTTCCCTGAGCACACAAATATGTTAAAAGCATAATCCTTAAATTATATGAAAATCACTAATAACTCTCTTAAAACACCTTCACAAATATGCCAGAGGTGTTTCTCCTAGGTGACTCTCAATGCAATCAAGTTGACAATGACTACTAATCATTGCAGACTCTATTTCTAAATTAACTGATTTTTCATAAATATCAGTAAGTTAAAAAATTCAACATGTCTTCCTCTCCCTTGCCCCTCTCCTGATTTCTCTTTGGGAACACAATTCAACCTATACCTTGTCTCCCTGGACAATTGTTGAAGAAAACTATTCTCCAAATCAAACTGGTACCATCTTAAAATGTTTTGCATGACCTTCTTACAAAATATTACCACAGCTGGAACAGTTGATTGCTGCCATTCTCTCATGGGAAGGGTAGAGAGGTATGAAACCTCCTGAGTACCTAGCTACACTTCCCATCAAATTGTATGCACTTCTCTCCCTGGATAGCATATGGCCACAGGTCTTGAGGAAAGATTTAAATTTATAAACTGGGAAAGACTAAGAATGGTGTCCCACCTCCACATCTATGAGGCAGGCAGCCATTATTCATACAAGGTGCACAGCTTTCTGTCTGATTGCTTTAGGATCACCTAAGCTTCTGTCAGTAATCCTTGAAACTCATCTGTTCCCTAGAATGAAATTTATTGAAATCCAACTTTGGTTGTTATTGAAGCCAAGGGGAATGGTGGGGAGACACTGTCTTGCCCCTGCCAGGGGAAAATATTCTACATCAATTATTCAACTAATATCAACTAGAATATAATTATTCCCAATGTAAAATGGAAATAATAAAACACAACCCCTCCAGTAATAATCCATTATTCTTGAAAAGAATCCAATCCTGGAAAGGATGAAAAGTTCATCTTGATTTATCAACACCAGCACACTTCTGTACTCTCTCAGAACCATTCTTTGAACTAATATCTCAGAGACTCATTCCGTTTCACATTCATTGAGCCACCTTCTCTGAAGCAGACATAGTGCATTTGTACTCTGTGTACCCTTTCATTGGGTTACTAGCTCCCCATAATATCAATGGACAAATGATATGCTCAATTTCTGAAATGTTTAAATATCCCTTAGCAGAAAGGTGTTTTCTGATACTACCTCAGAAATTAACACTCAGCACAGATATCTTGCTTGTGTTTTGTTTTTCTAAATAGACATTTCAAAATGTCATTTTATTTGTTTAGGTGCTTTATACTGGAGGTCATCCCAAAACACATAAACACACACATACAGAGAGAGAGAGGAGAGAAAGAGAGAGAAAGAGAGAGAGAGAGAGAGAGAGAGAGAGAGAGAGAGAGAGAGAGAGAGAGAGAGAGAGAGAGAGAGAATTGCTATATATGTGAAGTTCGGGAGCTTCACAAGAAAACGATGGCATATTAACTCCATTCATTTTTTTATTATAATTTACAAAAGATAAAAGTGTTACTCAGAAAAAAAAATTAACACAGACTAACAAGATTTCCTACCTAAAGAGGGAGCTAACAAGACATAAAAAAATCGTATCAACCCATCTTCTCAAGACCAGGTCTGCACTGCTAAGAATAGCAATAAATTTCATTCTTGTAGAAGGCAGAGGCATCTGCATTGCTATCAGTCCTCCAGAAGATAGAGTCTATGTCTAGAAAGATCCAAAGCACAGTTTCCAAATGCAATTGAAGTTACACACCATAACCCAACTCCTGAAAAACATTCTAGGTGATTTCCATCATTCCATGAAAATTAGCAAGGCTACTTTTGCCAAAATTTAAAAAATATGAATCATGAGTAGTATACTAGATACCATGTTTCTCATAATAATGACCAGGTGGATGACTGGGCAGTTCAGTTGGTGATAAAATTAAGTTAATATTTTATATAACAAGTGGAAAAATGTTTGAAAAAATAATTTTGGTAGAGAAGTGTAGGATAAGTTCTTAAAGTTGGAGAAGTGAGAAGATAGCAAGAACCTAGATACATTTAGAAACGTTGTGTGGAATGCCAGGGAAAGAGCTCAGTCAGTAAATGTTAGACAATTTCTTTTCTTTCTCTTTCTCTGTCCTTTTTACAATTTGTTACTTTTTGATGGCATCCTAATAGGCCACATTTCTTTTGCATTCAAAAATGTATAGTTATGTTTAATTTGAATCTTAGACTTTTGTAAAATTTTCATACCTAAAATGCTCTCTTCCAAATGCTTTCCTCCCCTTTCACTTGAGAAGACGTATATCAACAAATATTCAAATGTATCTATCTGCCCTACCTCTGTGAATGTGTGCATGATATACTCTATGATATATTTAGCAACTTTATTACAACATATTAATTTCATTAATGTATGCCCATCATCTTATTTAAATGGAGTACTGAATGCTAATTAAACCTTCTGAAATGTTTTCAGCAAGCCTTGAAAATTTCACTTCTTTATAATTTGTTAATCAGTAGTTCTATTATATAACATAGGTGTGTGCTAATGTGTATACACACAGACACACACACACACACACATACACACACAAACCCCAGTGCTTATGTTTTACTGCATTTTATCTTATTTTTTTAAATCAAATAGCATCATGATTGTTCAATGTTGACAAAAGAGGTAAATTATTAAGGTCTTGTAAATCATTTTGAACCACAGACACACATATTGGCAAAGGTTGGGTTTTATATATTGATTTCCAGCAAACCAAATACCAAGGAAATGTTTCACTGTAATTGCATCCAAAGAAGAACAATTGGAGTTCATGTCATGTTTCTGGTCTTTGAGATTTGAATTTTGCTTCCTTTATTCACTTGGATTTTGTGAAGAAAAAAAAAACAGTGATTTTTCTTTAATACTCCTTATGCAGCTTGACATATTCTAAGCAAATACACCTGCATTCTAAATATGAACATCCAAAGCTAACCTTTTGAGAATTCACACTGTACTGAGGACATCATAAATGATTCACCAATGACAGACATAGAGGTAATTTTTATGACCTGAACCATGTACAGTGTTTTAGTTCTTGATTCAAGTTCACTTTTCACTACACTGAGCCCATGAGTTTCAAAAATAAACCTTCTGCTGATAAGGAGATTTACAGAAAACGAACAAAAAAAAAAATCCTGAGTCAACCTTTTATCTGTGAGCAAATTCTGTGAGCTAAGCTTAGTTCAAGCAAGATTTTTTCCAAGCACTTCATTTATTTTAATATGGTACAAGTGGTTTGGAGTTACACTGTAGCTTATGTTCATCGGGGTTTTGACGGAAGAGGAGGGGATTGGCCTGGAGGTAACATTTCATGCAATCTTGGAGATAAGAATTTAGCATCCCCTAGAAGCAACATTCTGTGTGTATGCTCTGGGGGAAGAGCAAGTCTATTATAAGGGGAATAAAAACAAGTGCATCCATCATGATATTATGACAAGTTATCACATAAGACAGAAAATTATAAATACTATGGGAAAGGGGACAAATATAAACTTTTCTTTAGGAATCCTAACTATAGATGAAATCCATTGTTTTAAAGGGGAAATGGGAAAGACTTCATGATATTTGAATAGAATGGTATTTCTCAAACTTAGCCATGTATAAAAGATGCCTGGGAAGCCTGCTGAAATTGAAATTTTGGGACCATCCCAAGAGACATGTACTTAAAAGACAATCATGTCTAACCAGGAGCTCAGTTAAAGTACTACCTTAAATCCCAAGTAGCACTTCAGGGTATGTGCTGTCACTTTAAAAGATTAAATACCATTGAATACGCAGTGGCAAAGGGAGCTGTAGTTACATGAAAGGATTTATAGAATAAAACAAGGAGACAGGAAGGTGTGGATGTCTTCTGATATCTGTGGGTCTTTGCAATCCTTCTTGTATCCCTATATAGGTACTTCGAGAGCATCAATTTACTGGTGAGTATTCCTACAAACTTCAGACTAGGAGATCAACCATAGAAGTAGTCTATATTCCATGCAATCCATCCATAATTAGCCCCATAATGATAAAAAGTTATCACATATATCAATGAGTGCTCCTTGAATGGCATGTACTTCCAAACAGCTGCAGGACTCCAGGAGGAAAGCATATCCAATGTAATGCTTCGGAGAAGAGAAAAGTGTGAACTGAGTTTTGAAACACTACACAGGCATATATGTACTGAAGCTCTGCTGTTTTATTGATGCCAGAAAGGATCATCTTACCCACCTCCTCTGCAACCTGTGAGTCTTCCTCACCGCTAATATGCAGCAATGTTTCCGGTAGCCAATTGCACGTAATTGGTGGTGTCCTGTGATGTCAATATTTGATGGAACATAAACTCAGATTCCCTCTTTTACATTTCTACTTTATATAGTATCTGCCCTTACATAACATTTAATACAGAGCAAGAACCTAGATCACCTTAATTGTGCCACCACAGGGCTAGGTCAGCAGACTCTGAGGTAGGAGCCAAGGGAAAACACTATATGTTTGGTCAATATTACAGCATACCAAAGCCAGGCTCCACCAAATGATTCTTTGTAAATCCCTGACACTGCAAAAAGCTTGCAAGAGTGGAGAACACTATAGCCAAGGTCTGATGCACCACAGAAAAGAATGAAAACCCAAGAATGAACAGCCCATCAGAGGCAGAGAGTGAAGAATCTTGAGGGCTGCAGCAAAGGACATTTTACAACAGACCATAAAGTCCCGTTAGCATTATCCCAAATGAGATGCCTGAGCCCAAATGAACTTTGCTACAAGTATGTGGGGAGACCATTTAAGGCAAGAAAGTGTAAAAACTATGCAGACAGAGGCACAAATCTAGGCTTACTCTAATTCTGCACCCCCCCTTCTGCCACCCCATGTTAATCTGAAGACAATATTTCTGTTAATATGCAAAGATGATTCACATAGACCTAATCATAACTATTAATTTAATTGCTCAAATTGTACAAACATTTACAAAAATCATGAAAGCTTGAAGCATTATATCTATATTCTTTTCTTTCCTGCCATATATTTCCATCACTTGCATCTTCCCACTGCAACTACGACTTCCTATGTACTGTATATATTTGTAAATACATTCATACACATAAATATATGAATACAATGACAATAACATAATGATAATCAAATGAAAACAAGTCTACCAACTTGAGGGGATGATGTGGGAGGGGTTCAAGAAAAGAAGTTGGGAGGGCCTGGAGAAAGGACAAAGAGGGGTTGTGATGTAATTTGATTTCAGTTAAAACATATTTATAAAATAATAGATATCATTATATACAAGTGAGCAGAGAGAGAGAGAGAGAAAAGCCCACAATAAGTTTGTTCTTATCTGATTAGAAAGAATTCATTAAAGTCTGATAACAGCCTTCCTCTAACTTCAGTGTGTCAATCAAATGACCCAGACAGAATCTTGAGCTTTTACCTGCCTTGTTCCTATGTTCTCATCTATCTGAGCCCACCCAACAACCATTCTTGTCTCAACTTCACACCTTGCCTCATCTAAACTGTGGAACCAGACAGCTACTTCGCTACAGCTCAATTTACTCTAATGCTTTCCTGAGGAATTGAACCTTCACACAATTTGTCTTTTCTCAATCCCGGACAAAGTATTGTGTACCTTTCTGAATTGTTTTATGGCTATTTGTTTCACATATCATTGCCTTTCACCAAATCAGAAAAACTTCTTTCAGACTAAGTGTCTGTTGTATACCTTTTTAACAAGTGTCTTATGCATGTTTGAGTACCCTATTGTCAGTGAATGTTGCCATTCATTAGTCCCACTGTGATTGTAGCTGAGACTTGTAACATTTAATGGATACTAAAAAGCATAGAAGTGGCTTGAGAACCAGATGGCTACACTTCCACCTGAGCTCTTTTTTCATATTAAAACATCAAAGAATGAATCCCTACCTCAATTTTCTACAGCCAGCCTGAGATCTTACAAAGAATTCTAATGTCCTAAATGGGTCATTTTCCTGACAGATTTAGATTTTAAGTGATAAGAAAGACACTACGTTTTTTATATGGAGATAATTTTAGAAGGCAGCACACATGTAAAAATAAGTATATGAGAAGGTGTTGGAATATTAAAAGGAATTTGTGCTCTTTTTTTTTCTTAATCATAAAATCTCAGTCCAGTGTGACCAAAAATCTCTTCAAAGAAGCTACAGATACTTTATTTAAAATTATGCTCCTTGGTTAGTTTCATTACTCAACTAAAATTTCTCTCTCCCTTGTGCCTTTTTGCAACCTTTCCTAGCAGGTTTATTGTTAAAAAGCCAAGGAGCATTCAAATTGTGCCACAGGAGCATGCATTTATCATTGGCAAAGGTTCCACACTGTAGATGAATTACTGCAATAGCTGTGTCATGAAATAGCATCGTATCATACCACTCTACTTTCCCTTTCTCCACCAAGCAGGCCAAAGCTGATAACAAGTAGTGCTCTAAAGTGATATTTCTGGACAAATTAAAGGGACAGAGCGAGTTTTTAAAGCTTTAGGTTTGTGATACTTTAAAATGATTAGCACTTCCTTCTGGCTATGCCTTTAAAGCTCTATCATACGTCTTGGTCTATGTGGATGTTGCTTATAGTGAAAAGCTACTGGATTCCCTACTGGCAGGTATGTGCTTCTCAATCAGGCAGAAGTTGCTGTCAAAGGGAAAAGCAGATTCCATCTTGACCTTCATGTTCTAACTGGGAGATAAAGTACATTAATATAAAATACCAAGCAATATGAAGTAACGTTTCTGCATACTGGAAAAGAGTATACATACAGAATTCTTCAAAGGGACAGAAAAACATGTGTGTCAATAAATGCATAATAGATTACAAGATCTTCAAAGACCTGACTTCCAAAGTCCTGAGTTTATTTAAGTGTATTGAAAGCATAAAGAGGGGAAACTTTCTGCTATCATATTAAGATTTTAGGCAATATATTAAAGAATATATTGCAATGATTTTTTTTTGGTTTTATTGTATGTTGTGTTTCTGAGTTAGCTAGACTGAAGTAGGCATAAATGAACAAGTGTAGGGTTTGACATTTGTCAGCTTGTTACATTAGTTCTTTTGTTGACAAATGAAAGGCACAGTACACAGTTTAAATAGAGACCTCCTTCTCAAATAAATCTCATATAAGCATAGCTAGCCACTGGATATACCCATCTACCCAAGTGAAAACTCACTGCTAGGCATTAGATACTAGAAAATAATGTCTAGAAAAGACATGAACTTGTCTCTTGAGGACAGTGTTGGATAGCCATAGAGATTAGACAAAGATAACAATTATCATGGCCGGTAACAAAATAAAATCCCAGAATTCCCATATGAAAAAAATATATGAAAAAAATATTAAGTGCTTGAATTGGGATTTGATAAACATCCATGTAACTTAGAGGTACTCTAAATTTAATACACAAGGAGTTTGATGGCAAACTGTTTGTGACAGAACAAACAGATGCTCAAAATCAACTCTACTAACCATAAAGGACAACTAGAAATATTTTTCAAATTTGCTCAAATAGATTTTGATATACACCCATGTACTCAGGAGTACACACAGTTTCTCTGCAGTGAGATTGCTACTGAATCTTTGACAGTTCTAGAATCTCATGTCACTTTTTATTGGACAAAAAAGTAAAAATGTTCTTAGCTTCAGTCTACCCCCTGTTTCAATTATCAGCTATTTATATTATTCTATTCCTATGTGAAAAACTAAGAATTTTCAAACTAACAAATTGAAAAAGATAATTTTAAGGGACTAAATATATTGAACATATTGAATATGATTTTTCCCTTTTAGAAATAAGTTTGTTTAAGAATTTGTGTTTTGTTTTGTTTTTAATCTATTTCCAATTCTTTTTCTCCATCCACTCTCTTCTAACAGAATCACAGACACACAGGCACACAAATGCACACTAGCATGACATTGCTGCTCATTGTACATTATTTGAGCAGGACTGAAATAAATATTTGCATCAGGGTTTATGTTTATGGTTGGAAACATTCCATTTACTTCACACAATTATTTCATTCAAATGAAACTAGAAATATTTGGGTCAACCAAGCACCAAACTTGTGGTGGCCTGTGAAATATATTCATGATTTACTTCCATTACTGCCTGCAGTCCTTTCTATTGCACTTCTGCATCTCTTGTCAGTTGAAATCTAACACATTTTAAATATGGAAAGCCTATTCAGTCTATTTTGTGTTGAAATTTGGTGCGTGTCTATGTAGTAATATTGGAATATACCCAATCCTATTAAGGCTTAGAGTTTTGAACTTTCTCATGGATCTAGGTTCATTACAGCACCCCTCCTCTATGCAACCATTACTGGAGTTTTGGGTAGGCTTGAATTTGTCATATATGTGAAAGTATAATGAATCATTGTAAAAAATTGTGCTACCTTAATAAAATCTCATAACTAGGGAGGTTATGAAACTTTCCATTCTCTTTGAAAGGAGGTTAAATATTAAATCTGTTGAGGACACTTAAATGCAGCAGGGAAGTACAAAAGGGGAACCTAGCAAATATATGATAGAAGGATGAGTTCTGGTTATTAGACATGACTAAAGAGTTAGTCAATTAGAAGACTGACTTCCTACTTGCTTAGTAAAATGTCCCAAAGCTAACTCTCTCTCTCTCCATATATATATATATATATATATATATATATATATATATGCATAATTTATATATGTAATGTATATATAATTTATATATGTAATATATAATTATATATAATTATAATATATATAATATATATTATTTGTGCTGAATAAAATGATTAGTTTGTGTTATGAGAGCTCCAAATAGCTGGAGATTTTAGGAAACAAAAGCAAATTTTAAAGATCCAGAGGAAGCCAAAACTAAAGAAATGAAGCATGAGCCCCAAGACTTGAGAGCACAAAGAAGCATCTTCAGGTACCCAAGTGTCTCTTGAGTCTTGTCTGACAGTTCTAGGAAGCCCTGTCATTTTCTCTTATGCACACTAATATCAGAACAGCTCAAAACCTTCACCATCCTTTACATAATAGCAAATGAAAATGTGTTTCAGAGAAAGATGGTGCCCAGCTGGGAAGTCACATATGTGATAAAAAGAAGGAAAAGTCATGTAGAAAAAAATACAGAGCTCTAGAGTGAGAGGCAACCTAAGGTAGCAATGATATGCATATATGCATGGTAGTTTGTGTAGTGCCTGTCTCTCCACTGTCACACACTATGCCTGATCTCTCATTTCAACCACCTTCAATATGAGCACTACCTACCTCCAACAGGCAGGAGTTTGTTCTGAAGAACAAAGGTAATTGAATGGAAAGTGTTTTCTAGAGACTCATTCTTCCTATCATAAACTAATTGTGAACTTTACTAACAATGATGGCAGTAAATGTGGATAAAGGAAAGGAGTGGGCAAACATGAAAAACATGGGAATACCATGGTCAGAAATAAGGAAGATGAGACTTTTACATGGGTGTAACCAAACTACTGTGAGCTTCATCCAAAGTAGCAACATTATCAGGGTAGTCAGGTCAATTGATCAAATAATATGATTTTCACTATGAAATGAATTGAGAGCACCTTTTTTTTTTAAAGATTATTTGGTAGCAAATGTTGAACAACTGATGGAATTTTAAATCAGCAGTGCTTCTGGTGGAAGTCAATAGGGAAATTTGACAGTTCAGTAGGTGCCTCCTGCCCAGGGGCTCTGAACACTAACTGTGTGTTGGAAGTTCTGTGTGCTTTACACACGCTGTTGCTCAGACCTCACATCACAGGCTCATTGGTTGGTTTGAAGTGTAATCTGTGGTCCAGAGACAAGGATGTAATGAAACCTGTCAGGTGAATGTATGTGAATCAAGAGTCAGGGAGCACCTCCCTTAGTGAGAGCAAAGTGCAGTCTATAAGGACATCTTTAAGAACAGAATCACCTATGGAGTGCCAAAGCGAAGATAAGCCTATGTCACCTGATGCTCGCTGAGACTATGGTGGGGCTTCCAGTAAATACAGGACCCATGTTTATTTTCTATTTTTGATAACTTCCTATAACTATTTTCTAACATGAGTGCTGGTTCTGTAGCACAAGTACCAATAAAGAAACACACAGATGTGATATGGGGGGGAGCATTCTCTCTCTCTCTCTTTCTCTCTCTCTCTCTCTCTCTCTCTCTCTCTCTCTCTCTCTCTCTCTCTCTCTCTCTGTGTGTGTCTGTGTGTGTGTAATGTGTTTTCTGGAGACACATTTGTATATATATATATATAAAATTTATGAGCTATCAAGCACATTAAAAATATGCAAATATATATTTGATTATCTTTCTAAGAATATCTATCTATATATATATATATATATGACTTGGTAGCACAATTTCTTACCTCATGGTCATGGTAATGAATGGTTATCTATGGTTATATAAAGCACTGTACATTAGATTTAATGACTGGCCAAGCAGAGTCAGTTTGTACATTCCTGAACAATTCTTAGTAAAAGAAAAATCCAGAGGCATTGAAAAGCCATGGTTTGAGTACTGCTTATGAGTCATGATTATGTATATTTTATGTTCTGTTGTTATTGGAAACTGTTCTTGAGATCCTGGGAACCTGACAGTCTGATGGATGCAAAAAAACCTATTAAAAAGCAATCTGAAATGCATTTCAGGTGAAATCATTTCTACCAAAATGCGGATGACTTCATTTATCCTAAAGATATAATTAGAATGGAGACTGAATTGGTTTTTCTCTTTATATAATATATTACAAATATATACCTCCTTATTCTAGAGTTGGCATGTGTATTTCCTTTTAAAACCCTCGTGTCAGATAGAGTGCATCTCCTTCCATGAACCTCTACACTCTGTATATTCACAGCTTTTCAAAGGGGCCTCTCAACAAAACAAAACAAAATAAAAAAACCAAAAGCAGATGCACAAAAAACATGCACGGGTATTATTTCTCCTAGCCTTATCTACACATGTCAGACAATTAAGACAGTGATGAATTTCACATTACTGTATTAAAAAATTTATTATCAGAGGCAAAATTCAAATATGCTGTGCTTAAGATAGACAAATTTCCTCACTTAGAAAAATTCATATTTTGGGTCACGAAAGTATTAAAATTTCATGTTGAACATATAGATTCAATTTGTACTGAATAACTTAAAGTCATACCATAGAAAACATTTATCTGCTAAACTAACATAAGGTTATTTATTTAGCAAATGCTTTAGAACTCATGTTTACTAAAAGATCAACAACCTTTTTATTCCCAAATCATAAAATATTAGAAAGATGAAAAATATGCTTCCAAATGGAACATACTATGTATGTCTGGTCTAACAGTTTTAAGTAAAGAAACATTGTTACTAATCAAATGTGTTTATTAGGAATAGTCCTCCAATGTAATTTCTAATTATTATTTATTATTATTTATTTGATAAATTCAGCCTTGGCCAGACAGCGAAAAGTAAAATCTCAAAGGTAAAATCTATGTTACTGTTTAAGTGCCTTAAAATGTGTGAAATCATAATGATAATGTGTTTTTGTTTTACAGTACTTACCTGTTGTCACAGACTATTAAAATGCAAAAGAGAATAAAGTACAGCCATGAAAGACTGCACAAATACTAATAGATGTCAATATACAAGGGCCATTTAAGGAGCTAGTGTGAGATAAACATTATGCAATAGTGTAAATACTAGAATGAAACATTTGGAAAGAAATCCATTTGAAAAAATAGTTTACACTTGATAAATGATAGTTACAAAAGCCTATTTGAAATAAAAGGTAGAACAAAGGATTTCTAATGAGTTCTCACCCAGTATGTTACATACTACAGGAAGGTGAGAGCAGATCTGTCCATAAGGGTAAATCAAATCCCTTCAGCCTTGCAGGGACGATTAGCAGAGAATAAATGCTCTGAACATTTGAGGCAGGTGTTCCTAACTCCACTATTATCTTTTCTACAAAACACTTTGCTCTTTCATTTACTTATATGACATAAGAAAAATGTGCGCCATTAAAAGCAAGTTGACCTGTACAGAAACAAGTCAAAGCAGTTAGCTTAGACCGCATCTATGCGCAGCAGGACCATTCAAAACATAACTTCAAGTAAATTAAGCAGTGTAGTTCATCTACAGTTCTACACAGAAAGAGAGGAATTTTTCTGATCCTTTTGATAGGCAATAGAAAAGTTCAGGCTAACCTAATAACTCTTCTACATGCAGTGACAGGTTCATCCTCCTTGTTGTGAGACATTGGCTGAAGAGTTTACAGCCCACTCTCTGTTCATGGCTCGTTGGGTAAGTGTCAGTTAATTACTTGTAGTTTAAAGCTCTCACAAACAAAGGTAGAACTGATGTGATGAAAATATTTTTAGAGACTATATGAAGTAACCTTGGTAATAAACGAGTGATAAGCCAAAAATACACCAATTATCACTTATCAAGCAAGTCCATAACAATGAAACTGGGAAAGATGTCAAAGAAGCAAACATTCAAATCTCCCATGGTCTCTATGGATAGACAATGTCTCAAGCTTGACAGAGGCACAGAAGTGATGGATTCACATCATGGGAAGCCTAAGTTTCCAGTTTTAAGGACCCACTAATATTAGTAATTCATTAGTAATTTCATAGAAACTAACGGCTTTTAGCCCCCATCTGCTCAATCATCAGTTAGAATTAATAACACTTCATGGGATTATCATGTGAACTGATAACTATAGAGTGTCTCGAGGTTAATAGATATCCATATACTCACATTGTTTTTATCTTTCCCTATAATCTGAAGCCTTCTTTTTCTACTTTGTTACTGCATCAGTATTTGAACTAAGACACAGAAAAACTAACTCTTAAAGCTAGTTTTATATATATATTATTTATATGCATTAAATTATATACATCATATATATTGATATGATTATATATTGATTATATATTATATTCAATGTAAACATAAACTTTTATTCAATTATATTCAATGTGAATTATATAAATCAAATAAATTAATATCTATCAAAAATATAGTCAGTACAAATGCCTTTAAAGTATGGATTGTGAAGTCGATGAAAAAAATCACAAGATATGAAGTAATTGAATAACTTAAAAAACACCCTTAAAGACATAAAATATACAATGACATATAAATCCACCCTTAACATGAGAACCTGCTTTTAACAACTTTTTTAAACATTTTCTAAAAGCTTCATAACTTTATTACTGAAACTTTTAGATAAAATTTCATGAAGTGAAATTGAGAACAAAAGCTGCTACAGTACACATTTGTCTTTTAGTCAATCCATCCCAAATAAAATATTTGATTTTAAAACTTGCTAATTAGTTCAAGGCAGTTGGAATTGAGGGCCAATTTTATATAAAATGAAACTTGAAATTTCAGCATAGTTTATGAGGATTTGAAGAAATAAATTATTGCCTAAGAATTGCTGAATTTGCTTCAGAGAATAAGGGGTTTACTTAAAGTCAAACAAAACTAGCATCATTTTGGCAAATGTGAGATATCTTTGCAAGTAGACTAAAGAATCTAGTAAATGCTGGAAGAAGCTGAGGAGGAGGGCAACCCTCTAAGAAGACCAGTAGTCTCAACTAACCTGGACCCCTAAGATCTCTCAGACACTGTACCACCAACCAGGCAGCATACACCAGCTGATATGAGGCCCCCAACACACATACAGCAGAGGACTGCCGGGTCTGTGTTCATTCAGAGATGATGTACCTAACCCTCAAGAGACTGGAGACTCCAGGGAGTTTAGAGGTCAGGTGTGGTAGAGGGGGGACATCCACATGGAGATGGTGGAGGATGTGGAACAGTCAGAGGGTGGACTGGTAGGAAGATAAAGTCTGGACTGTAACAAAAGATTTAGAAATCCTTTCTGAAGATTAGCAACATTGTTAAACAGCACAAACAGCTTTTATCAAGGATGAATTCTGTCCCAATTTTGATTCCAATTTTTGTTGTTTGAATTTCATGGTGTTATTATGATTTCAAGATGGTTTGCATTTCTATAAAATACGGTAAAATCAAACTGCAATGTACCTAGAGTTTTCAGAAATAGTATAAAAATAGTTGGGCTTCATATCTAAAACTTATCAAACTGTTTTTCTATAGCGTGAGAGTCTACTTCACCTTGCCTTCATTCCAACTGGTTAATGAATTCATTACATTTTGCATTCGAACATTTTAGATCTATTTTCTACCATCTTCCTTTCACTCCCCGCGTGCTCAGTTAAATACAATCTACTCTATCTTTTTTCCTCTTCTTGGTTGAATTCTTAAAGTACATAACTATTGGTATCAAATGATAATTTAGCCATGATCTCTGATAAATGAAAATAGGCCATTGAAACCTTCGTTTCTTGTCCTCTGTCCCTTGACTACTGTAGGTGCTATAAGTTACAGGATAGTTCATGAAAATATTTGAGCTACATTCTCTATCCTCCTAGAAGACAATTTTTAGAATATTTAATTAGCAGTGAATATGAAGTAAGCATGATAGCATATGCTTCATTATAACCTATCTATGGCATCTAATCCGGTGCTTTAGTTCCACAGAAATAATTTTTTCACAACTTAGTCTCCATAGACTTATACTTTTTTTACTGTATATCATTTTCAGTTATCTAGATGATATAGCCTTCTGCTTGCATTCTGACCATCTGTAGATGTTATTTCTTCCCACTATCAGAAGTAGGTGTTGAAAGTAAAGCAAAATATCACAGTCTTAAGGTTTCATTTAAACTGTGTTCAATAACAGATCTGCAACGGGGGATGCCATCAATATGTTAAATTCCGTGTCCCTATATTTGACTCCTTGCACGTACTAAAGTAAATCGTGATTAACAAGCATGTCCAACAGTTTGAAACAATACAAATTTAAAATATAAATGTTAAGGATAATATATTAGTTGTGGCTGTGTTCAGTCACGTATCCTGATCTTGTGAAGTCTCTAGCTAATGAGATAGACAGATATGACCAAAGACACTGCTGTATGTTAGTTGTAGACAAGCAATGTAGAGGAATTTAGGCTGCATCATAACTGGAGTTTTAAAGACATGGGTGACTGTCCTCAGCTTCATTTCATCTTCATGAAGAAGTCAAACATGCAGTGTGGTTTTATGAAGAATCAAATCAGCATGTGTAAAAGTTACTGATAATGGAATGAATTTTTGAGGTTCATGGCATACCATTGACAATCTTATAATATTTTAGTTTTATGTATCAGTGAGTAACAGAAAATCCCATTATTACACAATTGCTTTAAAATTGTATAAAACAAAGGAAATTAAGGCCCAGTAAAGTACATGCTAATGAATTTCAAGAAGCACATTTGCTTCTCGAAGACTATACATATCAGTCTTCTGAGTTTGAAATCATGTTATTTTTTTGAAACTTCAAAGACTATAAGGAAATTAATGAGAAAATGTGTAAAAATTGGGAAAACATTATATTTACAAGTTACATTTAGATAATAAAGTGGCAAATAATCTAGCATTTTCTAATTAAAACAAAGTTTTGTTGTTATACATATAATAAGAAAGGAATTTTTGAGACTAGACCATGGACACTTTCAAAACATTGTTATTTCATGTAGATAATTGATTTGTAAAACACACAAGAGAGAAAGGTAGAAACTCTATGTAGAAAATATAATTTTATAGCTACATTTTACAGAATATTCCAAGAGATATCATTGGTTTTTTTATTATTTTGAAAATATTACTTATTTAAACAACTAAAAAGAAACTTTAAAGCCAGATGCAATTTAAACTTTAGAAAGGTTCAATAACTGAAAAACGTGTAGCGCAAAACTGCCATCTCAACGCCGTTGGTACCACTAGACTGTTGAACAAGTTTTGTATGAGGTATAAACATTGCACATAATTATACACTGAGGATTTAGATTATAGCTAAACCAGTTGTGCTCAAGGCCACTAAACCACTGAAAGAGGATTATAACTCTTAACAATGGGGAGGAAAGAGAACTAAGAAACCCCCTCAAACTTCAAGTAGGAAGTGCCAACTCATTCAAAATGAAAGGCGCTGCCCCCAACTCAAAGGATTTGCAGTACTTCAGAGAGCAACACAAGACACCCATGTCTACCACTTTGGGCAGTTTTGCTCCATGAATGAATTCACCAGTGCTATAATAGATATTTAGGGTCTTCATGGCTGTATACAAGTTATGAGGGCTAATTTTAAAACTTGCTCACTTGCAGTCAGTGAGTTAATCTCAGATTTCACATTAAGCAAGACCTTGACTCATTCATACCACACAGTACTTAAAAAGCAGGTATTTTAATTGAATGAGGAGTTGAAAATTGTAGCTATAAGAAATAAACATTAATCGTTTACATGGTAAGGTTCAAATTTAGTTGTTATGTAGTCTACGGATTAGGAAATTGCTTCTCATTTCTACAAACAAAAATAATTCTATGACTTCTATTTTATAAATGATTTTTTTTTCCCAGCATTGAATGACAGTCTCTGAACTGCAACATTTGGAAGAGCTGAATACCACAGGAAAACCAAGAAGGGCTACACAATACTTGGCTCAATATGTAGTTGTCTAAGTATTTTACAATGTTAAACTTAAGATGTGTTGACTTTGAAGCAGGGAGCTGGCTTATTGGGTGTGAGAAGCACTGAAATCTAGTTGTGTTACACACAGCCATAGAAATGGCTCTTCAATATTCCTAGATAGAACAGGGTTGTTAATTCCCAAAGGCTTTGTACAGTAACAGAACATAAAATTGACTTTGTGTCATAAGGGAGGGCACAACTGGCATTAAAGGTCATTAAATACTAATAGACCTGTTGAGGTATGGTTGCTTAATGAAGGATAGGAGCACTGTACACATAAAGATCAACACACAGAGAATTTAACTCAACAGTAGTGAAACTAAGAAAGACCGAGAAGCTATACAGAAACACTTTCTTAGCAGTGATCATTCTAAGTTTACACAAAATTGTTTTATGCAGTAGAAACATTGACCAACGTAATTACAGAAAACGGCAAAAGGTTGCCACTGACTTAAGAGAATTCGCAGAGTGGTTCGTTTACATGTGTATTTTGTCAGAATTCAGCTTCATGTGGTAGAACAGATTATAGACCCCCCAAAAAGCACATAAGAAAGCAATATATATAAAGTAGGAATGTTGAGATAAACTTCTTGAAGCTTTTTTCCAGGTGTCCATACATTTATAAAAAAGAGTTAAATTTCCTTTGATCTGAAGAGATTCTTCGAACATGTGCAGGTACAACATACTATATACATCTGGAGCTTCCTTATGTACACAGAGCATATGTACATACTATCTATACATCTTTGCAAGTGCATACACAGCTTTAACTCAAAGAAAATGAGTTAGCAACACAGTAATCATTGCCAGACAATCCAAGTGCTGAAATGATCCACACAGATTGTTTAGAGAACTGCCGTATCTCTCCTGTTGTCCATGGCTGAGAATAGAATTCCCTTCTCAAGTGTTCTTTACTTTCATTACAACACTGATTGTCATAGGATAATCTTTGTGCTTTCGCATAATGCCCATTCTGGGTGTACATATATAATGTTCACATACAACATTGGACATGTTAAATAAGCATGCCGGGAACATAGGCAGGACCATATATCCATGCACAGAATATTCTGAATAGAATTTCCCAAACTGACAGCAACATCAACATGCACCACTTTCATACTTGGTCCTGAACAGGAGGGAATGTACAGCTGGAGTAACCAGGGCAAGCGTCACTTGCAAGAGTTTCTTTACAGAGGAATATCTGGTAGAAACACAAATGTAGAGTCAATGAAACAAGAAAAATAGCCCCCAGCAAATAAAAAAAAACCAAAACAAAAAGAAAATCCTCCCTCGTGTTAACACTGATATTCTGGCTAGCCTCCTCATTCCACAGAAAGCAGGTCTCCCTACAAAGTTCTAGTGTGAGTTCTCTATAAGTGATTAAATATTAGTGTCTCATGGCTTTTCCTAGCCACTGGAAAAGCTCATCTTGGTAAAGCCTTTTCCAGCGCACATTGGCTTCCACGGTTTCCACGGCTCGTGAGAAAGAAGCAGATGCCACCCCGTCATAGGACTTCATGAAGTTCTTTAGCTAGAAACAGAAAATGAACACAGTGAATCTGCATGTATTCATATGAATTATGTAGAACATACATGGAAAACATGCATCTGAGATGAAGTGTCACATGGGAACCTAGGAGAAACTTGAATTAGCCCTCTAGCTCCACTTGCTTTGAGTTACATTTAAAAAGTCATGATGCGGTTGCTTGCAGCCAACTATAGGACTGAGCACTGGAACACCTCTAGAGGAGTTAGGGGAAGGACTGAAGAAGCTGAGGGGGTTTGCAACCCCATAAGAAGAACAACAATATCAACCAACCAGAACCCCCTTCCCAGAGCTCCCAGGAACTAAACCACCAACCAAAGAATACGCATGGAAGACTCATGGCTCCAGCTGCATATGTAGCAGAGGATATATTTGTTGGGCATCGATGTGAGGTGAGACCCTTGGTCCTGTGAAGGCTTGATGTCCCAGAATAAGGGAATGCTAGGGTGATGAGGCAGGAGTGGGTGGGTGGTGGGGGAGCACCCTTGTAAAAGCAGGGGGAGGGGTGATGGGAAAGGGTATAGGGCATTTGTGGAGGGGAAACCACGAAGGGGTATAACATTTGAAATGTAAATAAATAAAATAACAAAACAAAACAAAAAATGTAAGACTCCTAAGCCCTGTGTTCTAGTTTTCTACTGCCTTTGCTATGTAGAGTTAACTTCCCTGGCTTGTTGGTTATAATAATACCAATTTCCTGAGTTACTTTGCAGGAACTTTTAAAGACTGCCATCTGTTTAACCTACCAGGTTCACTTGGGCATAAGCAGATGTCTTCTATATGACTTTTTGATATTTTAGGATGAATGTCTCTCCTTCATATATCATGTTTACCCTGGTATTTTCTGAATGGGGATCCTATGAAAAGCTGTGAAGATTAATTCTGAATGAACAATACACTGATCACCTTTAATCACTGTTCCTAACTTAAGTCACCTTGCCTGTCTACCCCTTCTGTACCTCCCAAACCCTGTCCTTGTTTTCGTGGGTATGAGACTTGCTTACCCACCTCTCACATGTGGCCACTATATGGGTAATCTCTTTTTCTCTATAAAACCAAATCTTTTTGTTTCATTGATTAACATAGTGTCTTCTCATGAAATGGGCTGGATGGGTAACATAATCATGATTGGAAATAAGTATCCTGATGTGGAATGAGTTTGAAATGGAAATGAACAGGGTGGGAGGCAGAAATTTTGCAAGAATCAGAAGACAATGCTGCAAAATAGCATGCTCCAGGTAAGACACGCTATCATGAACCTACAGAAGTTCCAGTTACTGCCAGTTGGGCCTGTAAGATACTGGCCATCAGTCACAGATGGAGAGGGGTTCATTAGACCCTCCACCGTACTCCTAAACTATTTGGTTACTGATATATGTGTGAATACAGTCACTATCTTTAGTTGCCCTCCACCTCTAGCAGCTCCAGCGAAAAGTTTCAATGCTAAGTCACCCAGATGGCCATTGCTAAACTCACAAAACTAAACAAAAAAGTCACTGGGTATGGGAAAGAAAGTTGTAGAAAAGGGGACTCGATAGGTTAGAAGGGGAGAAGAAAGGTCAGGAGTAAAAGAAACCATACATGTGTAGAGTTGTAAGGAGCATATTTGATTAGTCAAAAAAAAAAAAAAACCCACACATTTAAAACAATAGGTACAATGTGATATGATTTACTCTGAAATGTGTAGAAAAAAACAGTGCGGGCAATATGGTTTCAATGACTTCAAAATTGTTCATTAACAGACAATTGTAGAGAAGGGACAAATCCTGTGTTTGAGGCCTTAAGTAAAAGTGTATTTTATATGGGCATAGATCCCAAGACCAATTGGCCCATGGTAATTTGGCCAAGCCATTTACCATGTGAGCCCGGCTCAAGAGGGACAGCAAAGCTTTCCTGGGATGTATGAGTATGAGTGTTTATGAACGATTAATTGGTGTGTGCTAAGATTAGGGAGTGTAGTATACACCTCCTGGATGTTTACAACCTGGGACTATCCCAGTGTAGAGAATTTCTACTGATACCCACTGAACCCTCCCCATTTGCTGTACCTAATAAACCTGCTGAGGCCCCAGGTGGTGACTGTGAAGGAGCATCCCCTTAGACCCCAACCTCACTGTAAATGTGTCTATCCTTTTGTTATTACTTTGTTGGCCCTCGCTGAAGTTCCAGGACTCAAGATACACAGAACACAGCAGATAATAGAATAGAAAATTTAATTTAATCTATTCAAAACAGGTTGATAGTGTGGCTTCACCGACCAGCTCTAATTACAAGTCATATCCACCATAGTCAAGAATCTTCACAACTGACTGTAACACTAAAGGGCCATTTTCCCATTTGAATAGAGAAAAGTGTTAGTCATGTTCTAAAAGGCAGCACTGTTGGATGTCAAACTGTCTTCAGTGTCAAGGGATTGTCAAAGTAACTGGATGATAGAACACAACATTAGTGCTATGAGAAATGAGTGATTAATGAACTCAAAAACAACCTGATAGATTTAGAAATATTAGATATTTATGATAAGGAAGGATATCAGGCATTTAGAAATATTGGACTATTTAGGATAAAGATGAAATATTGTTTCAGTTAGAATATGAGCATTAAAATTAAAAATTTTAAGTGCTTTGTCATGATTGTTACTGGAAGATGTTTTTTACTTATTCTCTGAGAAGACTCACGGAATCTGCCTCAGGATTAAAACGCTAGCACCTTCATTTTTTGTTCTGTATGTCTTAAGAAACTGGCAACCAACCAACAAATCTGAAAAATCAACTCGTGGCAAAGTGACATTCTGTAGTGTAATTAATGTGGGGTGTGATCACTCACAAAGTGGGTGCAATATGTAGGCTCTGCCAGGAAGGATATTCAGGGCCTCAAGATCAGATCTGAACAGGAAGAGTAAAGTGTGGAGGTGTTGAAAATGCAGCTAGTTTTACTTCTTGAAATTAATTTGGATTTTAATTCATGGATATCTTGGATTGTTTATGATGATATTTTTTGGTTACTTCAGTCTATTGGGTTTTATGAAAGTTTATCATCTGGCAATGTTGGCAAAGGAAAAGTGTATCACAGAACTATATACTTGAGATGACATTGTGCTTCTAGTCTTTTTGTCAACACACAGACTAGTTATCTGAAAGGAAGGAACCTCAATTCAGAAAATACCTCCAAAAGAACCAGCTATAAAGTATGTATCAATTAGTGATTGATGGGGGAGGGACTGTGGGTGGTTCCATCCCTAGTCTGGTAGCCCTAGGTTCTACCAGAAATCAGTCTAAGCAAGCCATACACAGCAGGCCAGTAAGTACCGCTTTTCCACAACCTCTGCATCACCTCATGCCTCCAGGTTCCTGCCCTGTTAGAGTTCATGTCTTGACTTCCTTTGATGAACAGTAATGTGGAAGTGTAAACCAAATAATTCCTTTCCTCTCCAACTTGCTTTTTTGGTCATGGGGTTTCATCGCAGCAATAGAAACCCTTTCTAAAACAGACATCAAAATCACTGTATTTTAAAGCAATCATAAGATACCTAAGACATAACTGAGAGTTATTGTATGGCTCTAAAATTAATATATTTGAATAAATTACATATATTGAAAAAGAGAAAAAAAAGAATTTTTTAGGGTACTTTTTTTCACATTTCCAACATTTTAGGTACTGCTCTATATGAATATATACCATATACAATACTTGTTTGCACATATACATGCACACAAAGTGTTTGGGTTATAGGTTAAAATTCATTAATACAATGATACATTTTCATTCACATATTCAGATGGATTTAGTCTACAACCACTTGGCAACAAAATTGTGTCTTATTTAATTTTGAGCTTTGTTTTTTTTTACAGAACATGTTTTCATATTATATTTAGTTATATATTGAATGTGAATGAAAAACACACACACTTGTTTCTAGGCATTCATTGAACATACTAGATAAGGATCAATGGTCCTTTGGAAACTTTCATTCAGGGAAAGATGATCTGAGTCTCTTCATGAAACAGCTGAACACATGAAAAAAAAATGGCAAACCACAGTCTTAAACATGATCTGTTACTGACACAATGACAGAGAGTCAGATTGTCATGTAAGACAATGTAACTAGCGGATCTCTAGAGTTTCATTTCTCCAATTATGATTGAAGTACACTAAATACCTTCCTTGTGAGCTCATCTGTCGTGAGGTGACTCACACGTTGGAAGACAAGCTTATTCATCAGAACACATATGGCACACTCTCCACAGATGACATCAATTGGTCTTGAGCCCTGTATTTCTCAGCACTACTTATGGAAAATGCATTTTCAGAGCCTTCTCATAGGTCCCTGAGGGGACTGTGGTGTCTGGTAGAGCTCAATGGCCTGTGTGGTCTCAGCATAAACAAAGGCTTTTAGCATTCCACCCTGCTTAGTTCTCAGGCTCTTGGCGAGATTTTCTGCCAGCATTAGGTTTGATCTTAATTGGCTTTTGATGTATTTGTCTATGATGCTTTTATTATGAAGAAGCTTAGACACTTTTATAAAATAAAATTTAGTAAAATGGCAGTGTTGTTTGTGCCGCGTGATTTTCTTAGCACAGAATTTCTAGGTGTGTTTATTAATCTCTATTTTAAAAACCTGTTTAATACTGAGAAACATCTTATTTATCCTTCCATTTGTTTCATTTATCCAGTGTATCCTTATTATACTAGACTCCAGCAACATAACTTACTTTAAGCGTGAATCCCAAAACATAAGAATTAGGTATTGACCTATTAGGAGGTAAAGGACTTTCCATTAAAGTAATAAACAGAGTCTCTGTGATGGAGAGGAGGCATATTCTTCTACAACAGGTTTGTGTGTTAGGTTTAAAGAAGAACCCAGCACGTTAGGAAAGTGCTCAGTAGACATTAGCTGGAACATGGCTAAGGTTTCTGGGGTTTGGTGAGTTTGGTCTTCTGCTAACTTAAAATTAAGGAAAGGATGGATTGCCTCATGAAGGAATACCAGCCAAATTACAATGGTGGAGGAGCATCTTCTTGGAGACAGAAGGGAGGAGGAATAGGGTGAGGAATTTTGGGAGGGGGAATCAGAATGGGGAAATGGCTAGATTGTAAATAAATAAATAAAATTTTAAAAAATTAAAACAAGTAAACTCCAGTTTACTTGTTCTCCTAGGCGTTAGAACTGTTTTAGTGAAGGAACCATAAAACAGAAGATATTTTTCTACTTAATCTCGCTGATCCTGAGAACAGTAATTAAAATATTAAATTATTTTCTCAGGGTACTGGACAGATGGCTCAGGTATTGAGAGAATATTGTCCTTGCTGTGGCCTAAGACTGGTTCCCATCACCTTCCTCAGTCATCACAAACAGCCTGTGACTCCATCTCAAAAGGCCCCAAAAAGTTCTTTCTGGCCTCTTGGATGCCCCTGAACTCACATACACATGCCCACATATGGACATACACAAGTCATACAATTAAACATTTAAAAAATTAAAAAATAGGTTTATAATTCACAGAGGTGATGATTCCCTTTGGAGCTACAAACTTAGCAGTAATAAGCCGCAACCTAAAAGGGAAGACATTGATCTTGCGTAACACTTTTCTGTTTCGGGAAGGGGTTATTGACAACACAAATTAAACTTCATGCTACTTGAAAATAACATTCCCTACTCCTGCAGAAGAGAGTTAGGCAGTGAAAGTATGGAAAGGCTTGGGCAGAACTATTAAACAGGAATGCAAGCAAGCCCACAGCCAAACGGCTCATTGCTCATTCTGCCAAAGTCCTGCATTGTTAAGTTGAGTGCTTTGAAGATAATAGGATAAAAGCCATAGTTTAGTCTCATTTTGGAAACCACAAATTTCATGACCAGAGTCACTTGGAAAAATTTAAATGACAATTAATTAAATGATAAAAATTAAATACATAAGGGAAGTGGATAAAGCCAGACGGTTTGCAAGTGAAAAATTTCACTAAATTTTCACTTAAGACAAGTGTTTTGTGACCTTTGTATTAGCAAAACAGGAATATGTGATCTGTAGGCAAGGAAAAGAGGGAGGAAGGTGAGAGGGAGCAGGGACGGACTCCACTTCTGTGCTCACGTCAATGTTTGTGGGGGATTTGGCTAAGTCAACACTTTATTTCTTGATCACTAAATATTAAGTCATAATATTTAAAGCACTCAGTTTAAAAGGTAGAAATCATGAAAGCAATAATAAACTGCACATGCCTCCTGTTTCATATGGGTACCTAAAAGTTCTCTTCATTTGGCTTCTTTCATAAAAACAAACAAAAAAAAGTAACAAAAACATTGCAGGATTTCAAAGCTAAACCTTCATGCTTGAGGACACACTTAGCAGGGGCAGAGACTGACTTTTTTGAATTAAATAAGTTTTTATTTTATTCTGTTATTATTAATTAATTAGTTTTCTACATTCCATATTTTATTCCCCCCAACAACCTCCCCCCATCCACCCTCTGACTGTTCTACATCCCCTACCTCCTTCCAACCCTCCTGTCTCCACATGGATGTTCCCACCACCATCCCCCCTGACCTCTAAACTCCCTGGGGCCTCCAGTCTCTTGAGGGTTAGGTGCATCATCTCTGAATGAACACAGACCTGGCAGTCCTCTACTGTATGTGTGTTGGGGACCTCCTATCAGCTGGTGTATGCTGCATGTTGGATGGGGGGTCTCAGGGGTCCCAATTAAATGAGACTGCTGGTCCTCCTACAGGATTGCCCTTCTTTCCAGAATCAGAGCCTTAGCTCAGCACAGTATCCCTGTGACAAATCCAAGCAGAGTAAATGGAGGTGCTCTCAGGAAAATGGGAAATATTGGACCGTGGGATGGGGTGCCAAGTCCAGTGCTTGTAACCGATTGCCCCTCAGCAGGAACATCTGTGGGTCACAGCTTCCAGCCTATCTTCTGTGAAAACTAATAAATCTAAGAATCTGTGCTAAATATTAGCTGTGTATTGTGGAAAGAAGAGAGAAAGGAAGCGTCAATTATCATAAACGAGTAAAAGAATATTTTGTTTTTTTTTCCTGTTTGATTGATCATCTCCATTTCATATCCCTCTCTAGTACAGACAGAAGCTAGTGGAGGGAAAGGAGACATATAGATAGCTCACACATTGAGAGATATAACAGGGAAAGGAAAAAGAGAGATATTCTAGAACCTGGATACAAGTTCATTAAAATGTCAAGCTTATTTTCATTAATAAAATTAATTTGTGATGGAACCAAGCTATATATTTTAGGTGATGTGTGTTACCAGCTGTGCTCCTTTCTTAGGAATATGATTTTATTCCATTTATTTGACTGAATAATCTTTAGCAGGTTATTGTGTCTACATAAACAATGCAACTTTTTACTGTGTACCTCAGCATCCTGCACATGTGCAGGGTCTTTTGCACATGTAGTCATTAGCACTGCTGTTGGTGGATGGTATATAATCTGAGTTCACAGAATCATTTGAAGAGAAGATGCCAGTCTGAAGATCTCAGGAATGACTGGTCCCAAACTATAGGATTTATTACATTTGGACACTTTCTCAGTCTTCTGAATTGTTTATAGGCATTCAACACTTAATATGGTAGAGATTTCTTTGAAAGTAATGGGGTGAGGAAATGTGTGTGTGTGTGTGTGTGTGTGTGTGTGTGTGTGTGTGTGTGTGTGTGTGTGTGCGTGCATGCACGTGCATGCATGTGGGCATATATGAGTATGTGCAAACATGTGTGAGTGTGGAGGATGTGTATGTGAGTAGGAGTATAAAAGCAACTAGTATGTATCTAATGCAAAGAAGTCTAAGTAAATCTGTAATTTTATGTTTATATAAGAAAAGTGTAACAAGATTTTTTACCTCTTTAAGTTCGCCTTCTGTATTAAGAAATTCTGTAACTCCACTGATAAGTTTGGAATTCATAAATAATGCTTCTCCATACCTACAAAGATAAAAGAAAAGAAGTCTTAATGCCTACCTAGGTAGTAATTTAATCTTTTTATAGTGGTTTTTGGAGTCTTTCCCGAGGGTTGCATTTGACAGAGCAGTCAGTGATCACCAACTCTCAGGGCAGTACTGCTCAGTCTTTTCAGGAGCAAGAAATTCAAAGAAGCATCTCTTGCCATGGGGTATTATCAGATCCGGCTGACCTGCTGCACAGTGCTTCAGAGAAGTCTGGCTCTTAGTGAGCCTGTCAAAAATCTGGCTCCTAGAATTAGATTAAGGTATTGCTGCTCTGTTTGCAAGCCAAGACCCAAGAAAGGGACTGTTTTATATGCTCTAGTACACAGAAATCATGCTCATTGTCAGGGAATCGTCTCCCAAGGAAGGAAAAAAAGCAAGACAAAAATGTATTAGACAAAAACAAACAGAAAAACACAAAAACAAAAACACTTCATTCATTCTCTGGGAGGTCCGATTGTTTTCATGTACACTCCCAGACAAGGAAGAGTAAGGTATAATCTCTACCTTTGATTATATATAATTGAAGCTCCAGACACATAAAGGGATAATTCCCATGTTACATAACTAGATATAGTATTGGTTAAATGATGCACAGAATCGAGAGAAGGTCAACAACTCTGTATTTTAGGAGATGCATCTAAACTGAGTACAGTGCCATCCTGAGAAAGAAATGCCAAGCAGAAATCTGACATAAACAAAGGCAAGGAAGTGTGAAACCACATGGTAAGGGGAGAGAATTTTAATTGGTTTGCATCAGAGGACACATATACTGTGAGGCTGGGCCAGAAAAAGAACCTTAAGAGGTAAACGAAATATACATTATATCGCTTTTATGTTGAGTGTGGCACAGAATCGGGGGAGGAGGGGTGCATAAAAGAGAGTTATCAGTGCCTCTTGGAAGGTTGTGATGATAATGAAAAGACTTACATGTGCATCTATACAGCAGTGAGTGTGAGTTCAGAGGCAGAAAGATCAAGACTGCTTTAAGCCTACCAGAGAAGAAAAAGCAAAAGCAACAGATGGGCTAAAGAAGTGGTAGTAGGAACAGTAAGGGATACTTCAGGAGACATTTAAGACAATTGAGAGGACCGTGGATCTACTACTATATATGGTGAAAGGAAGGAAGAGGTAGGTCTCTACAGACTTCCAGCTGTATGGCTTGAGCAATTGGTGGGTAATTATCTGAGGAAAGAAAGGAAAGAATTTCTTACTAAGGAACAAGAGACAAGTAATATATATATATATATTATATATATATATATATAATATATATATAATATATATATATATATATATAATATATATATATGGTTTAGTTTTTAGGTGTACTCCAATAGGAGATCCCAGGGGTAATGGCTGTTCTACTACATGGTGACATCAGATGAAAAGTGGGGGCAGGAGAAATTCTTCTGAGAGCAACAGAAGCCATGAGAGCACATGATAACTAAAAGCAGAAGGAACCTGTAAAGTGAGAATATTAATATCCCAGACAGCCCTTCCTATGAGCCCTAAACAGTCAAGAACTGATTAGAAAATAAGAGCTGATAGTAGCAATCCTCCTTGTGGAAATAGACACTCCTGTATTTGTAGACCAAAATCTCAGTCTCTCTTCTTTGAATGGTGGCTATAGGTTCTCAGAGACAAAATAAGCATGCTGATGGTAAGAGGAAATAAATGATACATGTCCACACATGGGTTTCATTGAGCTCTGGTCTATAAAACAAAAGAAATGGCGGCTCTGTGCTTTTGAAATTCTTTTTTCCCCCTTTTATATCTTTATTATTGTCCAGTTCATTTCCACCTGAAGAATATCGAATGGCTGAGAAGCACCTAAAGAAATGTTAAACATCCTTCGTCATCAGGGAAATGCAAATCAAAACAACCCTGAGATTTCCCCTCATACCAGTCAGAATGGCTAAGATCAAAAACTCAGGAGACAGCAGGTGCTGGTGAGGATGTGGAGAAAGAGGAACACTCCTCCACTGCTGGTGGGATTGCAAGCTGGTACAACCACTCTGGAAAGCAATCTGGCGGTTCCTCAGAAAACTGGGCATAATACTACCAGAGAACACTGCTCTACCACTCCTAGGCATATACCCAGAGGATTCCCCAGCATGCAATAAGGACATATGCTCCACTATTTTCAAAGCAGTCCTATTTACAATAGCCAGAAGCTGGAAAGAACCCAGATGTACCTCAATGGAGGAATGGATACAGAAAATGTGGTATATTTACACAATGGAATACTACTCAGCTATTAAAAACAATGAATTCATGAAATTCTTAGGCAAATCGGTGGAACTGGAAAATATCATACTAAGTGAGGTAACCCAGTCACAAAAGAACACACATGGTATGCACTCACTGATAAGTGGATATTAGCCCAGAAGCTCAGAATACCCAAGACACAATTCACATATCAAATGATGCCCAAGAAGGAAGGAGAGGCCCCTGGTCCTGGAAAGGCTCAATGCAACAGTGTAGGGGAATACCAGGACAGGGAAGCAGGAGGGGGTTGATTGGGGAACAGGGGAAGGGGAGAGAGCTTATGGGACTTTCAGGGAGCGGGGAACCAGTCAAGGGGGAAGCTTTTGAAAGTCTTTAAACTGAAATACTCAAATGTATTAGTTTTACCTTACTGCTGGTTACATGACTCATCATAAACACAATGGTGCTTAAGTCCTAAGTCTGCTATCATTCTAAGTTATGAACTTAAAAACACGAAAATGTCCACATGCCTTATAACTACTACAATCAGTGGTTTCAGAGAATAAAGTAAATATAGATAGAAATGATTGAAACTGTGACAAGTTCATTCTAATGAACTTGTTATGCAAAGATAACTGATAAAAGAGTGAAAAAAGAAACACACAATAGTTTTAACATCTGCTTTTAAGAGACCAAATGTTTAGTCTGCTTACTATCTGGGAAAATTTATGTTGAAGAGTAACAGGCAGCATTTACATGCTCCATAATAGATTTAATTTAAAATACCACAGAGATTATCAGAGACATAAATTAGCATTTATTATAATATATTTAAATGTTTAATGAAATATTTTCTAAAATTGAAGCTGAAGAATTCTCACCACGAAGCAAGATATCCTGGGAATTAATTCCACTGCAGCTGGAATAATACAATGGTTTAAGTGATAAATGTGTCTTCTCTGTGTCACTATCTTATTTAGGTGTTTGATGATATTTACATTTAAAGAGAACTTAAAGCAATTCTGCAAGAGTAAAATTTCTTGTTGGAATAGCATTTATATCTGATTTGTGGTTTTTTTATTAATATATACAGGATGCATAAGGAAGGACTTTGACTTTATGCAGTTTTGTGAATTTTCAAAGCAAAGTTGCCTGGTTAAACATGTCTTACTCTCTCCATGTATTCCCATTAATTAAGGCTATCAATCTTTATTACAGAGATAGTAGAGAACTGTTAAAAATTGTGAATTTCAAGGAATGGCAGCAGCCATCTTTCCTAAATATTTTAAAGTCTAAATTTTTTATTTGGTTCATAGCTCTAAAAATTCCTCATGTGTCTGTAACTCAAATATTGGCTTTCATTCTTCCATTCGGGCATGAATAGATCATTATCTCTACCTGGTATTTAGAATTTTCCATTTGTCTCTGAAAAACTTCCAGGCAAGGTCTCGGCCATGTGGATTTCTGGCTACGTGGATTATTACATCAATTGCATCTTGATCCAACACCACCTCAGAATTCAGAGACAGATTTAGAAGCCTATAAGGATAAGAGTGTGGGGAAATATTTAGTCTGAAAACTTAAACATTTTATAATATTGTTTTTTTAATCACAATTTAGTGTTATTCTTCAAAAATACTTGAGTTAAAATTTTGTCAGCGAAAAAATTTTTTTTTAATTTTCTATATTCTTTATTTACATTCCAAATGATTTCCCCTTTCCCGGTTCCCCCCTCCCCAAAAGTCCCAGAAGACCTCCTCCCTCCCCCTGTTCCCTAGTCAACCTTCTCCCGCTTGCCAGCAAACAATTAAAGAATAATTTTTGTTTAGAAAATACAGATAAAATTCATAGCATTTTTCATGAAATACATTAATTAAACTCCAAGAATATCTGTGGGATGGAAAAAAAAAATCACAACTCTTACCTGTTGACACAACTCCACTCTCAAATTCTTCATACTAAATGTTTGCTTTAACAATGAAATGTTTTCTTAAACCCATATAAAACTTAATAAAATAATTAGTCATAAACAATGTTATCTTTCAAGTCAAGTTACTTTAGACCTGTCACCATGTAGTAGGGTTCCTTATCTTTAGAAAGATTTGTTTTAAGTAACCAATTTCTCATGACCATATATTCAAGGAAACAAAATAACTCTGGAACCTTTTGACTGCAGATGATACGTTCATTGCAAAAATAACTTGGGTAATTTAATGAACTCACCTACTTAATAAATTCCTGTCATCACTGCAAGTTAGAGCCTCCAGCAATATCTTTTTCTCGGAGACTGCAGTGGTGGAGTGGAATTTCATCCAGATGAACTCCCAGACATCCTCATCCAGCAGCGACACGCCTGTGCAGTAGACGATGTCTCGAACGTTTAGTGGTATTCTAGAGAAGCAACCCATGGTGGATCTCTGTTAATCAAAAGCTTTACGGTTTGAAAATAAAAGAGCAACATTGCTTTCGTAGAGTCAGCTATTAAAAAGATGATTTTTCAATTGCATTTCTCCTAAAAGGATATAACAGCATATAGCAATAATATTCAAATATATTAAGGGACTAGAAAATAAAATGTCTTTTGTTCCAAAATGTTTTGAATTGAACTTTTGTTTATATCCATAAAATTATCAATAAACAAGCTAAAAACAAACATTGTTATAGAGCCAAAAATGAAATCCTTTATATTTTCAGTAGTATTAATATGATTCCTATCTGAAAGTTTGCTTTCATAATTCATACACTCAGGAAATGAAAAGAAAGGTAGAGGTTGGCAAGTTTATTTGAATAAAAAACGACCATTCTTTTTAAAAATTCTGTTAAGAAAAGTAATATGTATATGTAAGGGCCTGAGTATAAGTAACTGCATCCAGTTTGTGCAGGAGCCTGAAGAGGTCAGAAGAGGGTGTCAGATACCCTGGAACTAAAATTACAGGTTGTGTAACCTGAGCTGATTTCCCGAAATTGAATCAGAGTCAAGTCTTCTGTAAGAACAGTAAGTACATTTAACTACTGAGTCACCTATCCAGCCCAAAGAAACTTTCACGGGGGCAGTAGAGGGAATTAATTCCATGACCTTGGTGTTATTATTTCCAAACTCTAACAAACTGAGCTGCCTGGCCACCCTTCCATTTTTATTATATTATTATCTAGAACTAATTTCTTCAAACATTAAAAATACAGAGGATCAAAAATTTAATGATAAGCAGTAAGACACTACTAACAAGGACCTGTTCTCTATGTTTATATAGTTATTAAAAAGGAATAGCAAAATATTACTATGACTCTAAAATAAAATCTACAGTGAGAAAATTTAGCATGAATTTACTCAAGCTTGGCAATTCATGAATTATAAATTTGTAAGTCAACTTTCACACAGTGGTATCCCACAATGTACCACATTTCTGGGCCCTTTAAAATATTTTCCTTCAGAAATATTCAGAAGACTTTTTTAAAAGTTGAAAAGTGTATATCTCTCTTTTGCAATATTCATTAGTCTATTAGTTACATTTCCCATTAATACTTTGAATGTGACTATTTGTATTGTCTTCTCTAAGCTGCATGAAGGAACAATGATTTTTAAAGATCTGGAACTTTAATTGTATAACACTAGTATGGAAAAGGAGAAGTAAACTCTGAGAGGACCAGACTCATTTTCAGTGGCTAAGAAGGGCTGCTTGCAAAATAGCAAACCATTTCCCTCAGCAGTGTTAGCAGGCAAACATTTGTTCATCTGTTAAAAGGCAAAGGAGGGGGTATAGGAAGAGGATAGATGTACAGTACCACAGCTCTCTGTGAAGGGAATAGAGTCTAGCATCTATGTTTAATATTTTTCTCTATTTTTTTGTACTTTTATACATATCTTAGTATGGATGCTGGTTATGTAGCTATGGAAACCCTAACTCATTGGACTCTATTCTCATCTTCTCTTCATCTTCTCCTCCTGAATCCCCCACAGAAACAATCAACAAGAGTCTTCCCTTGTCAAGAGTTGGTGACACAGATATCTTCCAGTTCTGTTTATGACCGCTTGCCACACTGCATACTGAAATTCACTAAGGAGATTATAGTTAGTATGTTTTAGAGAAAAGAGTCACCCTTAATAGCCATAATCTAAGATCACCCAGATAGTGTCAATATATTGGCACTTATAAAAAAAGCTGGGTCTTCTTCTAAAAATGCTATGAGGCAGAGAAGCCAACACTGCATTCTTGTACGACTTTGGCCAACATTTTAGTACAGAATTTTGCAAGTAAGCCCGAAAATGTCTAGCATTTCTATTGAAATCACAAACTTATCAAACTATATATATATATATATATATATATATATATATATATATATATATATTACTAGCAGTTTAATTTGCAAGAGAAATCTCTTAAGCTGTTGAAAGATCAAAGAGAAGGTGAGAAAAAAAGCCCAATGCCTTAAGATTTCCATGCCTACATAACCATCATCCATATTAAGTATTCTGTGTATAAAATTACAAAAAATAGAGATTAAAAATAAGCATAGATATTAAACTATATTCCCTAGAAATTCCATGAATACTACAACCATTGGCAAAGGCTGTGTCATTTATCATCTAAAGGAAATTACGTGTGTTAAACTACACAAATGAACAAATGGTTTGACCATGACAACATCTTACAGACTTTCTAAAGAGGCATCAGAGGTCAAAAATAGCATTTTGTGGAATGCCATGCTCTGAGCTATTCTTTTTGTAATCTATGTCTGAATTATTAATTCTGTCTGTATCACATCTGTGTCATCAACTACTTTTATAGCAGAAGGGACTCTGGGCTGATAAGGGTTATATTCTATTATAAAAAAGAAACATAGTTACTTATAAACTTTTTATATGTATATCTCCTCTACCCTATCATCTCAGAGATGAGTGGCACCAATGGTTACAATGTATCTTGGTGTAACTTTCTTGGAAATTCTTGCATCTTGTATTCATAGACTTCTTGGACCTAACATGTATCTTTCAGACAGCTTTCTGGCCTTTTCTGTCTGCCTTTTGCTCGTGCACCTATACCATGTTCATGTTAGCCTTCTTGGTAGTCTTCTGAAAGTCCCTTAATCTTTATTAACCTTTCCCCATTCCTGTAAGGTTTCTCCTCTATGATAATTATTTCTAGTGATCTGTCTTTGATTTGTTGACACTTATGCTTGCTTCTAACTGCGGGTGAAACAAGTGGATTTTAGTTCAGTTGTTCTTTTCCATGCCCAGCTGGTACTTTTAACTATTTTAATCTTTGTTGAAACTCTTACCTTTTCTTTTATTTTATCTTAGCTTGAGTGAACATAACTTACAGCAGCAATTTTGCGTTAACAAGTAAACGACCAAATCTATTTCATTAGGAGGGGTTTCTAGATGTGTCTTCTCGTTTTTTGTTTCTTCATTTTCTGCCTTTATTATCTGTGTGGATTTTTGCATATTACTCCATTTCTTCAAGTGCTGAGAGAAGCTTCTTACAAGAGAAGACCTTTACAAACCAGCCTAGCTGAATTCTGGAAGGTCTGTCCCAACCCGTTCCTTCTCAGACAGTTGTGGCTTTTGTCTGCTCACTCTCTGCTGATCTAGTAGAAAAACTCTGGCATCTAAGTATCAAACCCACTGTTTCTATTCTCCACTAGGTGTCTTAATCACACCAGATTCATCAGAAGTCCATATCTGGAAAGTGAGATGCTCTCTTAGGAGGCAGACCTGGAGAGACTGGGGCATTGTGTGGACAGGTTAATTCTTACCCCAAAGGGAAATTAACAGTTGGAATCTCCATCATCTCTGGTCTGTGCTGAACATTAGAAAAGATCCTCTCTACCTTCCAGTACAAAGCTGTCTCTGACCTCTCAGGTTGCTAATCTCTGTCAGATCAGTCAGAACTCCAAGCAGATCACTCCAAGAATAGCACATCTTTTAAAAGTGCACCATTGTGTGTTCCTGAGCCTAACTGCTGAGAGATTTTCATGCCAGCATGACTAACATGTAATTCTCTGAGAGTTTATCTGGACATGGATGTTACCTCTATATCCATTTGAATTTTATATTTTAAATAGTGTTCAAAATGCCATCTTTCAGAAACACTGGGTGTTAGCAGGACTGGGTTTCTGACAAAAAAATATTATGCTTACTAGCATTGTCATGATGTACAGTCAACACAGCCTTTAAATGTTTGAAAAGGATATAATTAGCAGTGATCTAAGGATCTACCATATAGCAAAACTGCCATACACAGTAAAATGAAAAGAGACCCTAAGGAGTTAACATTTGAAATTTAAATAAAGCAAATATCTAATAAAAAACAACAACAACAAAAACAAATTCAGCAATAAAAGATTAGATACAATGATCAATATGCTTAAGAAATATAACTTAAGTGTCCTAGGCAGCCCTTTGAAAGGAAAGCTACATAGGATGTGAGAAATTCTACGCAGAAATCTGCAGCTGTAGACCAAGATAAATGCTGCATAATACGGCATGCTTTGCAGAAGACTGTGTGTCTACTTTCAGTTCTGCTGCAAGCTATCCGTCCCTGTGTACACAGCACATACATCCAACTTGATGAGGAAGAAAATGACACACACATATGTTTGAATAGATCATCTAAAGCATGAAAAATTATCTTCAGTCTTGGGAACAAATCCCCAAGTCTCAGGAAAGGATGGCACAATTATCAAATACCAGGAGATATCATTGAAGGTATCTCCTGCCCCCCAAAAAAAAATAAATAAAAAAGGCAGAGCTGATTAGCCCAAGAATGCTGATTTTTCTAGCAACTCTTCCACCTCATCAGCTCCTTGCTTCCATAGCCCTTCACCAGACAAAGAATCAATGTATAGTTCACAAGATCATTTTTACTCATTACTGAAAATAAAACAAGCTTGGTAAGAACTGGATATGCCAAGGGCCCTCAATTCCCAATGACTTCCATGGTTAATGAAACCCCCCCTTTGTTTCTAAATTTGTAAAGATGTTCTAATAACATTTTCACAAAATGATTGCTCTGGGGACAGTTTAAGATCTCTTTGTATAAACCAAAGTCATTAGGAATAAATGAAAAAGCTCATTTGTTTGTATAGCATTAGCTAAGAAACCCACGGAACCCATAGTTATGAATGGTACAAATGAGTCCTGTGAGACAATCGATATCAGGATTACAGGGATCAAGGGCCCCTTCCCAGTGAACATGAAAATTGTTTATGAAGATGTGAATATCCCTATGGTCATTTCGTTTTAACTGCTGCCTCAGAAGTCAATCTTTTAATAGGGTTTCATCGGCTGGAAGGAAAGCTGTGTTTGACTCCTTTAGGTATTATATACAAGCACTGTCATTGAGCAAGTCTCACCTAGTGACCGGCATGGAAGATGAATGGAGTAATTCTTATCCAAAATGAAGTGCTTCTATCTTTCTTAGAGTAGTAACACTGCAGAAAGTATTACCTAATAAGTGTAACTTGTACTATGGTTTTCATTCCATTCTCATTTTAAGTACAATTATAACAAGAGTTCATTTGGTAATAAAAGTTTTGGATGCATGGAAGTTTGGTATATCATTATGGGGACCATTTATTTTCACATTTCAGTGACATATTTAACTTTTTATCCCACTAAAGGCAAAGGGCTTGAAGATGAAATGATTTGGAGGTAGATGTGAAAAACTAAGTAAGAGAAAGAAAAAGGCATTTCTTCCAGGTGTTTTACTTGAGTAAATAATAAAAATGGTAGTGGTAGTATGTTGGACCCACAGTAATAAAGTTCGATAGACCGGATGGCTTGCAACAAAGAGAATTCTTTCTTACAAGTCTGAAGACTGAAGTTTGTCTTCAGCACAGTCAAGATGTCAATTCCAGGTGAGATCCTTTTTCAAAGACAGGGAATGCAGCTCTCTCCTTTATCTTGCTCTGGCAGAATGGGGCTAGAAAGCTCTCTGATCTCCTCTCTAAATAGGATTACACTGCGAGATCTCTGCTTTGTGATCTAAGTAATTTTCAAAGGCCACACCTCCTAACAGTCATTTTCGAAGTTAAGAATTTCCAATAGAAGCTTTGTGGGGGAATACAAAGATTCAGTCCATAAAGGTACTAAAATGAGATTAAGTCACAGTAACTTGATTATTTAATTAATTGATTAGAGTTATGATGTCCAAACAAGTAAATAAGAAAATCACCAAAGATCATATTCAGAAAACCTTATAAGCGCCTTCCTCTCTTTGACTATTGGCCTGGGTGAGAAGTTACTGTTTTCAATAGTGTACTCTTGGTGAGCCCACGAGACCCCAACATTACAAAACTCCTCTTCATACAGGCTGCTCTGGAACAATGCAGTGGTCTTGAAATAGAACAGAAAGACATAAATGGTGAACAAGGGAAAGGCCTTGGATGGAGGTCGGTGTGTTATATGGGTGGGGAAGGGAAGAAGTGTGAGATGAAACCAATCAGAATGTATTATGTATATGTATGATATTGTCAGAGAATATATTTAATATAATTTTAATTAAATAATGTAACATGTTTATTCACGGAAGGAAAGACTGAAGGGATAAAGAGATTATTAAAGTGTTTTTCAAGGTCCAAGTATTATAGGTAGTAGTCTTTTTGCTAAATTATGACTTCAAGTTTAGAAATTAAATAGTTTTTCTGTTATGTGAAAAAAAATCATCAAATATTTAATTTCATTTGCAAGGACAGGTTTGTTATTATAAGAGTAAAACACATACATAAAATTTCTATTGAATTTTATTGAACACATGATACTAACGATATAATGCCAAAACTTAAAACATCTTCCATAGAAAAATTATGTTGATTGAATGAAATGACCACTACTATAAAAATATATTTTATAATTAATAAAAAAATATTCATCTGTTCTCAAGTAGCTTCCCTAGAAATAATTTGGCCAGCCGTTTGTTTCTGGTTGGGGTGAGTCAAGGTCAATGCTTCGGGCTTCGTTTTTCATTCTAATTGGACAGGGCTAAAGTCCAAGGGTACTAAAGTCCCTTCTTGCTCTGTTAGTACAAGAATCTTTTCATTAGTGATCGTATTAACATTGAAATGTGGGTTTAATTATTTTCAAAGACAATGAGAAATATCGCTCACAGGAGCCTCTCTGAGAACAGCACTGCCTCTCAGTGGAGCTTCACATGCCATCAATAAGAAGCGGGCCCAACATTTAATTAATTTTAATTAATGAACATGGAATTCACTCATTTGAAAGACTGGGTATCTACTCTACGACTGAAGAGCTTTGGTTGGGGCCTCGTTGCCGGTGCACCAAATCTTGTACTTTAAAAAGCGTTTGTTCTCTTTTGTTCTCTACAACCATGAAGTTAAAGCACCAAGCTGAAAAAAAAAATAAAAAAGAAAACAACCTGCTTTTACACAGGTTGACCTTGTGTTCAGTATCTGTTGCCTCCCTTCCTCTCTGTCCCAATTCTTCAGCCTCCTGTCTGCCTCTAAGAACACCTCCTTGAACACAACATAAAAGATATTTAGAAGGAATCTGTGTCTTTGTACTTAGGTGTCAGTTCATTCATCTGAGATATGGGGTGATAATACTTGATAGGGCTGTGGCAACAGAGAAGTGAGATTATCTTCATCCAAATGCTTGGCACACTACCCCTTTATCTCTGTAGTGTGTACAGCACTTCTAATATCAATGGTTGTGGTTTTATGTGGTGTGAGTGTGTGTGTGTGTGTGTGTGTGTGTGTCTGTCTGTCTGTCTGTCTGTCTGTCTGTCTGTCTATACGTACATGTGTAGATCAAAGGACAACATTCCCCAGTGTTCCTTTGGGAGACCTGGTACTCACCAACTAGGTTAGGCTGTCTGGTATTTCCTTCATCCATGTCTCTCGCACTAGATAACAAGAACTGACCTATAACATCAATCTGTTTTTTCGTACCTGAGTGCAGAGAATCCAATTTAGGTCGTTGTGCTTGCGCTGAAAGCATTTGACCAACATCACTGTAACCCTAGCCTCAAGTTTTAGAAGAAAGTAATAACCAGCCAGTATTCCTATCTTTTCTAAGTGATTAATGGGATTTATAAAGCAGGCATAAGTACTTTTAAACAATCAGAACAAAACTGAATAATTTATTTTTTTAAACATTTCCAAGTTTAAGTTAGTCCCATAAAGCACATTTTTATAAAGAGAGAGCTAAATTTCTGGCATTTGCTAATCAATTATGATGTTCCTGGGAATTGGTGTAATAGCTCTGATGTCCAAGAAGAGTGTTGGATTTAAATGTTTCTGTAATGGCGCCAGTAGAGGAACAAAATCCTGCATGAAATGCGCAGCCAGTGATAGCACAAAGGGCATTAGGCAGCAAGTCCATTAGGGAAGCACTTTCACATCATATTTAGGTACACGCTGCTATAGAAAGTTCTCCCAGGTACGCTCAGGGGTGCTTACTTCTAGTTAAGACCAAATGTATGTGAGGAGATGGGATGATATACAGAGGGTCAGGAATTTGAACAGAGGTGTGTAGCAATGGAGGATGGGGAATTGGGGGGGGGGGTAGCCACCAGCAAGTCCCAGATGCCAGGAAAGCAAGAGACTCATGGGACACAACAGGGATGAGATTAGCTGAAATGCCCAATAAAGAGGAGGGATAATCTGTAGAGACCATATCCAGAGGTGAGGCAAGGCCCATGGTTGGGGGATGGGGCCACCCACCAAATTTTTAACCCAGAATTGCTCCTGTCTAAAGGAAATACAGGAACAAAGTATAGAGTAGAGACTGAAGAAAAGGCCATCCAGAGACTGCCCCACCTGGGGATCCATCCCATATACAGTTACCAAACACAGACACTACTGTGGATGCCAAGAAGCGCTTGCTGACAGGAGCCTGATACAGCTGTCTCCTGAGAGGCTCTGCCAGAGCCTGACAAATACAGAGGTGGATGCTCTCAGCCAACCATCGGACTGAGCGTGGGGTCCCCAATGGAGGAGCTAGAGAAAGGACTGAAGGAGCTGAAGGGGTTTGCAACCCCATAGGAAGAACAATATCAATCAACCAGAGCCATCCAGAACTCCCAAGAAATAAACTACCAACCAAAGAGTACACACTGAGAGACCCATGGCTCCAGTCGCATATGTAGCAAGGATGGCCTTGTCTGGCATCAATGGGAGAAGAGACCCTTGGTCCTGTGAAGGCTAGATTCCCCAGTGTAGGGGAATGCCACGGCTGTGGGTGGAAGTGGGGGCATGAGTGGAGGAGCACCCTATTAGAAGCGGGGGGGGCAGTTATGGGATAGGAAGTTTGCAGAGGGGAATCCCAGAAAGGGGATAACATTTGAAATGTAAATAAATAAAATATCCAATAAAAAAAAAACAAGTGTAACAAAAAGGAATACTAAAGTCACAGGAAAAAGACAAACCCATTCAAAAACAGTCTGCAATGTCTCCTCTACCTAGAAAAATAACAGTATGGAACCTATTGGTGGTAAGAGCAAATGTGTATAGAAGATTGGAACACGTTCTGAGCTGATGTTCAATACTTCTTGGAATTTTAATTCTGCACATCTGAAAGTGGTATGGGCTGCTCTTTCTAGATGGAAAGAGAAGGAACTGTTGCCGGTGGCGAGAGATGTTAACTCTTCAGTGAGTTGTAATATAACTACATTCCTTTTAAAAGAATTTAACAATTAAGGAAAATTTTACTTTGAACAAGACATTCACTTTAAGTTCAAATAAAGCATATGAAATTATTTTAAATGTTTATGTTATATATGTATAAGTATACATATATATGTGTATGATATATATATATATATATATATATATATATATATATATATATATACATATACATAATGTAGGGCTCTTTTTGTACTACCAGGGAGCAGGGAGAAGGGAGATGAAAGCTAAGTATATGGCCATTTTATAAAATGTGATGGGTAAGCCCCCCCCAACAGAGAGAGAGGGGGGTGGGGAAGGGAGGGAGAAGAGGGGGAGGGAGGGGGAGGGAGAGAGGGGGAGAGGGAAAGGGAGAGGAAGGGAGAAGGGAGAGAGAGATCCTTGGCAGAATAAACCCCCCCCTCTCTCTCTCTCACACACACACACACACACACACACACACACACACACACACACACGCGCGCGCGCGCGCGCGCGCGCGCGCGCGTGCACATAAGCATCAAAGAAAAAATAGAAAGACAGTGTAGTAGCCTCAACTGCAGGCAAAAGTACTCATCAGTGTCAAAGACAAGAATGTCAAGGACCAACCGGGCAGTGGTGGCTCATGCTTTTGATCCCAGCACTTGGGAGGCAGAGGCAGGTGGATTTCTGAGTTCAAGGCCAGCCTGGTCTACAAAGTGAGTTCCAGGACAGCCAGAGCTATACAGAGAAACCCTGTCAAAAAAAAAAAAAAAGAATGTCAAGGACCAATGCAAAGGCGGCGTAGTAAAGGATAAGTAATTAGAGCATTTACAGATTCTGTTTGCCCTCTACTGGACTTCAGCTCAGCCCCTGGAAAGCTAAGAGCAACTTTAGAGTTGTCACATTTAGTGCTCCTAGGACCTTCTTGTCCTGCAGTCAGAATCACTTTCTTCCATTGCAGGTCACCAATGTTACACGACAAAAGTGGAAAACATGAGAATTTCTATGATGACTCACAAACAGGGACCATCAGGCTGCTGATATAAATAGTGTAAGAACACAGCATAGTTTAAAACGTGAGATGTACACCGTTGTAGCAGAAATTGCGAAGGGGCTGATAAAATACCCTATTTATAGAGACGGGTTAAAAATGAGACAAAGTGTTCCCTGAACCTCATCTGCCTGTGTTCCACAGATCTCTATCTCCTCCACCCATCCCAGCTGAGTGTGTGGATTCTTCTTCACTCATTTCTGGCCAGAGCACTACAAATCTGTTTTTGATAATAACAAGTATACATATATCAAAAATATTAATGATGCTGTCTGAATCACAGTAAGTATGGGTCAGTACTCTAGCTTAATGGTTTAGATGGGAGATGAATGATAAGAAGTCCCCTTCCATTACAATATCAAGTATATAAGCACTGATGTGCACATCATGACTCAGTTGTGAGCATCTTGAAAACTCCCAGCAATAAATTCAGCTCCTCCCCACCAAATGGCATTTGTTACCTAGAAATAATTTATCGCAGTAGCCATCACCTTTTGTAATCATACAAAGGCTGATAAATGATGGAGATTTATTATTTACATCAAAGCACAGCTTCTATAAAGGGGAGTAATCAGTACAAATGCAGTTTCTCTTTATATGATTAATACATGCCAGGGCCAGTGAGGTTAACCAGATGATTATCCAGCCTGGGAAGAATTGACTCTCATAAGCTAATTGCTTGACATAACAACAATGCTATCCCAAGAAAGGGACAACTAGTGTCTTTTTCTCACCTGAAATGTCCTTTTTCCAAAATAGATCTCATTTTGGAAAAACAAAAACAAGTATTCATATTTGTGTGTGTGTGTGTGTGTGTGTGTGTGTGCATGTGTATAAGTGTTCACACATTGTGTGCATGTGTTTTACTAAGTATAATTTTCACCCTTTAGCTAACATCTAGCACACAATAGTGTACTTTTTGAAATTGAAAATAATTCCTATACATATTAAATCTGATATTATCTACTAAATCTGAAATTTTATACATATGTATATATATGTATATATATTAAACCATCCCATTATCTTTTCTTTGGAAAATCTTCAAATATCTGTTAAATGTCATATATGTAAGTATTCAAAGGCTTGTAGTTTTTGTCACCATATATAATAAAGTATATTCATTAAAAAATAGTCATAAAGATTATAGTTCAAATGTTAGAATATTAAGTTAATCAAACAAACAACCTCTATCCTAAAAAAAAAAAGGAGACAAGTATGAATGTATAAAAATACTACAAATTATATTTGAAAGTACAATTTGCTTTAGGAATGCTATAATGGAGGAAAACATACAAGTTGATTGTTTTCTGGAGTAACTGAAATATTTGGAATGCAAATGGGTATCTGTCAGTGTCCTTTTCCTAGATCAGTTACAGCTCTTCATGCTTTTGAAACAATAAGCAAACAGGGAACACAATGCGTGCCAATGATGCATAATTTGGGAGGAAAAAGATGTTTGTATTTAAAAGTTAAATAACACTAATCAATATTTGCCATTTGGTTTTAAACTATATCTAAATATATATAAGTGAAAAATTCTGAAAGTAAACCTGTGGAGACCTTGCAATAATCTTATAGAAATTTGTATAGATTATTTTCTTTACACTAGTTGAGGGCTCCTGTGGTATTTTCTAAAATCTAGACTTGAAACATAATATTATACCTGGCAGTTCTATGTAATTGTTTGACCTATGTGACTGAAGTGGAAAAAAAACCAGCCTTTTTCTTTTGTTCTGCATATTCAAAAACATTTTAAGAAAAAGGAAGATAAGGTCAAAGGCTTGATTCAGAATATCTATTGTACATAATACCAAAAAAAAAAATAAAGACCACAACAACATGCTGAATTTATAGCAAGTTTTAATTATAGAATAGAAGCTGAGGGTATGTGCTTTAGTTTTCTAGGGGTTTCTCTATGACAACTTACATGAAGCTTTTCACATAAGCTTGGTGGTAGAAGTCTGAAACAGAATGGTTGGATCTTTCTGGACATTTTAAGGGTAAAACTATCCCGTGTTTCTCTCCTGCCTTGTTGATGCACCAGAGCCCATATCTCTTCAGTATGGAGTCACTGCAGTCTCTCTCTTTCTGCTTTTATACAATTCAACGCCCGTGTCTTGTGCCTTCTATTCTGTCCTGTAAGAATGCTCTTCATTGGATGAGGGTCTTTCCAATCCAGGATTATGTCATCTTGAGACCTTTAACTCTATTATCTTGGAAAAGACCTCATTACTAATAAGACTATATTTACAAATAAGGTTTGGAATTTAAGAGTCATCTTTAGAGGTTACTTTTCAATCAACCATGGCAGTATGTGTATATGCTTTTAATTCTTCCATTATTACCAGGGATCTAGAAGGTATTAATTTTTTACTTTGATATATTCTTAAGATATGCTTTGAACAAATTAATAGATAAATGACTATAAGTGAATATTTTAATATTCATATCTAATGTGGTCATAAGAGTGGTATTAAAAATGTCACACTGTATTAAGAGGATAATGTGAATTATTTTCAGGTTTTTCAGTTGACACAGAGTGAATCATATATCTTCAATCTGTTATAGGCTATTTTCACAAAAGGAAAAGTTAAAAAGAGCTGTGTTGCTGAAGAACTATTCTTAGTAATCACAAGAGTACTTGTGCTGTTTTGGTAAAGTGTATATAAAATCATTATGGTCAACAGTCATTGTACTGATCCTAATCAATGTGTCTGCACCTATAAGCATAATCTACCTACTTTGAGTAAGAATGTTTAGGAAACTACATGTATTTGCATTGGTTATTCAGGTTTTACTAGATAAATAATGAAAACTTTCCATTATAATATCTATCAGGATAGCTGTTTCAGTCATCTGTGTAGGTCTGTATTCATTTTGCACATGTTCTCTGATAAACAGGCTGCTTATGACATTATTCTGTAATTAATCAATAGGCAAATTTTTGATAAACGACAGGAGGATTCAATAGTATTATGCCTGGCATCAGTATAATATTGAGCAGACAATACTAGCACAAAAAGAAAAATTACTATTGGCAGATATGGAGAAAAACCAATTACAGAATAAAGAAAAAATAAATTAAATCAAATTGCTGTCAGAAAGCATAGTTCTGTAAAAATTAAAACACCTTGAAGAAATAGTATTATTTGCCTTGATACATGGATTAGTAATGTATTTTTTAAAGTTAAATGTCAAGAAAAAAAGCTCAAAATGTTTAGAAAAGGAAACGTACACTTTTTCTACATTTAAGCTATAAATTAAAATTAGTAATTAACACATTCAGACCAAATTTTAAAAAGTGACAGTAAGAAAATTAATAGAAATATGAATTTAAAATAGCAATAAATCCTATTAATATCCCCACTCTCCTCTTAATTAGATTGAAAATACAACAATTTTAGTTAGATCTTCAACTAGGTCAGTCATTCAAATGTCACATGACAGACTAAATTATTAGTCATTTATTAATTTATTAATAAATTATTAAAATCATTAAGTTCTCCACCTCAGAAGAAAAGGTGGCATTTCACTGTGATCCCAGAGATGGAAAAGGATACTTACAAATCTCTCTTTTGTGAAGTTCTATGTGTCTACAAATGTGCTATCTGATAATGATTATTGGTACTAGCAAAGACTGACAGACTAAAAGAAATTGTAGAAGCATTTTTACTGCACTCTATACATTATTTCTCTTCTACCTATGTAGCTGCTACAAAGTACTTGTTTGGTAATGTACACTGATCTTAGAACACAGTGCCCTTAAACTCTGATGAGGATGCATAATTACTTAAATAAGACTTTTGCTCACTCAGCAAATAAAACTAAAACAGGCAGATTAACTGGGGAGGAAAAAAATCTTGCAAAACTTTTAGAGGAAGTTCTGTGTCAGTTGATTCTGCTCAATCAGCTGAACTAGAGAGAGATCCAAGCATCTAATCTTGAGAAAGGATGCTGATGAGGAAACTCTTTTTGTAAGCACATCATTGCTTATCATTACATTTTTCTCCTTAGACTCACTAACATGAATGATGTTAGTTACTGGGGATGTGGGGTCAGCTAAAGACCTGCAATGCAGACACCTTCACCAACACTGCCCCTGGTTATTTCTTCTTCACCTTCCACTTGTGTTGTCTTCATGGGAAAATCAGACAAAATGTATGTGGCATGTGATTAAGGTGTTGGTCATTGTATGGTAGTGTTGGAGCCATGTTATCCTCTTCACTATTGGATCACTGGTTCCTTTCTAGCATGATGCCTAGGACATGGTAGAGACTCAGAACATATTTTATGTCTCAATCAAGAACTATAATAGTTTTAATTATTCCTGGTTAGATAGGTATATTTATGAGTATGAAAAATGTGCAAAAATATTTGATTTTAGAAACATAGCTGAAAAATAAACATTATACTAATTATTAATCACATTCTCATTACTCAAATGTAGACTTGGGAACCAGGTCCTATGATATCAGAGATGTCACAAATCAGGATAAAGTATGATAATAATAATAACTGTGATTCTTAGCCTTAAGAAAATGGAAGACTTGATAATGAGGCATCAAGACAGAGCATGAATTGGTGACATCCTGCCTTGGACCTGCAATGGAGTGAATGTGCAATGGATCTGTAATCATGCCCAAATTCTAAGACAACAGGTCTCCATTTTGCAGTCAACCTTTCCCAGCATGCCTAGCCACTGGGATATCAAATTCCAGGTCAGAAAAAGTGAAGGAAGGAAGAAGAGAAATCATCCTTTTATTTTTCATTGATCCTGTAACTCAAGAGGGGAAAAAAAAGATGTAGTAAAGTTTCACTCTGGGGAATATTAATGGGAAGTGTTATTGAAATATGCATCCTAAAGAAGCCCATGTGTTTCTCAATGTATTATCAACATTATTTCAACTTGAATCAATAAATCCATGTTTCAAGTGCAATTTTCATACTGAGGCTAAATAAGGAGGAGGCATGCACACAGCTCTCCATGATGTGTGCCCCATAATATACAAGGTAGAAAGCCGAGACTGACCAGATAAGGCTTCATATAGGATACTGATCAAATTCACACATAAGAAAATAAGAATGACTAAAATACAGCTCAGTTTTAAGATATTGAACATAATTCACTGAGAGTATTATTACCATGCTTAAAGTGTCATTCTTCCGACCCCCTTAGAAATAACTAAAGCAGTATTTTCTAATATTCTGATTTTGTGGTTAAAGAATAAAAGTATAGAGGTCATTAGGAAGTAAAAAGATATATCTTGAATTATGAAACACTAATAGCTTGTTGGTAAATTAGTGTTCTAAGTAAAATACTTACTGCAAGTAAGAAAATTACAGACGATTTAAAATTAATGTATGAGATGTGTATCTTGTAATATAAAATAGACCACATACAGTTATACATCTCAAAGGGTAATGAATAAAGACAAAATTAAGAATAATATAAGGTTCCTGAGGATGTCCATAGGCATAATTTCAGGATGTCAGTTTTTAGAATATGTGCTTTTTTATATGTGTCTATCTACAGGTGTAGCCGTGTCTTTATAAGTAGGAAAGTTTTTCAGTTTTTACTAAAAAATATTTATGACATGAAAAATAATGAATTTCGTGAACACAGGTAGAGAAACAGAGCTAATTTCAGAGCCCAGTGAGCACTGGCATGCAAGGGCCATGTTCACACTACAGTTAAGCCCAGCTACTCAGTGTTGCTATCTCTCAGCCCCTGATGTTGATCTGCTATGTGTGCTTCCCGTTCAGACAATCTTTTCATTTCTCCTTAAAGCAGTGTCTTCTATACAATCATCCAGTGCTCTTCAAAAGTGATATACTCATATGTACAGAGTAAGGGAGCCTGTGAATTCTGTCCCATTAACCAAGTTCCAAAATAGTACATTTTCCTTTTACAAAAGTGATTCTATTACTTCTACCACCTAGAGAGAAAATAATTCTCACTTATGTTTTCTCTTCCAGCAGTTCATGGCACTGCAATGGCAAAGAGAATTTTAAGTATCGGTGATGACATTTGTGAAATATGATTCTTAGGCTCTTAAATTATTTTTATTCACAAATCACGAAGGAAGGCCTGTGTTATCAAATTGTGAAATTTTGATCATTGATTATAGTGACATTTGGCCTAAAAAATGGGAATTCCATGAAAAAAAATCACATTGCTTCAAAGAATCACTTTCTATTTTGGATTCTTACTATTTAAAAAAAATGTTCATATGTATGCAAATAAGGACATGAGTGTTATGTATGTAATACACATGCACGCACAAATAAAGTCACACACATTGCAAAAAAGTATCATAGTGCTCTTTTATATGTGTCTACCTACAGATGTAGCTATGTCTTCTTAATTAGGAAAGGCTTTCGATTTTTACTGAAATAAATTTATACCATGAAAATTGTAGATTTCTGCGAGGCATTACATTAGAACTGAAGCCTGGCGAAGAGGAAAGAGTGATGTAGAATCTGTGAAGCCCAGTGCCCACAGGTGCCTCAAGTCGTTGGTTAGATGTGCCCTAAATATTCCCAGAACAATACAGATCATGCTCATTTCTGGGTTGCTCACCAATACTTGACGGCAAGAAACTATTGCTGAAGACATCGCATGCTTTGATCATAGGTCCAGGAGAAATCAAGATGGCCAGGAAGCTTTCTCCCTGATAGGGAGAAACTTTAGTACTGGGATGTGCTGTACAGGAATCTGTGCGGAAAAGTCATCCCTCTTCATATTGAGATAGGAATACTGTGAACTAGAGTTAGGACTGGAATGGGATATTTTCATAACTGCAGTAGTGGCATAAATATTAATGGGTAATCGGCCACATTCTGATTGTCTTTAAGACCCAATCTAAGGGTGATACACTTATGTGTTACTATTCACCTGGCCAAGAACCCATATTTGGGAAGCTTAGAAGCCCAGAGACATTATTTTTCTAAATAAACACAGTACAAAATTATCCTCTAGTTTTGTATCACTATGCACAAATTAGTAGTGCAGGATAATTGAACCTTGAACTGCATCAGAGAAGATATTTGGATTGCGTACATAGTGGACAGTGCTTAGCACTCTCACAACTGGTGAAGGAGCAGAGCGTAAGGGTCAGGAGACTACTTGGGCATGAATGAGACATCTACTGCAGAGAGAGAGAGAGAGAGAGAGAGAGAGAGAGAGAGAGAGAGAGAGAGAGAACCTCGAAGAGGCAAAATATTCTTAAGAACCAGATGTCGAGGATGAGCTAAGAGAATGTAACAATGTCACATGGACTTGACATGAACATTTCTATCATGAACTCTCAGCAGCTGTGGCTGCCTGCACATGGGAGTCTACATTCTGGCACAGAAAGGGAAAAGGCACATGAGTCCCTGTCACTAACTGCAGAGATAACAGCTGGTGACTGCTGCAGGGAAAGCATAGTCAATTCTCTTTAAGGGAAAGGCCCCTGCTAGGTCTTCTCCCTTCAGAGAATGCCCTCCCAGGAATTAGTAAATAAGAGTAACAAGTTGGATCCAGAGGGTTATTTAAAAGTAAAGTTGGACATGGTGGCACATACTTTTAATCCCAGCACTCAGGAGGCAAAGAAAGGCAGACCTCTGTGAGTTCAAGGCTAGTCTGATCTACAGAGAGTTCAAAGAAGACCAGCATTACAGAGAAATCCTGTCTTGAAAACCAATCCCACTAAAATCAGGAACTAGACAAGGCTGCCCACTCTTTCCCTATCTATTAAATATAGTACTTGAAATTCTAGCTAGAGCAATTAGACAACAAAAGGTCAAAGGGATATAAACTGGAAAGGAAGAAGTCAAAATACCACTATTCTCAGATGATGTGATTGTATACTTAAGTGACCTGAAAAATTCCACCAGAGAACCTCTAAAATTGATAAACAACTACAGCAAAGTGGCTGGATATAAAATTAACTCAAACAAATCAGTAACCTTCCTCTACTCAACGGATAAACAGGCTGAGAACAAAATTAGGGAAAAAACACCCTTCACAATAGTCTCAAATAATATAAAATACCTTGTTGTGACTCTAACCAAGAAAGTGAAAGATCTGTAAGACAAGAACTTCAAGTCTCTGTAGAAAGAAATCGAAGAAGATCTCAGAAGATGGAAAGATCTCCCATGCTCATGGATTGGCAGTATTAATATAATAAAAATGGCCATCGTGCCGAAAACAATCTACAGATTCAATGCAATCCCCATCAAAATTCCAACTCAATTCTTCATAGTGTTAGAAAGAATAATTTGCAAATTCATTTGGAGTAACAAAAAAAATGAAACATGAAAAAGAAAACAAAATAATGCATGAAGTTGGGAGAGAATGTGGAGGGGTGGGGTTGATCTGGTTGGAGTAGGAGCCGGATTATCATCAAAATTCATTTTATACAATTTCCAAAGAATAAAAATATTATGCCAAAAAGAAAGCAATCATATTGTTTAATTTCTAATAATAAGTACAATTAAAATGTGCTTTTTAGACTCTACTGACTGCATTTGATGTATCTGAAGGGACCATATTTTGAAATACATGTTAACAGTATGCCATGAGTTAAACCTTTGAAATTATTTAAATGTCTGTAGATGGAAATTATTGTATGCCATCTTAAACATATTTTAGAGTATATATAGGAACAGAGCTGGGGCTTATGGAATTATTTTCATGATATTTTTCTATTCAGAAATACAGTCATTAGGGTTTGTCACTCTTCTTTCCTCAATAATGCCCAGAAATCTTTACCTCTTTCATTCAACTACTGGCTCTCAGCACAATGTTTTAAAATTTAGTTTAATATATTCAATCCCTACATTAATTTTATTCCTATATGATAATGTCTTGCCTCTCACATGTGGTAGATCACTCATTAGTGACACTTGCTTAAACGTTGGTTTTAGTTGTGTGTGACTGTTTTTGAAATATGATCTCCACTTGTAGTGGTTTGAATGATAATAATCCTCAGAGGCTCATGTATTTGAATACTTTGTCCCTAATTGGTAGAAATTTTTGGGAATGAGGGTTGGCCTTGTTGGAGGAGGTATGTCACTAGAAGTGGGTTCTGCAGCTTCCAAAGACCATTCCATTTCCATTTAACTCTCTCTGCCTCATATATGTGGATTGAGATGTAAGCTCTCAGCTATTACTCCAGAGCTGTGCCTGCTGCCGAGATCCCCACCAAGATGTTCATGGATACTCACCTTCTGAAAATGTAAGTATCAAATTAAATATTTCTTTTATAATTTTCCTTGTTCATATTGTTTGGTTGTAGCAGTTAAAAATTAGCTAAGATACTCTACTAGACTTTATGGTTTATAACGTAGGACCATGCACTGTCAATATAAGCCAAGTAAAAGAGTCTAGCATAAAACCAATGAAAACCGCTATATCAAAAATGTCCAAGAGAGTACCCAGCGAATAGGAACTGCTCAAAACACAATGAATGTAGCAACACCTGCCTTGTATTAATCAACCAAATGGTACCATAACTGAGCTAGTATAGAAAACATATATGGTTTATATTCACACAGGAAGTGTGAAGATTTGACATAGCACTGAGGCTTTGAGTAACCTCCTCATGTCAAATGCATAGCTGAGATCTTAAGAAGCTGATTGACTTGTCTAAAGCTCACATTTATTCAGTGTAGAACCAGGGGCAAAACATAATTCTGTAACTCAGTTCTCTGGTGGTCAGGGAAGCTGGGTGCTTATCATTCTGTATCTAAACTCCCTGTTCTATTTGCTCTTCTACAAAACAGCTATATTGTTAAGCTAGCACTGTTTTGGCTAAGCAGTTCTGACTGGAGAAAAACTTCAAATCTATGAATGTTCAGTACAATATATGATAAGTCCTATAGGAACTGGCCAGAAATTCCTAAATCACATAGATTATAAGTTAAAGAAAGTCCTTATTTTAGAGGTAGATAATATAGAGGGTTTTAGAAAAAGATATCCTTATTTTTATGTGCATGGGTGTTCTGCCTGCAGGCATGTAATGGCTCCAGATCTCCTGGAACTGGAATTACAGACAGTTATGAGCTACCATGTGGGTTTTCAGGATTGTTCTTGGGTCCTCTGGAAGAAGAATCAGTGCTCTTAACCACTGAGCCATCTCTTCTGCCCACAAATATCTTCAAATCAATTTATTTAAAGAATGGTGCAAAGAGTCCTTTGTCCTTCCATGTTTATATTCTAGTAAAACTCAAGAAATGATGGACCGAGATGAAATAGAGATAAATGGCATAAGTTTCTATGTCCTTAGTACAAGAAGTAATAGGGTATCACTAATATGGGTCTATGTGTCATAAATGGTATCAAATTGTCATGAAGAAGAAAGGAAAAGTAATATTTACTTAGAGACCTAGATGGGCAGTGTCTTTTTTAAGAAATGGAAAAGAATAAATGTCCTCTTGTTCCTAATTTAGAATAACTTTGATAGTATTCTTTTATTTCTCTATCACCTTTCGTAAACCCCAAACTTATATAATGTAGGCTTAACACTGAACACATTCTGTAAATGTTATTTTCTCTGATTTCACCATTCAAAATTCACATTAACCATCATACAGAGGCACATAACAAAGGCGGTTTTGATTTGTTTTGTTGTTTTGTTTGTTTGGCTTTAGTTCATCTGAAGGTTGGGTGTCTGAAGGTAGGTAGACATTCTCTTACTGACCTCTCCTAGCCTCTCCTAGTCTAGTTGAATTGCCTCAGTTTGATCACAAATGTCCTTTATTCTGGGGAATTCTCTTTGCTTACACCAGCAGTTTCCAAAATGTGTCTCCAAGAGCAACTGCATTACTATTACTTGGGATCTTACAAATACACACTATTAGACCCCACTCTACCAACTTAACCACAATGTACAGATGTGGTACCCAGTAAACTGAGGTCCTCAGTTGTGGATGCTGCCTGTTGAAGCTTACAGCCACCAATTCTTTGTCCAGTTACTTATATCTGCTGCTGCAGACAGCACTTAACAAAAATTGCACTGCTTTCAGTTTATTGATATTTTAAAACATTCTTGAAAAATTATATATGGTAACTTGATCAACAATGAATCAACTGTAGTAGGGATAGGAATCATGTTGAAAGGAGCAAGAAGCCTTATCCTTCTAATGATCATCTTGGCAAGCTACAAAACTACTACAGGACCTGCATTTTCCTTGGGCAAAATTAAAAGTAAGATTTTACACAAAACCTGGCAGTCTCTGAAATGTTACAAGCATTAAAGGTAAGGTAAATGTAGATTGATGACCGATGTTAATAACATATTAGTGACATTATCAATAATTACAGGAGTAGTGAAGTTTCTGAATCAAACTCACAAAATTTCAGAGAGGTTCCTCTAAATTTCCGTTTTTGTTTCAAAAGGAATTTTAAAATCATTCCAGTTCAATAGCCTTTGTCTATGGAAAGGGTTCAATTTTGTGTGTGAGAGTACATTTGTGCATTATGTATAGATGCACATGTGTGCATGTGTATGTCTGTGTGTATATATGTGTGTTTGTCTGTATATGTGTATCTGTGTATATGTGTCTGTATGTGTGTGTGTGTGTGTCAGTGTGTCAGTATGTCTTTGTGTCGATGTGTCCATGGAAGCCAGAGGATAACATGAGGTGTTGTTGTTCAGGAACTTCCCACCTTGGATTTTGAGACAAAGCCTCTTACTTAGCGAGAGCTCACCATATAGGCTAGGTTGGTTGACCAGTAATTTCCAAAAAAAAATCACCTGTCATTATTTCTCTCATACAGGGATTATAGAAAGATGCTGTCACACATAAAGATCCAATGAGTAGAATCTTTGTGCCTGAACAGTCCTCCATTGACTGAGCTGGTTCTTCAGCCCATTTTAAGGTATTTTAAGTAGATCTAAGATGTCACTCTCTAGTTTACACGTTGGAAAAGTGTAATGTTGTCTATTGAGTAAATCCTACGAAGTTGATCTGTGCATTTCTCAGGAGTCTCTACAGGAAAAAGGACATCCAGGGAGGATGTATTATAGAGGGGATGTACTAGATTGGTTTCCATTGTATGGATAGTGTACTCCAACAATTCAATGGGAACTAACCATTATCACACTCAGAATGAGATTAAAATTTGTGTTATGGCCTCTAATGCTATCTGAAAAAATTAGTGTGGGCACACATGTAATTTCAGTTTAAATCTATTACCGAAAAAAAGCTATGATCCCTATGTGGCCAATGGTATAAACGCCACTGCATGCCAGCACAGAGATTGCCAAGTAGAAATTAATCTGTAGCAGTAGGACGTGCTCTAGACTTGACTCAGTGAAACTTCTATTTCTTATCTATCAGCAAATGAGAGAAACTACTTTCTAGTTCTGGTTTATGTTTTTAATATATTAATAATAAAAAGGCTGGTCTTTCTTATTTTTTTCTTTATTTTATTTTTAGGTGTGAAATTTCCAGGTCTTATAAGCTCTCTCCTAGTTCATATTTTCAAGATCTTTTTATCATTTGTATTGTTCTCTACTGAAGGCTTGGCAATTTGTCTCTTTTCTGAACTGTGGCTCTCGGCTGAACTTAGCCTGCAAATTGCAACCTAACAAGACCTGAATGTCGCTCAATCCATTTTTATGCATGACATCACCATTACAATTCGACACATTGTAGCATTTGAATATTTTAAAAGGGATCAGAATGTCGACTCATTCGATTTATCATCCACTGTAAGTCCTGAATTTTTCTCTCTGCTCCCATCATCTCCAGCTATTCATGGCACTTTTTTTTCCATTATCCTCCTTGCACTGACATTCGTATCTGTTCCATTTCCTTGATTCCAGTGGCTCTGATTTGCCCATCTGCCTAATGTGTCAAGATGCTGGGACAGTTCTGCAGCACCCGTAGAATATGTGAACCTCAGGACTTCTGGATTCATTGCTCTGTGTTTTCAGAATAAACACACACCTTCCAACATGTTCCAGATCTTATTTATGTGACTCCTGGTGCTCCTCACTTAGATCCTTTCTTACAAATTACCCTTTTTAAGGTTCCATGTAAACAAAGCAAGCTTGGGAAAGAAAACTGACTAGGCAACTCAAGCCTGTTTTTTTCCCTTTACTGTATTTAAGAAAGTTAAACTTTTATTTTTGGTGATATTACCTATCCCAACCTTCTACTACTCCCCCAAAATAACAGTATATATAGGAAACCATCGAAGAGAACTATCAAAAATTGTGATAAAGAAACTGAAGTATAGTTCTCTGCAATTGATGACTTCTGGTAAGTGTGTGGGAAGAAACTGTCCAAAGAATTATAAAATGTTTGGCTCCAACTTAATCATTTATACCATGAACAAAGTCAGAATTATCAAAACCAAAATGAGTTGACCACTTATGCATGAACTTCCATTTTTAAAGGAATTATGAGAATAATGCATGACAAAGCTTGTGAATGAAACAATGTATTTATTAAACCAGATTTCTTTAAGGGAATGAGCACAAGGTGTTGACCACGATCCAGGGAGAATATAGAAAATACAAGTTAGACATGTGGTCTTTCTTTCTTTTTATTTTTCTTTTTGTGGGGGTGAGGGAGATAGGAGGAGTTCACAAAGATGGTGGGTAGACTTGAGAGGACTGGGAAGTGAGTATAACCAGGACACATTATGTGAAATTCCCAAATAACTAAAAATATTAGGTTGAAAAAGAAGACAGCTAAACCTAGCACCGTCAACTATCTTTCGTGGTGTTTTTCTACTATTAAGATGTCATATGAATAACTGAGAGAGAGCCCTGAATCTTCACATACACTAGCCCAGTGGATATCATGTTACCTCGTTTCTGTAGACTGCTAGTGGGCATGCCACAGTTGCTTAAGCAAACCTTAGTAAACAGAGTAAGTTCCCTTAAGCAAATTTGCATGCCTCAACACAAAAGAAAGCAAAGCATAGATCATAAAAGTAATGAAGAAACAGCTAAGACAATCATAAAATATTTGACCCCCAACTTAATGACTTTTACCATGAAGAAAGGCAGAATTATCAAAGCCAAGTTGAGCTGATCACTTATACATAAAACTTCCATTTATAAAGGAATTATGGGAATGATAGATTATAAAAGCTTGTGAGTGAAAACTAGTATATTTATTAAGCTAGTCAGCATCCTGTCTGTGCCACTTGGAATCCTATCTTCCTACTTTACACTCTGGTACAGAGCCATTGCTGCCCCTGGTCCAAGCCAGTCTAATTAAGATAGTTTCATCCATCAGGGGAGAGAAAGAGCTTCTTCCAAACAGGTATCTCTCTCTGTGGCATGTCCTCCCCTTCTCTTCTGCTCCTATTTTTTTCTTAAAGTAAACTAAAAATTTATTGAACACCACTGTCACACTATACCATTAATAGAACTATGCACTATTAATTTTGAGATCACTTCTCTTTACTTTCCAGCTACCACCTGATACAAAAACTTGCTTAATAATGTTTTTCAGATAAATTATTATTTTTAAAATTAGGAGTTTTTCCCTAATAATTATAATGTTTAATGTGGATGCTAAGCCTGAGTGCTCTTTGGGAAATTTTGATAATACAATGCTGTCAAACACTGTATTTTTTTTCATAAAATAGTAAGAAAAGCATGTTTACATGGATAAGTTAAGTGAAAGATTAAAATAGAAAATTAAAATTAAAGATCAATTATTAGCTCCAAGGAAGGGCATGTATTCATAGCCAATAAATGTATAATAAATACATCAATAGGAAACAATCTAAAAATAAAGCATAAGGAAATAGAGATTATTATTTGTAAATACTATTATTGTTCATTTTTGTGTGTGTATATATGACACATGTCTTAATTTCTCATTTTACATTTTGAATAAATGCTTCTGTGTTCTAATCGCATCTGGTAGACTCGGAGGAGGTGAGGACAACGGGCAAGTAGATCTTACCATGTGCCCAGTTCTAATACAACAGTTCCCAGAAGACTTAACCAAAGGACACTAAGTGCTAACATCAGTAAAGTTTTTTAAAATGATGACGTTTTAGGTCTAGAAAAGAAAGATGAAATTTAATCGTCAACTTAAATGCATGATGGATCCATTGACAGATGGTAGTGACAAAGTACTTTCCTCAGTAACTCAGCATAGGACCAGAAACTATTCATTTAAAGGAAGAGGGAGAAACTGTTAGAGAAAGTGAGAAACATTAAAGAAGCACTAAACATTACAATGAAGGCTTTCCCTCCGGGACCGCAGCAGCCCCTTTAAATACATTTGCCAGTCTTTGATTTGGATTCAGTGAGGTATTACATTTAAATGTGAAGTTGTTGCTAGGACAATTATCAAGTTGATCCCAAAGCAAGTATTAATGCCTGCAGTTCTATATGTTTCTGTGTGAAGTCTTTACCACCATGACCTACATCAGAGTTAAACCTCTTGTAACACACAAATCATCATTCTCTAGCTACCCTTCCCTTCCCATGAGACTGCTGTTCTGTAGTTAATCATGGAAGCCAAAAACCAATCAGATAGATAGATAGATAGATAGATAGATAGATAGATAGATAGATAGATAGATAGATAGATAGAGATATAGATAGATATAGATATTATACATACATACATATATGTATATATATGTGTGTATATACACAGCACACACACATCTTATTGTCATATATATGAGAATTTTAATACATATATTATATATACATATACATATATACATACACATACACACACACACACACACATATATATATATATATGAACTAAGACTCCTGGAAATAAAAAGTTATCATTATGTAAATAAGATGTATATGTGTGTATGTGTGTAACATATATAGGTATAATACATCTATCACTTTCATTAAAATGTGACATATCATAGAATAAAGTTTTCTTTAAAACATTTTATTAAATATTTTAACTTTCCATTAGTATTAATATTATGCATCATAAGATTCTAAGCTAAGATATAAGTTTAAGGGCATTGTCGAGGGGCACCCAAAGAGCAAAGGCCTTGCTTACGACCTTTTGGTTTCTAGTTTTTCATATAAACATTACTTCTGGTTCTTGGTTGATAACCTTTGCTGGTGACTGTGAATAAATACTTCAACCTTTATAACAACCTTCGAGCATTTAAATGAAGTTAATTCCTTTCACATAAGGAAGTTACCATACTTAATACAAGGTGATCCCCCACGTGCAAGAAGAATGAGATAAATAGAGTCAGTCTAAAGCCTGAGGAACAGTAACAGGATAAGGATGCTACAGCATCTGAGATGCTACTATGCCCACTGTGAAGCTGAGACAGTGATCTGCTGTGTATTTTTCTTGTCATGCTTTTTCCCCGGTGGATAAGTGAGATGCAACCACCTAGATCTGAAACATGCCATCGGAAGTGCGAGATGTCCTCCAACTTACCTGTTTCTGTTGCTGGAAATCCAGTCTGAAATAAGTGTTGACGCCTGCTGGTGACAGTGCTTGTTTCCAAAACTGCATGCCAACATTATCACTTCCCTCCGTAGCTCTCTAGGTGAAAAAAAAAAAGGATAAAGAAAATGTTACTATCTGAAAAAATAATTAGAGCAAATCATGGATTCAAGGAAGGATGGATAGATCCATGGGTGGTTGGATACAGACAGAAAATACACATGTGAGAAAGCCAGAGACAGGCAGACCACCATCTCTCATATGTTGGTTATCTCCTTTGTCATCTTGCTTGGATTCAAATTTACCATTGAAGATAAGTCACTGATATACCTCTTGTTTCCAGAGATAGTTTACTGAAGAAACAAGACCTAACTTGAAAGCACACGGTACCATTCCATGGGCAGAGGCTAGGCCTTATTCAGGCAAAGTGAGGAAGCCAAACTGAGCCATAAACTTCACCTCTCCTTGCTTCCTGAGTGAGGACACAATATGATAATCCCCTTCACTCTCCCATCACCATGCATGATGACTCCTGGAAAGAGTATCCTTGTAAACTAAGGATCAAAGTAAACCCTACATTTGAACAGGACTGACACACATACGAGCTCACAAAGACCGTGGCAAATTTTAAAAGACCTGTACAGGTTCAAACCAGAAAAAATCAATTTTCTCCAGTTAGGGTCGCTGTATATATAAACATCATACTTCATGATAGATAGGTTCCATGGCCGTACTTGACCATCAAGAAACTGATTTCATTTTTTTGTTTTGTTTTATTTATTTTTTTGTCTTATTGGGTTCTATTTGTCTGTCTGGGTTTTTTCCTTCCTTCCTTCCTTCCTTCCTTCCTTCCTTCCTTCCTTATTTATTTATTTATTTATTTGGTTTTTGCTTAATACATACAGAGAACCACTTGAAGTTGGATGGGTAGGGAGGTGGGATATATTTAAGAGGAGGTGCAAGAAGGAAACTCCTTCTCTCATCTATTTGAAATATAGTGTGTGGAAAAAAAACTTTGCTTCCTTTATCACTTATTTTGTTACAGCATGGGAAAAAGTAATTAATATGGTAGGTAAGTAAAAGATAACACAAAACAAGTTGAGATATCGAAATCCTGTGATGCTAAGAGACTGAATTAAAAGTTGAAGGGGAGTCAAGCACATGAAGTGTTTTCTGGAGTTAGTCCCCCACTCAAGGGTGCAGGTTCTGATCTCAAGAGCACAACCCAGACAGATCTCAAATTACAGCACTTTGCTCTCATAACCAGGCAGCAAAAACTGTGTTGCTCGGCTGCAATCTTCCCTGAAAGTGAAATGCAAGATGCAGAATGAGAGACAAAGACAGCCTCATGATGTCAAAGTCAGTGTCACTAGCAGTATGTATTTGCACAGCTCTGGGGAAAGAGAAGGACAAAGTAAAACAGTACTCATGTTGGTAGGAGGCTTGAACGAGAGATCCATTGAAGTTATTTTTTGGCCATCCAAGCTTGATGTACGTCGTTGCGACTTGTTTTAGAATATATTCCTGCACGGAGAATGGAAGAAATCAAGACGATATTAGTTTCACTCTTCCCAAATTCTGGAATTTAAAAACTAAATCTTGATAATTCCATGTAATTTATTTTTCTTATTCTATTATTCAACTTACTGTTTCAGACATAGAAGACAGTATTCTTTTCTTCTAACTGAATAACTTGCATACTAATTTGTTCATGACCAATGTTAGTGAAGTAAGGGGAAGGGGGATTATTCAGGGTGAGATTCATGCATGCATAAATGTAACCATACACAGATACATCTTAGGAAAATAAGCATCTATTGAACTTTTAAGGTTGCATTTTTATTTATGTGTAGATCTGGGTGCCTATGTGAGTAGATGCCAGACATGTACAGGTGCTCACAGTGGGGCACAAAAGGGTCTTAGATCTACTCTAAATAGAGTTATAGGTGATTATAAGCCACCCAAGCCAATACAGATGCTGGTAATTGAACTAGGGTCCTCCAGAAGACCAGCAAACAATTTTAATCTCTGGGCCATTTTCTTCAACTGAAACAACTAACATTTGTATATTTTGCATCAATAGAGGCTACTCAATACAAAGCTGTTAGACTGACCCAGCCAATAGGCTAGCATTATGGAAGAGAGGATGCACATAACACTTCCAGACAGTGATATAGTATCACAATTTCAAAACTCTGTTCAACTAGTGGTGCTTTTAAATATCAATGCTGATGTAAGATATGCTCTCCCTCACTTTAACACAATCATAGAATTCTAAGGAATGAAAGCACTAAAATTACAGTAAGAACATCGCTTAACGTTTACTATAAGTGAGGAATCTAACAAAACTATACTACTTAAAATTATAAATATACACAAGAGTGTATTTTGCCTTTTTAGGAGTTTCATACTTTGGCATCTCTTTGTTAGGGAAAGAGGGAAATATAAGACTTTCTCTAGCAGATAAACATTATCCCCTAACTCAATTGACACATTTCTTTGCATGTCTGTGGCTAAGGGCTTATGCAAAACTAACAACAATGAACAGGCAAGCCATGATTATTCTCAATTTTGAAACTCTAAGTTGATGGAGTCATTTTGACGAAGTCTTTGGGTAAAAAAAAAAAAAACAAATGGAAGTGCCAAGGCACCCACTGTGATGAGCATGAGTCAACCTGGATGGATCTAATCACATATTGAAACGCTGACAACCCGTCTTTGAATAATTTCTACTGTGTATATTAATTCACAGACCTATTGTGTCATAAGTCACAGGATCACTTCATAAAGCACAGACCAGGTTCTTAACATATCTAAAAAGAAATTTACAGTGCACTAAAGTAACTGTGATGAGAAAGCAAAGACTCAAAAGCTCATTAGCTGTAGTTAATCCTGATATTATTCAAATGATCACTGAATCCGATTAGGTGCTCTTGGCAGTACAATTTTGGTTCCCTGGACTTTAAGCTTAGAAAATCTGGTCAGGTACCATTTTGGAATGTGTATCATGCCTCCGTGTCTGCCTGGATTATCTGTTGTTTGCTGCCCTGTATCCCCTTGGACCCAATTATGGATGGGCTTTGGCCTCAATGTTGATCTTATCCTTGTTAATTAAGGAGGTGCATTGAATTTACCATGCCCTTTTGGATAAAAATAATGACTAAGAATCTTTATTGAAACTGTCTATATTCTGTTAAATTTTTGAGGATCTCTCTGCTCAGGTTAAGTCCTTTGTGAACAGAGAGCCCTTTAACTCTGAAGAAGTAAGTTTGAACTTTGTGGATTTGCCGTGTACATTCTTTCTTAAATTCTCAAGCACTTAAGCTTAATTGACACTTTTAGGCCAGAATAAAAGGTAGCTTGTGTTAAATTTCTTTTTTAAAATAACTGTCATCGGTATTGCATAGAAAATCAGGACAAAAATAACAGCCTAAACGGGAAGAGGAAATGAAATGATTCAGACTCAGTTGCGCAGAGTGCATAATGAGAAAATATTTTATCTTTGGAATATTAGAAAGAAGAAATTCTATATCCTTACATTGAAGATATTGTAGTTCTCCATGCGGTCCAGTAATTTATCCAGAGGATAAAGAGCTCGGCTGGCAGCGTGCCAAGGAAGAAAATCCTTTTCCTCAGACAGGTATCGGATGATCTCTAGGGGAATATGCTGAGGCAAATAGCCTGCCCTGCACAGTCAAAAGAAAGTTAATGATAATTAGATACAGAAAGGATACACAATAATGCAAAATAAAAGAAAGCAAAATTCATCATAGTCTGAGGAAGGGCACTTAATGATATAAAAATAAAGTTACTCTTTTTTTAAAAAAAAAAAAAAACCATGGCTTATTAGGGTGCCAGAGTCACAGGATGCACGCAGAGTCGGAGAGTTAAAGAATACAAACACATCAGAATGTGTTTTTGTAAAGGAGAGAACTATGGAATTTGAACTGAGCCAATAGGTACTTCCTTGACAGAAAGTCTTCAGGTAAAATAAGTAATTGAAAGTAACTGATCACTAGCTTGTGATTTCCTGAAGTTCTATGTAAAGACTTTTAATTCATATTGTTCTCTAAAGGATGGCTAAAATTAAACTATCGATTTATGTTTTAAATGTATACATCATGTAATGATATAAATGCTTTGAATTCGATGTTTTGTGTATGTGGGTTTGTATATATTGTAGTGTGCTATGTTATTGCAGGTGTGTGCATACCACAGTGCACATATGGAGGACAGGAGGTATCTTTGAGTGTCAGTTTCCTCTTACTCACTACTAGGACTGCCATGCCAGTTGTCCCATGAGTTTCCAGCAAGCCTCCGTTTTGCCTCCTTTCCCTCAGATGTGCATTTTGGGATACTGACATATGCCACAACATCAAGATTTTCAATTGAGGAGGAGGATGCTGGGGGTCTTAACTCAGGTCATCAAACTTATGTTGCAAACACGTTACCCATCTCACCATCTCTTCAGCTCAAATATAAAAGTATTTAGTACATATGGAAATGAAGCATTGGAAGGTCATGTGAATACATTTTATCTATAATTTATGGGGGGTTCTATACAATAAAGAAACCAAAGGGTTAGTATATCTTGAATCTCCCACGGATCACATAGAAATGTGAAATGACAGTGATGTATCTAATAGTATATTAGAAGATGGTCTTAGCCTTGAGGTCTCAAATATATTAGCAACATCATGTATTTTATTAGACTGGTTTTTTTTAACCTTAATTATTGTTATGGTCTGAATATGGTTTCTTCTCAAATTCTTAGGCTAGGAACTGATATCCCATTTGATGGTCTTAGAAGTGGGCATTTGGGTGGGTAAAACATGAGAGAGTAACCCTAATGAATGATAGGAATGAGCTATAGAAGAAGCAGAATCAAACTTGCTACTTTCTGTCACTATGTCTACTAGGACAATGATTGCATAAATGCAAAATTTTAGTAGATAGATAGATAGATAAATAGATAGATAGATAGATAGATAGATAGATAGATAGATAGATAGATAGATAGATAGATTAGATGATTGATGGATACATAGATACATAGATACATAGATAGATACATAGATAGATGTGGAAGTATCCAAATCATATTTATTTTCTTTCTGTTTGTGCGTGTGTGTGTATTTTGACTTGATTTATGTCTGTGCACAACATATGTGCCTTGTGCAACAGAGCCCAGAAAAGAATATTTAATTTCCTGGAACTGAAGTTACAGATGGTTGTGGGTTTGGGGGGCTTGGAATTAATCCTGGACCCTTTGGAAGAATAGCCAGTGGTCTAACCAGTGATCATTTCTGCAGCCCAAAGAATTTAGTCTTGAGTTGATTGTGGTGTTTGTTTCTATTTTTTTTTTAAATAGAGAAATCTTATTCATTTGTGCATAACAGAATGTGGTCAGGGTAGAAGCAAATTTACCATTCTCATTTACATATTTTTCATAATATTTACTACTTAATGTGATATACTAAAGCTAGAATATTGGCAAATATATGTAAATATTGTTTTACTGCTGTGCTTATATAATTTGTGATCAAAAACTAACCCCAGATGCTGCATTTGAATATTTCTCAAAAGGAGGTAAATATCATCTGTGTCATTCTAAGGATTTTGATTTAGCTATGACACATGATCAATCCTAGCTCATGTAACTAACCCTCATTTCAGAATTTTCTAAGAGCAATTATTGTTTAAAACACTAGCACCTATAATATCACCCTTCACAATTTGTATTTCCTTGTATAAATAACATCAAATTAATTATAAAAGTATGTAAGTAAGTAACATTATCTTTTAGCTAGGATTCTCTTTCATGGGTTTGTTACCAAGAAGAAGAACATCATTTTTAATAACATTGTATGCTTTAAATTAAAGATAATTTTCAAGAGAAATCTCCCCTCTTCTGGTTGGTCAGATGAATATAGGGGATCTCTGGGAACAGTGCAGGATATTGTCATTTCTTTTCTTTCTAGAACTTGAGGGTAAGCACCTATTGTGGGAAAAAACATACATTTTGTACACAGGTTATAAGTATCCAAGCTAGAACTGACCATGACTGGTACTGTAAAACCTAGCCAGTTACTGTAGCTAGAGATGTCATACCTGATGTACTTTATGAGCAATATGATTTTCTATATAAAAAATGATGTTATAGAAATAGACCTGCAATGGAGAAAAGGCTAAAGCTGATTTTAAAATTAATGCCTCCTGTGCATTTAAATAGATCTCTCTCTCTCTCTCTCTCTCTCTCTCTCTCTCTCTCTCTCTCTCTCTCTCCTCTCTCTTTCTCTCTCTCTCTCTCTCTCTCTCTCTCTCTCTCTCTCTCTCTCTCTCTCTCTCTCTCTCTCTCTCCCTCCCTCTCTCATTTATAACAAATTTAAACAAAAGGGAGCAACAGTGTCAACTGACCAGACCCTCAGAGCTCCTCGAGACTGGACCACCAATCAAAGAATACACATGGAGGGAACCATGGCGCTGGCTGTACATGTGGCAAAAGATGGCCTTGTTGGTCATCAGTGGGAGGAAAGGCCTTGGGTCTGCGGATGTTCAATGCCCCATTGTAGGAGAATGCCAGGGCAGAAATACAGGAGTAGGTGGGTGGATGGATGGGTGGGGGAGCACCCTCATAGAGGCAGGGGGAAGGGGATGAAATAGGGGGTTTCAGAATGGGAGACAGGGAAAGGGGAAAACATTTGAAATGTAAATAAAGAAAATACACCCCCCCCAAAAAACAAAAATAAAAAATCAAAAACAAAATCCTTTTGGCACCAAATACTTTAATGCTTTCCTATATATTTTCAATATAAGATGCTAAAAATAATTACAAGTTTGAAAACTTGAAAAAGTTGATGTACTTTATTCTCTAGTTGATGTGCTTTTATTCTTTAACTGATAATATATGTAAGTCTGAGAGGCAGGACTCAGATGTAGGTATTTAAAGACATCTAGCATTCTGCAACATAGGAAGTGAGGCTAGCCTGGTATAAGTCCTACATAACAGACAATAAGGCAAGGAAAGCAATTTTACATACAGAAACAGAGCAATTTCAGTTTGAGGCCTTATGACAGATATTGCTACCACATAGCAAAGCCTGAGTCTTCTGTTTCTCCCTTAGAGAGACCACAGCTCCTAGCATTTCTGAGAGTTAGGCATAGCCATGTGACAAAAATCTAATAACATAATATGTATGTGAATCACTGCCAGGGTTAGTGTGACTTTATATTTAATATTTCCCTGGAACCCTGGAGAATTGCATAGCAAATCCACTTGCCTATCACAGACCTATTATGCTAGCAAAAATAACTACTATTTTATTCAACCCACAAACATGCCAAGATCTCTCTCTCTCTCTCTTTCTCTTTTTTTTAGCAGTTAACCTTCTCTAATGAAGTTTTGAAAGAGAATACGAAGAGGATTATACTCAAATTGCCCTCGTTCTGCCACACTACCACCATATGTAAGTAATTACCTACTACATAATTCAATATACTTGCATTTAAGTTGGCTCGATCAAAATATGTAGCTCCCCTTAATTGGCCAAGAAGATGATTGGCTTCGTTTACAAAATGACAGATAGTAGAAGATAATGTTGGTTACCTAGCTTAGATGTGTTTGTGTAATTGGCTGGTAATGATTCGGTGATTACTACTACCGATAATAAAATCAATATAGGAAAAGTGTGGATTCCAGTGAATGGAGTACCACATCAGCCTGAAGAAATCAGCGCGGTAGAGAGCATACAGGTGTCCTGATGTTGAAATACTTCCCTTAAATTCACATCACCAGTTGCAAGTATGGCTAGCTAGATGGGAGAATAGCACATTTTAAGAATATCCCCCATGTAATTGTGTTTACTAACATTTGGGGAAATGTTTTCTCTGATGCCATCTCTCTCCACTACTGTGGTGAAGGAGGGCATAAGAAACCAGAGACAGTGCAATGAGGAACATTAAAGACATAGTTTGTCCACATGCATCATACCTATTGCTTCTTCATCCTCCTTGGGCCCCCACGTCCTTCCTCTCCTTCCTCTGCTTCCCCTCCCCCCTTTCCAATTTGCTGGAGCTTGCTATGCAATATATCTTTAGGCATACACGACAGGGTTTTTATAAGAAGGAGATTAAAGTCAGACTATATTGGCCAATTTTCAAATGCTCTGATCTTAACTCGTTATTTTCACTTAGGATCCAGAGATGCTTTTGCAAAACTACTCTGAATCTCTGTGAAAGTTAACTCTTGGATCTACAGTGATGGTTAGCTTTCATACAAATAACTTGTTTCTAATACTTTTTTTTTTAAAAAAAGATAATGGATTCTTCCATTCTTCAAATCTACGGGTTGGAAAGCAATATCCTTAGAATATTCTGAACCCTCTCCCCACTACACACACTCACACTCACACACTGACTCACTCACGTGTACATTTACTGCTTAATTGAGAAATGATTTAAAGCTAATAAGTAGCTTACTACATATTTCACAATATATGAAAAAGACAAAAGACACTGTTCGTGTGCCTTAGGCACAAATTTTAAAGTGTTACTGAAATGCTCAATTGAAAAGATTTACTTTTTTTGTTGTTCTTTAATATTCATTATTAAATGACTCTTCTATGCTCCCTGGAGAAAGATTTTATAGCTCAGATAAAACCCCCAATAGCACTCGGAGCATAGATAAAGGAGAGAAATCTTGGGGGGGGGAGTATCTCATTCAGGCAATTGCACAGCTTTTGAGGAAAAAGATGTACAGTCCATACTTTGCTCAACTATTGTCCTCAAAGATGAAAAAAGAAGTAATTTCTTGTAGCTCCATCAAGTTCAGAATATTAGAGGTGGTACAGGAAATACTTCTCCCTGCTCCTCCTCCCATTCCTAGTCTTCAAGTAAGCCAATGTGAAGACATGGGAACTGTTTTCTGGGCTTCTGTAGCACTTAGATCCAACTTCTATTATAGCTATTATAAATAATTAGTATAAGCCAGGCATGGAAGCACATGCCTTTAATCCCATCAAAGGCAGGCAGACCTCTGAGTTTGATGCCAGCCTGGTCTTTATACTGAGTTCCAGGAAAACCAGGGCCACACAGGACACCCCTATCTTAATAATAATAATAATAATTAATAATAATAATAATAATAATAACAACAACAACTATAGAACATGTCAATGTTTTATCAAATTATTCTTTTAATTCATGGGGTCAGCACCTTTAAAAAGGAAAACATATTTCATACATCATTTTAGCCCATACCTTAAAGCAAAAACTGACACTAAATAGGCACTTGATAAATATTCCTCAAATCATGCCAATAATATTATGTAACTTTAAAAGAAATCAAAAACATTTGCCAAGTTTTCTCAAATTTACACATTATCATGATTTTCTCAAAAGTAAGTATTTTCAGTGGTTAAAGGATTGCTGGAAGACGGGAACATTATAGTAGAATGATGCAGTATTTTCTCTCTCCACTCCGTTATTGACACATATAGATAATAAACTAATTGATATCTAATCAATAGCTCTCTGTGTTCTATAGAAGAACGCAATAGCTTCATAGGCAAGGAGAGGACAGGGACATTCAGTGAGCGTCTCTGTTCTTGATGATCAGCAAAGTATTTTCCTGAAAACAAGAATGTCATATTGGAGATGTAAATGCTCTCGAAACACTATTTTTAATTAAGTTTCACTCCTTGCTTCCATCCCTCCTTTCTTCCTTCTTTTCCACGTTCATTTGCATTTACTATGTTTGAAATAGGCAGTCACAAGTTTCTACCTCATCAGTTATGAGACGCTGCCGCTGCTATTGCCCTTACTGCTGCCCATCTTCTTTATCACGATGAACAAAGGACCTCTGAAACAGTGTGTGAAAGTGCATTCTCCCTCTCTTAAGTTGCTTATGACAGGTATTTTTTTCATAGAAACAAAAGCAAAAAGTACAGTCGGACAATATATCACTGTAGGTGTGGTAGAGGCATCAGGATTCATGTCAGAAGAGGTTGTATAACTCAAGGTTCCCTTACATTGGCTAAAAAATGTGACCTTTCACTTGCATTAAACTTAACATTCACTTGCATTGACTTAAACAGTAGGAAATAAATTAATTTCCTCCCCTTTGTACTTATCAACATTGTAAGTTAATAATATTGAAATTGAAGGTTCATCAAATTGGAAAACTGACTTGAAGACAATGTTTTGGGTCAGCAGAAGTTAAATAGATATTACAGAAAAGCAAAATAGACTGGCCTATCTTAAGTGCTCGTCAAAATCATCTTGTGGTTATGAGCTAGTTCCTTCATCTCTGTCTCTGTCTGTCTGTCTATTTCTCTGTGTGTCTCTCTCTGTCTGTATTTTTTCATTTATTTTTTTATTAGATATTTTCTTTATTTACATTTCAAATGTTATCCCCTTTCCTGGTTTCCCCTATGCGTAAAATGCCTATAGACATCTACTGAATATAGAGTCACATTAAAAATAAATAAGTTCAAGACTTTCCAGGTTTTCTAGACTCGTGTTTGTATACTCGTTTCCCTAATGATGGACTATAAGACGTAATCTGAAATAAATCCTTTCCCTCCCAAAAACAAAATAAAACAAACAAAACAAAACAAAACAAAATCATCCGGACATTCTGATATACTCCCCGTTGTTTTCATTCAGTAGTTTTTAATCTATAAGTGCCTTATTAACTCACTAGGAAAACAGATACACATCTGTAATTAATATTGAAAAAGTTCAGCTTGTTATGCAGGTTGTCCTCACCTGACCTTTGCAAGCACCTTTCGCTAGCCTCATGGTCAAAGTACACTGGCCTGGCCATAGTAGAGTTGCTGAGGCCTGGTGCATGCTGGGTAGTACTGTCCGGTAGAGCAGCACAGACAGAGTGAAATCCATCCTCCTTGAACTTTATCTACCTCTTCAGCAGCCTTCTGCTGTGGCTCGATGGAATTCTGTATGTTATGAAATGCCTAATATAGACACTCCACCTCTTCAGCCCCAGCAGCCTGCAGCCAGTCATGTGGGCATCTATGCCCAGTGCACAGCGGGAGCTGGGATTGTTTCTCAGGTATGATAAAAGTGGCCATCAGGTTGGAGCTGGAGAATGACGTGCTCTGATGTACGCTTTAAAAGCCTGACTCTGGCGGCTGTGGAAGACAAACTCAAACGTGCCACATGATCTTTCCAGATAAGAAAGAAGCTAATTATGCTTTCCCAATTGATCTGCTCATGATACACTGGCTTGGAAATTTTATATTTAGTAAGTGAAATGGATGACAGGAAGCCACAACCACTGACTTTTTGACATTTTCCAAGCAAAAGATTTGCTTTTGAAGGTATCAGAAACAAAGATGTCTCAGTGTTCTCCTTGCAAATCTGATGATGTGAGTGGGGAGACCAATAATAAATCCTTTAATCTTGGGTATTCCGAGCTTTTGGGCTAATATTCACTTATCAGTGAGTGCAGGAGGAGGGAGGGTGGGATAGTGTTTCTGGAGGGGAAACTAGGAAAAAAGGATAACATTTGAAATGTAAATAAATAAAATATCCAATAAAAAATTTTTAAAAATCCTTTAATTGATGAGGAAATATATTTTAAAATAAAATACACTGTATCCCGGAAACTGTATATTTCTATCTGGGCTAATTAGTAGAACTAATAGGAAATTTAAATTGAATCAATAAATTGATTGAATATAAGAATATTTTTAATATAGTTTATGATTTCCACAAGAAACAGAATTCCTAAATCTATATTCAGTTATGTTTATTTTGCTGTGAAGTTTTCTAATAAAATAAGAAGCTACAAGGGAATAATAAATAAATCATAATAGTAAAAGGAAGATTTTACAGAGGTTTGGTTTACTGCCACAAGAATATCAAGTCATTTAACTAAAGGCCTGTAAATCAGGGAGTCTTCTAACTTTCTCTATGACTACATTGAGAGAAATCTGTGAATAACAGGAAACTTGAAGAGAGAAAATATTCCTCAAACCAAATAACTTAAAAATAACCTGGCATATCTTCTTCGGTGTGAAGTTGGTTGAAAGTTTTGCTTTTCATATAGATTTGATTATTAAGCATATGAGCGTTCAAATATCAAACCTCTATAATTTTTTCCTCCATCGAAACTTTTCAGAAGGGCCTGAGGATTTGTTCTAATACTGTTCTGCTGGAAAAAAATAGGTTTAATTCACCACTGTTCAATATTTTGGTTTAATGTATCCGTCAGATCCTGGAGATAAAGGCTACATGTGTGTGATGGTTTGCATGTTCTAGACAGACAGATTACCTAAATTCATATTACCAAGGTAGATGCTAACATATGGTCATATCAAGTACCTCTTTCTAAATCTCTAAGTGAATGTTTTCAATATTTGTTAAACAGCAATTTGTCCCAAACAAAAAGAAAAGTTAACCAAACCTACACACACACACACACACACACACACACACCAATCACCAATGACCAACACATATTCAACACTCTGTGTGTATCCATTTAGCCATTATTTCTGTATATGCATTATGTAATCAAAACCTCAAAATATTCTTACTATGCCCAATGTTCAGTTCAAAACAGACTCTGAAAGATTACCTAATGCTCCAGGGTCCTATTTTAAATGAATGTAATGTTACTATTTAACCCAATGATTTTTAGGAAGTTCATGATACTCCTAACACTACTTGAAGAAGTTTTAAGTCCTGGAGAGAGACCCAAAGATAACCCAGCTCACCTAGAAATCTCAGAAGGAAATCTCAAAATAGTCTACCACCAGTTATCTCCAGGGGCATCAGTACAGTTGTATTTGAATGTCAACCTCTAGAGTCCAGGAGGACAAAAGGAAAGAAGCATGAGAGCATCTTGTAAACTGTAAAGAGCTGCTCAAAAATGGACAGCTTTCAGAATGAAGACCCAGAACTAGACTTCCGCAGCCACATGTTCAACATCTGTATTCCGACCTTGATTTGTTCCTTCCATCAAGCTGCTAAACCCATGTATAGAACCCAACACATCCATTTTCCCCTTAGGGACAAATCACCAAATGATAGTGTAATCACCAAGGGAAAATTATTACACTATTCTGAATTATCTCCTTCATAAATCCCAGAGCAGTCAAACAGGCTCTGTCACAAAAGTGACAGGGTTGCTGTACAGCGGTGTGGATTCTACACACCAATTCTCATAAATCCCTGAGCATCACAACTCTACAAAGTCATTTTGAATCATGTGCTTAAATCAGGAGTGGGAAGCAGGGCTGACATCATGTTGGGGACCACAAAAATAACAACCAAAATGAGAAGATTGACGTGGTTATCAGTAAGCAGAATATTCCAAATTATTCCATCATACACAAGTGCACACCACATGGAAAATATTTCTATTATTTTTAATCTTAAACATTTTCTTCTATTGCATGAAAATACAGCACTTTTTAAAAGTTTAATAACAATTAATGGGCTATCATTCTCACTTCTCTTAAACTAGATAGCCTCCATCAGCTAGAGAGAGGCACATCAAAGAAACAGTTTTAAGCAATACAAAGTGATGGAAAGGGGACAGGGAAGAATCCACCTCCTGTGTGTGATATGCATTTTCTCCTTCTATAATCTTAGTAAAATATTCTGTACCTACAGAGAAATGAAATAGCTAATCAAACTCTTTATGACTTAAAGTGATATTTTCCCACCTCTCTGAATATTATGCTCTATACCAAATTAGAGTTAAGAGCTAGCCAGAGTCATTACAGATGAAATGGGGAAAGTAAAAATACACTTTTATTGCCACTGAGATAGAAAAGGGACTTCAAATATATAATTCACAATATATGAAAAGATATGTCAAGAGACAAAATACATGTGCCCACTTGTAATCACCTTCATACAAGCAGGCATGGTAGCTATGTTTTGAATACTTTATCCTTATTACAGTATGAATCAACAACCTGAAGAAATAAACAACAATACCAAATACATTGATGGAGACACAGTACTGTAACGTAAATGTTAGCATCAAAATGACGGTAACAACTCAGGGAAGAATTTGTATGTCGAGTTTGAGATTGACCTGAGAATTAAAATTCATATAACTGAAATGCATTGAAATTATCTGAAATCCACTGCTGGCTCTGCACAATCCCATAACATATCTTTGTTTAGTATGCTCCAAAATATTTTGCTTGGAAACATTACAGCATATCCTGAAAAGAGGGTTATCTGAAAGTCAGCATTTCTAATTGTTATATAACTTTCTCTGTTTCCACAGCAGCTTCCGAGGATAGCCATCCAACACACAGTAAGTGGTTTAGAAGTATTTAATTAATGCTGGACTCAGATGCCAGAAATAGGAGACCTTAACTTTCCTTGATTTTCTCTAATATTGATGATGTTCACCTAACACTAGAGAAAAATGATGATGATGATGATGATGTTCTAACCACTTAATGATGATTATCAATTAGAGGTCATTAACAATATAGATTTGCCACGTTCCAACAGTAACACTCATTAATTTTAATAACAGTCCCATGGTTGAGCCTATTTTACAGCCTGAGAATTTACCTTCATTTCCACTTATCGAAAGTAATTTTCTAAGGTTGAAGCAAGGATAAAAATGAAAGATGACAATAAAAATGTGCCTGGTGTTTTGGAAAAATTATTCATGTGATTCCAAAGTAAAGCTCTAAAACCACAGGGTCATCTGTTGCACAAAAACCATATTAGTGTTTTAAAAATGCATCTTGTTCAAATTTCTCTCTTGTAAGCTCAATAATATTTTAATAGAAAATATATAAAAATAGGGATTTATCTCCAGTTAAAGATCAGTAGCTATATGACAATTATAGAATCTTAGTAAAATCCTTTCCACAGCCACTTAGTTTGTAATGCTAGCACAGCAGTCATGTTCAGAAAAAATTACATCCCATATTGAGTAGTAAAAATTTAGGATAAAATATGTCAAAAAAAGAAAGCATTTTAATTTTATTCATTCTTCAAGTGTTTCACATGTGTAAATAATGCATTCATATCACTAAAATCATTAAGTCATAACTCTCTCTGTCTTACTTCCTCTTCCTCCTCCAAGAATTCATTCAGGGCACTTTACCTCCCACATTCACAGCTTTTTAAAATGTTTAAAAATTCCACTTAACTCAGTTAGGGTTGCTTGCATGATCATGGGTGAGTTTATTTCATGGAGCATGGGCAACTAACCAGTGGCTACACCACTGAAGAAAATGATTTCCTATCACCTTCAACTGCAATGGACATAGGAGTTCCCGAATCTCAATATATTAATGCGCTCAGTCTTTCGCACTTGGCAATGATTATAGCAAAAACTAACCGTGAGTCAAAGTACTGAGAATAAGAAAAGAGTTAGCTCTCAATCTTAAGATGGTCATGGACCTCACCTCTACCAATATGTGAGAACACTAGAAAATAAAAGGCAGAAAGACATTAAGGCTAAAGGATGGGAGCAGGGCTCTGGAAGGTGTTCTACTGGATGTGCCATGCTCTTTCTCTCATGATGTCATAGCACTGGCTATGATTCATGCCAGACCTATACAAGACTGAGCCCCAGAACATTTCCTTCATGGAAATGTACTTTGAAAATGAATAGTTGGGGCTAAAGAAGATAAAGAAAACTGGTGTGCTCCACACGGCTTAAAATGAGCTTCAAGGATTTATTTATACCTTAACTCTCCGTCAACAGGAACATTGTCTCAATTAGATCGGAATGTCCTTAGGCTCTTCCCTAAGGATTCCTCTCTTCCAAGATCTTCTGCTGGCTTTCTTCAAACTGTCCCTTCATAGAAGCCACATTCCTTTGCTTTAATTCTTTTCGATCTTAATTATGCAGAAGGGTATGTTTAACTTCTTTTTGTATATAGTGTAGCTTTCTGCCACGATTGTGATTACTGACCCCATTTTCTCCTGCCATGTTTCTCTAGCTACAAGCCTTCCCTTCCAGCTTGGTGTCATTGTCATTCATAGTTGAAAGGGAGCTTTAGAAGACATGAGTGCCTGCTGACAGAGCATGGCTAGAGAGCAGTTGTGGTGAATAGACTGGAGCAGACATAGTTTCCACTTAGGGTTGTTATTTCAGACTCGGTTCTGATCAAATCAGTGGTTCCATCTGTTTAGGGGCATATCTCTTCTCCATCCTCCCATTTCAGATAAGGGACCAAGTGGTGTGATACACAGTTCAACCCTGTATTTTCCAGGTTCTCATTGTGGTGATTTAGCATTTAATTGTTTCTTCCAGCTGCCTCAATTTAGGGTTGCCAAGCCAATTGTATCTTCCACCCCACCATTCCTACCCTCTGCCTCCCACGAAAATGAAGGCTTTACATGTCTTCCCTAACAGGTTTGAGTTTTTTTTTTCCTGCTGTTCCTCATGAAGAAAGCTTCAGCACTTCATGCCTCCAGAAGTCAATGCTCCAAGGGAGGAAGTCCTGTTAGTGGTATGGCTTATAATGTAGTAGGGTACTATGCCCCATACTAGAGCTCCCAGGGACTAAACCATCAACCATAGAGTACACAAGGAGGGACCCATGACTCCAGATGCACAGGCAGCAGAGGATGGCCTTGTTGAACATCAAAGGGAGGAGAGGACCTTGGTCCTGAGAAGGCTTGATGCAACAGTATAGGGGAATGCCAGGACAGGGAAGTGGGAGTGGGTGGGTTGGTGAGCAAGGGGAGGGGGGATGGGTTAGGGGATTGGGGGGGATATCAGGAAAGGGGACAACATTTGAAATGTAAATAAAGAATATAGCTACTAAAAATAAAAAATAAATTTAAAAAAGACCTGCAGATGCTTTTATCTGCTCTCAGAATATGCCTGTGTTTTGACTCCTAACCGACTGGATTTGCCATTATGTGTTGTTTCTGACTTGGCACTGTGTCTATCTTTAGATTGCATTTATATCCATGCGGAGCATTTTGTTTGTTTGATTTTATAAATCCCTCTTGTCTTTCTTCCTTTTTCATGGAGTCTGTGGAGTGCTACAGCTGCTTGCAGTTGGTATTGAGAAATTAGAAGAAAATAAATATGTATGTTTTACTTTATTCAAATAAATATAACGAAACAAAGCAAAAATAATTGGTCCTGCTAACGCGGTTTCAAGAGGACTGTTGACGGTAGCACCCTCCTGCACAATATTGCTCAGGGCACTTTGAGTTGTCATCCGTAGACTATTCTGCTTATGCTCCAGCACATCGGTGCTTTCTATCTCCGCATGTCCTCAAAATTAGGCACTGCTGTTTAAGTGATTGATATCCTAGGAAAGTAGGCAGATGTGAAACAAATCTTGTTCTGACTGGAATATTAAGATTGCTTATATATTTCTCTGTACGTTAACTCTGTCTTGTCTTAACTGAGACAATTCCAATTTGACCAAAGGGCTACATATTAAAACTAAAACAGCCCCTAGTCAGACATGAGGACACACAGTTGCAATCTTCATAGACTGAGACAGAAGGGTTGTTACTTTTGTGCTAGCCTGGCTACATAGACTCTAAAGTAACTTTTAAAAGTCATAGGTAATTTTGAATATATATGTGTGTGTGTGTGTGTGTGTGTGTGTGTATTTGATAAAAAGCATTGTTAAATATATAGCAATGGAGAATATATTCATTTTTCTTCCTTTTCTTGCTACAATTCAAGCAATAATAAATAATTGTAAAAGAGTGATTAAGATTAATTTTACCTGATTAAATTTCTATTTAGTAACTGTCTGAAGTAAATGGTATTTTAAAGAACACCGTATTTTAAGAAAAAAAGGAGAGATTACAAGTTTCTTTTCCTTTACCTCCTCCGTTGTGGCATTATATAAGGAAAAATAGCCTAGAACATATGTGGCTTTGAAGAAGCCCCACATAAAATTTCTATTTTAGACATCTTAGAAAGTCTCATGTTATTTCTATTTTGGAATATAAATGTAGACATATTATATATAACTTTATCTTACATTTTCTCAGCAAAATACAAGTTGCTTTTGACTAAGTATATAATACAATAAAGTTCACAAAATTGTTAATAGTTGTTAACAAGGAAAAAAATGTGCTACAATATTCAAATGTGCTGACTAGGGGCTTGGATCTAACACTGAGAGTCTCCAAGAACTTTTGGATAAAGTAGTCTTAATGGAAAGACACTTGCATGTCCTCATTGCCTGTGAGTTCTTCACAAAGCAGGAGGACAGAGTCTGCAGGGGACCAGGGATTCTTTCCTACAGTATAGTTGGCACGGAGGCTGCTCTTTTCTTTCTTAAACTCTCATTAGTGGCATAACTCAGAGTTATATGCTTTACAGAGGATCACATAAAAAAGTGAAGCTGGTTGACAAAGGGAACTTGTGAAATGACCTTTCTATTTTGATAAGTCACTTGAAGCTTGAATCTGTACTTTCTCTCTCTCTCTCTCTCTCTCTCTCTCTCTCTCTCTCTCTCTCTCTGTCTCTTGAATATATTGTTTACCTACATTTCAAATGTTATTCCCCTTCCCGGTTTCCCCCTGCCAGAAAGCCCTTATCCCATCCTCCCTCCCCCTACCTCCATGAGGATACTCCCCAATCCAATCTACTCCCACCTACTTTTCCTCTATTTCCCTACGCTGGGGCATCTATCCAGCCTCCATAGAACCAAGGACCTCTCCTCCCATTGATGCCTGACAAGGCACTCCTCTGCTCCAAGTGCAGCTGGAGTCATGTTGATGAGCCTTTGTTGATGGCTTAGTCCCTAGGAGCTCTGGGGGGACTGGTTGGTTGATATTGCTGCCTTTCTGCCCTTTCCACCACCGGAGTCTGTACTTTCCCCCTCTATTTAACCACCATTTCTCAATGTGTGGAATAAAAATCCCTTTTCAAGGGGGGCACATATCCGATATTCACATTATGGTTCACAACAGCAGCAAAATTACAGTTTTGAAGTAGCAATGGGGTAATTTTGTGGTTGGAAGTCACCACAACATAAAAAAAAAAATTGTAGGAAGGTTGAGAAACACTGATCTAGACATTTGAATTCAGAGCATGTATCTTAGTCTAAAATTCAGAACAGATTGTCGTAATTCCTTTTAACTTAAATTTAATAATTTCTCATGTTGATTTTGTTGCGATTTTTATCTTTGATATGCATCTCTTTCAGCCACTTTATTGTGCAAACTCTTTGAAAATTATTCCCAAAGTACTAAGGTTTGCTGAGTGGCTGTTAGCAACTACTGATACCACCTAACACTGGTGTGAATGGTATCACACCACATACAGGATATTATTTCTTTTCTACAATAATTTTTTAAACATCATCTTATAGACTGAGGGAAACTTTCAGTATTGCTAAAAAAATGAACACCCTTCCTTGTTGTTGTTTTTTGTTTGTTTCCCTTCATCATGTGCAGGGTGTGTGTGTGTGTGTGTGTGTGTGTGTGTGTGTGTGTGTGTGTGTGTGTTAAATTCAGGAAATAGGTTTTCCTTCTATCATGCTTGTTCCAGGGAACGAACTCAGGTTATCAAGTTTTGAAGCAAGTGACTTTACCCACTGAGCCATTTTTCCAGCCTATACATTAATTTTTAAACTACCTAACATGCATTTTGGATAATCACCACATATATTCGACTTATTTTCCTAGGAAATGGTCTGGAATTATATTTTTCAAGTTTAGGGTATTTCAGTATACTTGATAAAATTTTGGAATACAAGTAAGAAAATGATAAGTAGATTCATATAAGCATCAACTTGATGAAATGTGCATATTTCTACCACCTAAGATTTAATAAAAATGTGTATGTGAAAGTTTTGTTAAAAGTTAAAATGTTCTCAATACCACATCTGTGTGTTTACGCAGAGGCATGTGCATCACTTTCAGCAACTTACCAGGAGTTCTAAACACAGCATTAGCATGTAACTTTATATTTAAGATTGTATGCTATATTTAAAATAACTAATAGGTTATGAGGCCATTCTAATCAAAGAAAATCTAGAGAGAAGTCATTCTAGAGGAATAAGAATAAAGTTTAAAAATGAGAATCAAGGAGAATATTAAAATGAACTCACATTAAAAATTGATTCTATCTAAAAATCCATCCTCAGTTATTTGTTTAACAGTCAAGTGAAGTTAATGTACAGAGAGAGAGAGACCTATTTTAATCAGTGTTTTCTAGACCTGAACTATCAGCTCAGTGTTCTTTATCTCTTTAATATAATAACTAAGACATTGGTCTGTGATGACTGCCACACAACAACAAGAAATATTAGGTGTGAATTGGTCCTGAGCCCATACTGAAGGCTTCAATTTCCCTGTTTTGTTTAATACTCAAAAGCAAAAGCTCTTGCAAGTACCATTTTATTACTATTTGTTGATAGCTAGCATGAGAATGACAGACATTATTAATTTGTTTCAGGAAATGATTTTTTGTTGTAGTTAATACAAACATTTGTATCTAATTTCAGATTGAATGATCTGTCTATTCTTTTTCCAAGCTAAAAAATAATTTTAAAAATTGGTAATTAAGTAACATTTAAATGATTACTTCTTAAACATTTTTGTCTAAAATAATACATAAAATGAAATGAATTGCTTCAGTTTGAAAGGTTAGTTATTCTAGAAAACACATATGCTGACTGAAAATGTACTCATTTTAAAGAACTGTTTGACAATTTATTTCAAAACTTGGAAACAGATGCACATTGATAAGTTTTATAATCAAAATTCCAGTATATGCCTTAGTAAACAATTAAAATAATAAAAACTAAGCACAGAAATGCTTTTATTTATATTCATAATCATGTTACTAAATTTTGGAAGAGATAAAAATTACTTCATAATCTTAGTGAATTATAAAATTTGAGCTCAATTTCAACAAACCCCCATCTAAGTGACTTCAAAGATCATACTCTTTTGTGCCTGCTCTTACACCTGTTATCTGAGAGGTTTAATTTCACCAGTGATATCTTTATTCTCATTATGATAATCATCAAAGGGGATGGTGTTGCATTTCAGATTGGAGTTAAGTGCACTTTCTGCAGCTTGAGAACTGGCATAGTGAGAAGAAAGACACAGGAGGAAAACCCTGCAGCCTTTCTGCCCTGGTAACCAAAACCCAAGCTGAATAACATGTACACTGAAGAGTAAGGTAACCGAAAAAGGCAAAGGGAAGAAAGGAGCATCCCTTTTTAAACTGTGCTTTCTGTGATTAGCTCTTCCTATAACACATATGTGGTGCAGTTCTGTAGTTATGAGATATGCGTAATGAGTACGGGGAAGAAATTAGGAAGTAAAAATGAAGTGGACCTAACATCAATAAAAATCACAAAATGTTAACAAAATTTGTAAAGCTAAATGTATCTGAATATTTAATTACACTAAATATTAAAGGGCTCAACACTTACTAAAAAATAGACACATTCAGAGTAAAAAGATGTAAAATATAATTTATCTGCAAAAAAAGAGGAAATTTTTATATAAAGACAGTGAAATATTCAAAGCAAATATCACTAAGTGAAGTGTCGTACAAAGGTTAAGAATAACAAGACTGTACTGACAATATTAACACGGAGCAAAACAGACTTTACAATTGAATGTCCTATCAGTAATAGAGAGGTATGACTTTTATTATTATTTTGAGTCATACAAGTCGATCAGTGGAATAGAAAGAAGACCCAGAAATAAACTCACACACTTAGGGACACTTGATCTTTGACAAAGAAGCCAAAAATATACAATGGAAAAAAGAAAGCATCTTCAATAAATTGTGCTGGTCTAACTGGCTGTCTCTATGTAGAAAAATGAAAATAGATCCATATTTGTCACCTTACACAAAGCCCAAATCCAAGTGGCTTTATTATTATCATTTTGTTTGTTTGTTTTCTAGAGAGAGAGAATGTGTGGCATTAGATAGGAGGGAAGGTGGAGAGGATAGGGAAAGCAATAAGGGAGGGGAAATCATAATGAGAATACAATTTATGAAAAAATATTCTTAATAAATGTAGGAAAGAAAACTGAATAACTTATCAAAAAAAAACTCTAAGTAGAAAAATAAAATATAAATAGCTACATGTATATGGCCAAAATGAAACTCTTTCCCCAAATCTTTGCCATGTAGGACATTTTAGTTTCAAAGGGATTCATTGGTAAAGCTAACAAATACATAGGGAAGATATAGTACCAGTACTACACAAAATCATTTATAAACTCAATTAGCATTTTATCTTAAGAAGCTCTGTTTTAAACTCAATGAAAAATTTGAAAAATGTGACATTAAAAAATAGACAGGAAGTGTCATGCCCAGTTTTCTGAGGAGCCGCCAGACTGCTTTCCAGAGTGGTTGTACCAGCCTGCAATTCCACCAGCAGTGGAGGAGTGTTCCTCTTTCTCCACATCCTCGCCAACAACTGCTGTCTCCTGTGTTTTTGATCTTAGCCATCCTGACTGGTGTGAGATGGAATCTCAGGGTTGTTTTGATTTGCATTTCCCTAATGACTAAGGATGATGAACATCTCTTTAGGTGCTTCTCAGCCATTAGATATTCTTCAGGTGAGAACTCTTTGTGGAGCTCTGTACCCCATTTTTTAATAGGGTTACTTGCCTCTCTGGAGTTTAACTTCTTGAGTTCTTTGTATATCTTGGATATTAGCCCTCTGTCGGATGTAAGGTTGGTAAAGATCATTTCCCAGTTAGTTGGTTGCCGCTTTGTCTTTTTGACGGTGTCTTTTGCCTTGCAAAAACTTTGTAATTTAATGAGGTCCCATTTGTCTATTCTTGATCTTAGAGTATAAGCTATTGGAGTTCTGTTCAGGAAATTCTCCCCTGTGCCCATATGTTCAAGGTTCTTCCCTAGTTTCCCTTCTATTAGTTTCAGTGTGTCTGGTTTTATGTGGAGATCTTTGATCCACTTAGAATTGAGCTTAGTGCAAGGAGATAAGGATGGGTCAATTTGCATTCTTCTGCATGTTGACCTCCAGCTGAGCCAGCACCATTTGTTGAAAAGGCTATCTTTTTTCCACTGGATGGTTTTAGCTCCTTTGTCAAAGATCAAGTGACCATAGGAGTGTGGATTCATTTCTGGGTCTTCAATTCTGTTCCATTGATCTACATGTCTGTTACTGTACCAATACCATGCAGTGCTATACCACTCCTGGGCATATACCCAGAGACTTTACCTGCATGCAATAAGGACACATGCTCCACTATATTCATAGCAGCCTTATTTATAATAGCCAGAAGCTGGAAAGAACCCAGATGTCCCTCAACGGAGGAATGGATTCAGAAGATGTGGTATATTTACACAATGGAATACTACTCTGCAATTAAAAACAATGAATTCACGAAATTCCTAGGCAAATGGTCAGAACTTGAAAATATCATCCTTAGTGAGGTAACCCAATCACAAAAGATCACACATGGTATGAAGTCACTGATAAGGGGATATTGACCCAGAATCTCAGAATACCCTAGACACAATCAGCATATCAATAGATTTCTAAAAAGATGGAAGGAGAGACCCCTGGTCCTGGAAAGACTGGATGTAGGGGAACGCCAGGACAGAGTAATGAGAGGGGGTTGAACAGAGAAAAGAGGGAGGGAAGGGGGCTTATGGGACTTTCGGGGAGGGAGGAAACGGGAAAGGGGAAGTGATTTGGAATGTAAATTAAAAAAACAAAATAAAATTAAATTAAAAAAAAATAGACAGGATTCCTAAAAATTCTATTTGAAAAACTCTATAAAATAGTAATAAATCAAATTCAACAGTACTTATTGCTATACTTTTATTTTAATTTATATTTTTTAAGTTTTACCTTGTAGCTTACCACTCCACTGACTATCCATTTTAAACTCTAACCATGTTTCCCAGACTCTCATGTTTACTGTGTCATTCTAACAGGAATGCATGGTTGGCTTTATATCCAAAAATCAGTAAATAAAGTTTAACACAGGGAAAAGATATCAGTATTTTAAGAGACACATGAAAGTGATTTGATAATCGTCAGCATCTATTTGTGGTTATACTCTTATAGCAAACAAAAAATCGAAAGGAAGCTTCCTAAGATGGTAAAAAGTATCCAAGTAAACTTAAAGTCATTTGCAATAGATGCAAGCTCAGTATTTTCGACTCGGGATCTCAAATACAGTTAAATGTCAGCAATTCCTACCTGAAGAATTTTGTCTTAGAGTGCCTGTTTGGTTCAATAGGGAAGAAAAGGAAATAAAATACCAATTGTTAGGAAGATATAAATAAAATTATTTGTTTTAGATGATATTAGGAAGTTAACACCCTAAGAATTATAAAAGAAAGAGGTTACGAATTTAGCAATGCTGCAAAACTTCATGAATTTCTATGTAATAGATGGGAGCCTACATTTCACTAACAGCACATCAAACATTTCAGGTCTACAGAACACAAGACTCCTACTGTAACCACTTATATCTACCTCTGCTGTGTAAATTTCTTCAAAAACAATATAAAAATCAACAGGCATAGATATTTCCCCAAATCACTATTTATAAAATATGATAGTCCTTGTGTATAATCCTGGATATATTTTGCCAAAAGTTACACACTAGTTATTTAAGAGTAAATACTAAGACAGCGTATAAATATGTGTAATCCCAGAACTCTGGAGATACAGACAGAAGAAATGTGAGTTCAGGACGAGTCTACACTGTGAGGCTGCTTATAAAATAAAGGGAAGCAGAACAAAGGGAGGGTTGGGGATACATTTCAATGACTATATACTCCCCTAGCATGTACAAAGTCCCTGTTTCCATTCTCAGTTTCACATAAGTAATTTAAATGGAACCACATACATAAAAAGTTATCTCATTGCTAAAAATACAAAAGTGACACACAAGACCTTACATTAAAGGTCTAAGAATTGTGAAAGGAAACATAAGTTAAGACACTTAACCAAGCACAGGCATGGACGTTAGTAAAATGACAATATTTTTCCAAATTGATTTACAGTCTCAAAGCAATCTCAACCAAAATCCTAAAAGACTTTAAGATACTGTGATATTGGCATAATGATAGATGCATTCAACACAGCAGTTTATAGAGTCAAAAATAGATTCACAATTTATATGATCCATTGATTTTTACAAAGTTGCTGTGGAAAGTCAATGGCAAAAAGAAAGTTTTCTTCCTGGAAATTACAGGAAGAAAATCTACATGAAAAGAAAGAGCCCTTAGTCTTGCCCTATAGAAAATACAAAGTTAACTATATGAGCCTCTTAGTCTCACCCAGAAACATCAATATGATTAAGCTTTTGGAAAAAAAGTAGAAGAGAAAATCTAAAGTTCTGGGTTTGGTATAGATAACTTCAGTTGGACATAACAAGCAGAGAGGCCAGAAAGGGAAAATGTAAGCATAACATCAACAATATTAAAATAGTTCAGTAATGAAAGAGAAGAAAATAAAAACAATACGCTTTCAAACTAGGAGAAAAGTTTTCAAAGAATATGTCTCACAAATGAGCATGTCCCAGGGAATTTAAAGGAATTTTATGCTTCAAAAGTATCATAATATAAATTATAAATGTTGACAAAGGTTAAAGTAAATAATTTTCTCTACAAAAAAAGATAAACATCAAATTGTGTATATTAAGAAAGTCTTAATATCATTGATCATCAAAGAATGGTAATCTGATCAGTCATAGTGATATGTATTTGATATACAACAAAATAATAACTATTGGAAAAAGTGGACAATAACAAGTGTGGCAAGGGCAGAAAAAAAATCAGAATTGCTGAGCTTGATCTTTGGAATACAAAATGGTTCAACCATTTACAAAACACTATGGTCACATTTATCATATAATCCAGGCAATTTTTTAGGTAGTTACTGAAAGAAAACATATATTCATTTCAAACACCTGTACAAATCTTCATAGTATCATTATTTGTTATATTATAAAATGGAAGCAACCCTGTATGCACCAAATAGTGAAAACATTATAACCCATAATATATTAAAGAGGCAAGAAAGTAATCCATCAAATGAATGACCTATTCATAAGGTAGCAATTTGGGTAAATTTTCCAAATTGGTAGAACATAGAAGTCAAACATAAATCTATTTATTATAAGCGCAATGAAATTTTTCATAAAAATCTTGGGGGCGGGAGGAAGGCAAAAAAAGTAATAGCAATTGAATGTAATTGTTGCCTAAGGTTAGAAGGAGGAAGAATATTGAAATTAGTAGTAAAAAAAAACCCATTTAGGGTAAAGGAAGTATATTTCATCTCTAGAGACAATTATGCATATGTCTATTATATAATATACATACATAAAACATGTATAAATCTATAGATTTTATTGTATACAATTTTTTTAAATTTTTTTTGTTATGTTTATGATTGCTTTGCTTGCCTGTATGTATGTGCACTATTTGCATGCCTTGTACCTATGAAAGTCAGAAGCAGGCATCAGATTCCTGGAACTAGAGTTATATAAGGTTATGTTCTGAGAATCAAACCAGGTCATCTGCCAGAACAAGTGTCCTTGACCATTAAGTCATCTTTCTAACCTCCAAAAATTTCTCTTACCAAGTAACAACAATTACAAGAATGAAAAGCTATGAACGTGACCTAGAACAAGAGGAGAGAGAACATGTGAAGGATTGGAGGAAGAAAATAAAAAGAGAAGTGTAATTACGTTATAATTATTATTTTAAAGGTACAACAGTTAGCATTTTAATTTAATGAACCTTGGGTTTCAGAACAGCATTATCCTTTCCTTATTTGTTGTTCAGAAAAGCCCTACAGAGACTCTCAAAGCAATATAAGCTCTTGCCAGGTCTCTTCTTTATCCAACACGCCTAGATGATAAGATCCTATTTTTGAAGCAACACACACCTTAGTTTCATAAGACAGAAAGAGCAAGCCAGAACTGAGTTGGAAGCTCCCTCCTTGATGATTTAGAGAAACTTTGTATTTTCAGGGAATGGTGGTAAATACAGAGAAGTTATAGTTGTTGGGAGTGACAGTTGAATGTTCTCCCTATATAGGACTAAGTTTATATATGGCTATATGGCTATACGGCTATATGGCTAAGTCTCAAGGTACATGTTAGAAGACAGATCAGAAAAAAAATATAAGAGACAGAAGATAGTAAACAGGACTGTGGAATCTATTTGGACATGACATATGTCATACCAAATATGATCTCACCTCAGGGAAGGTGGCCTCTACTGTTACAAGGTAAAGCCTGTGATTAGTGCATCATAGATAGAGAAAGAGCTCATGGTGCCCAACCCTGCCCTAATGAACTATGAGCTATGAGTGCTTTCTGAGAAGGAGGCCCCTGTTTCTATGGGTGCTTCCCCAGAATTCCCTAACTATTGCCAGGTCAGCCTTTGAGAAAAAAGAAATGTGTCCTTGTCAGATTTCTGTTGAATAATTTTTCACTCCGCATTAGAGTAACACTTGTCTTAACAGTGGTTGAAATCTTTCCTGGTCACATCCCTTTTATTTATTGTAATCATCTGCTTATACTTAAACACTCTCCCATCTAAACTGGATGTTGACTACTTTAACTTACTGTTACTTATTCTAGTGCCCATACCAATACACACGGTATGTGCCTATTTGATATTTTCTGAGTGAATGTCATTTTTAATCGGTCATTTGGCCTATTTCTGTTCTTTATATCTTTATATTTGAATGCCTATGTGTTTCAATATATCAGAAAAGTGTCGCTTACTTATTTTGTATGACAGAATTTGCCATTTCTGAATTATTCTTACTAATGAGCACCAGGATTAAAATAAAACCCCTCAAACCATAAAGTTACCATGAAGTACTCCTCATGCATCTCACTGATTCTCTGGTTCCCTTTAGGTAATGATGCACTCAGGTCACTTACTTGTATAGGATAAGAACAGGACCATTTGATTTGCTGTCATGTACTTACTTTACAGATAGATCAGTTTACCTACAGTGAAAAATGAATGTCACATGATGACAGCAGTTACAAACCAAGTAAATAAATACTGAGAGAATGTCTCACTTGCTTCTATGCTTTCTTAAAGTGATAAGAAATCGAGCAAACAAAGGAAAAATATATATTTCTCTCTACCTCACATTCAACATGATGAACTGTTGAAGAAAGTGAATATTTGAGAATGCTTATAGCACTTGAATTTTATATTGTTACATATGATTTAAATAACTCAAGGGGATAATTCTTTGTTCTCAGTATCTACCTTATAGTGAGGAAATTGGATTTATTTCAATGAAATATCAAGTTATCATCCTCCAGATTTTAAAAATGACAAAATAATCTTTTGAGGCCAAATATAGTCATTTCATCTTAGCATTAAATGTGTATGATAGCTCTATGAACCACATACTCTTATCCTAGGACACATATATGCATCACCTGTCCATCATCTAGTGATTTCATCTATGTTCTGATTCCAAAGCGCCCGGCACAAGTTCCTATATTGTAGCCTAGCTGCTCTTAGAGCTTTAGATTTTATTAAATGGTTTGTCCTAGTCATTTTAGGTTTTACTAATCTGATGTTTTCTTACATCCAAATCCACAAGGACCACTTCACTGGTACTTTACTCCACATATAAGGACTTCTGAAATATTTCACACAGAAGAGCTCAAATTGCATGTAATTAAAGAAGAGCATCATAGATTTCAAAACATCTCCCAGGGATTTTAGATTTGGCTTATAAGCAAAGGTTTGTACTTTTTCCCCCACAAAACTGTGGAACTAATTGTTTTTCTTTTTTCCTCCATTCCAGTTATCACCTTTTCATATTTTCTTGAAAATTATGCAAAATATTTATTTTTCATCATCTTTATTATAAATGCATTTTCACATTATGCAAAAAAATCCAGCTGAAGGTAATTTGATCTGATGAGTTCTGGAGGAATATTATAAACAGCGTTTGATGTTATTTTTGGCATTTTGGCATGCTGCCTAAGGAAGATAATTATACAAAAGGTGTCTGTGAGCATCTGAATATTGTATAAAACAGAACACATATCAGTAATTGGTCACCTAGTTTAAATCCTATATCAATAACATTTGAAAGTTTGATGGAGAATTGAAAGCATTTCAAGATAAGCATGAACTAAGGCAATTTATGACCATCAAGTTGGCACTACAGGACTACTACGGGCAGAAAAGTAAGAAGAAAGAGTCTTAATCATGAGAGCACATGAAAGAATGAATTTCATGGAAAATACAAAAACAAGGAGAGGTAAGCAGCGATCCATCAAGTCCAATAGAGTAAGCTACTAGGGAAAAAGAAAAGAACCACCAATAATCCAACCAAGCAGAAATACAAACAGCCAACCTGTAGGAATTAGCAAACCCTTCTAAAAACAGCCTTCAATGCAAATAGAGCCTCAATGAATGATCAAAAAGATACAGACTATTTGATTGGGTTAAAAGCCCAGATCTGTTGCCTCTAGAAAACAAATTTCTCTGGCAATGATTGAGAAGAAAAAAAAAAATGCAAGTCAATATGCCAAGCATATGGAAGCTGCAACAATTTGTTGTAGGCATTTGTGGTGACTTGAATATGCTCAGCTCATGGAGAGTGTCACTATTAGGAGGTGTGGCATTGTTAGAATAGGTGTTGCTTGTTGGAGGAAGTGTGTCACTGTGTAGGTGGGCTTTGAGGGCTTCTAGTGCTCAATTTATGCCCAGTATGAAAGAGATCTTCCTCCTGACTGCCTCCTGAATAGAGTATCTCCTGGTTGCCTTCTGGTCAAGATATGGAACACACAGCTCCTCCAACACTGTTTGTCTGCATGCTGCCATGGTTTCTACCATGATGAGAATGGACTGCTGAAACTGTAAGTCCACCCCAATAAAACACAGGAGACAGCAGTTGTTGGCGATGATGTGGAGAAAGAGGAACACTCCTCCACTGCTGGTGGAATTGCAGGCTGGTACAACCACTGTGGAAAGCAGTCTGGCGGTTCCTCAGAAAACTGGGCATGACACTCCCGGAGGATCCGGCTATACCACTCCTGGGCATATACCCAGAGACTTTACCTGCATGCAATAAGGACACATGCTCCACTATGTTCATAGCAGCCTTATTTATAATAGCCAGAAGCTGGAAAGAACCCAGATGTCCCTCAACGGAGGAATGGATTCAGAAGATGTGGTATATCTACACAATGGAATACTACTCTGCAATTAAAAACAATGAATTCACGAAATTCCTAGGCAAATGGTCAGATATTGAAAATATCATCCTTAGTGAGGTAACCCAATCACAAAAGAACACACATGGTATGCAGTCACTGATAAGGGGATATTGACCCAGAATCTCGGAATACCCTAGACACAATCCGCATATCAATAGATTTCTAAAAAGATGGAAGGAGAGACCCCTGGTCCTGGAAAGACTGGATGTAGGGGAACGCCAGGACAGAGTAACGAGAGGGGGTTGAATGGAGAAAAGAGGGAGGGAAGGGGGCTTATGGGACTTTCGGGGAGGGAGGAAACGGGAAAGGGGAAGTGATTTGGAATGTAAATTAAAAAAATAAAAAAAAAAGTTGCCTCGATTATGGTGTGTCTTCATAGAAATAAAACCGTAACTAAGGTAGTATTCTGCCATATAAATAAGCAGACCAAACAAAATTACTGCAAGAGGATCATTACCTCTTAATAGAGGGAACAGATGATTATCGAGAAAATATAACAATTATAAACACATATGCACTACATATTTCGCTCTCTAGAACTCTGCCAGTCTATGGGTCCTTTTTAATTTTCTGGTTTCTGCACTTACTCCATGTTACATACTCACATAGAAAGATTCAGAGGTAGGATTCACAAATAATTGAGAACCTATGACATTTGTCTCTCTGACTCTAGTTTACCTACGTTAGCATAGTGTTTTCTATTTCCATTCATTCACCTTCAAATTTTGTGATTTGGGGTTTTTTATAGCCAAATAGTATTCCATCGTGTATATGCAGCACATTTTCATTATTCATTCATTAAATTAGAAAATATGGTTGTTTCTATTCCCTAACTATTGTGAATAGAAAAACAATAAGCATAAGTGACCACGTGTCTGTTGTGTGGGGATAAGTAATAGGTGAAAACTGGGAATCAAAGACCACTCAATGGTAGGCAATTAATGTGTGGTACTGTGAATAACTAACCAATGGCTCTTGCAGTCATGGGTTTTTAAAGAAGACCTTACTGTTGCTACTTTTCAAAACATAAACATATATATATAATTTGAGAGAGAGGAGAAAGGAGACAGAGATATCAAAATATAAAGAAACAGAGAAAAATAAAGTTAGCTATGTGGGTAGGGAGGTTGACTTGGGGGAGCGGAAATGCAAAATTGAATTATATTGTATGAAAAAAAATTTCTATTTTTAAAAATTTTTATTAGGTATATTCTTTATTTACATTTCAAATGATTTCCCTCTTACGAAAAATAATTTTTAAATTAAAAAAAATGTAGTAAGGAAGTAAAAACTTACACTACAAGGCCCAATGTCAAAAAGAATCTATTTAATTTTTGCATAGATGATGTCCACCTAAACATGTTCATTTTTCTTCTCAGAGAAACAAGAGTTTCCTGGTTTTGAATGGCTTAGTATTAAACTTTGCACTTTATCCTGAATGTACACAGCTTTCAACCTTTTTGGCAGGAGAAACAACTATGCTTTACCCCTTCCATTTCCTCCCCAAGTCAGTGCCAGGATGCTCTAATGTGTTTGGGACAGCACAGAAAAAAAATGTATGTGCAGAATGAAATCAATGAATATGTGAAAAGCAAGACAAATTGCTACAAATGAAAGTAATGCATGATCTTATTCTGGCATGCAGACTACATCTGAAGGTAGAAGAACAGAAATAGACTTTTTAAGGTCTGCTAATTAGTTATGCTAGGCCAGTACATATGTGATCTACTTTAATCCTCATAAAAACTGCTAATCAAACTGTCAGTAATTCATAGAGTGAGAATTTAAATTTTGTCTATCTTGATAGCCAAGGTTCTTGCTAATTAGGAAGAGAAATCGAATTAAAAGACATGGGTGAGTGTTCAAAATATATGACAAAAGGAAAAAGACAGGCAGCAGAGAAATTCTAGAATGCGTAGATTAATAAAAGTGTGTTTTTAATATGGAAAAATAGAATACTATAGTTCTAAACAAGTAAACAGTTACAAGCTATAAAATCAAGACAAGGAAGCACAATACGTTACTGGTTATTTCTAGGTTAGTGCAAATGACTGTAGCAGACACCATGCAGAAGCACATATTTCCTACAGAAGTGTTGTATAACAGTTTGTCTGAGATACAGCAGTAAAGTACCTTAAGCAGGAAGATAAACAACTCAAAATAGTTCCAGGATGTCCCTGAAACTGACCAGTTTCACTGAGTCCCTCCCTACCAGAATTAAGTATTTATTTGTGTGTGTGTGTGTGTGTGTGTGTGTGTGTGTGTGTGTGTGTATGTACTGCATATTCTCAGGAAAGTTTGTCACACAACTAGAGGCAATAGGCAAGACCACAATACAACAAAGAGTTCTTAAATTGTGAACTCTATTTAAAATCTATATTTACTTGAACACAGGGACAATATGCTATTATTTTTAAACTACTATTTCAGTGGTTAACAACAGCTGAGTTCCTGGGTTGTTTGTCACATATTTGTTATCATATGTATTTATTTTGTAATCTACCAATTATATTTTTAGTTGCTATATAATTTGCCAGAAATATATTGACTACCCATGAAATGCTGGTACTCTGAAGGATCAGTTTAGTCTTACCTTTTAATAAAGATGTAAAAAATATTAAGCTCAAACACTACATATGATAATCTTAACTTATTTTTTTCAAATGGGATTGAGTGGAGTAAACATAGATTATCCTGTACACTAATCCAATTTTTAATAACCAAACAATCATGATCTCTGGCAAATCTGCAAAGCAAGGCGACAGTCATTTATGGGTTAATTTTTGAAGATATACATAACTTTATAATATGTGACTTCATAGTAATAAAAGCAGTGCAGTGAGAAGTATGAGGCAAGATGAAAGTGAAGACCACAGGATATCATGCCCTATGCCTCCATTGCACCACCTAGGAAGCTAACTAAACTGAGCAGCTGTCCCTAGATGGATAACAAAAGTCACCAAGATTTGCCATTAATGTGTCCCTATTAAGCCATGAATATCAGTGCAATCAGTTTCTAATAGTGATCCAAAGAGCTAGAATAAACTGACAGATGCTGTCAAAAGTACGAGAGGTAGAAGATGAATCCCTATTGCTGAGGACACCATGCATGCACTTCAGGTATGGCGTCCAGGGGACCCTGTGCTGAAATTGAACTGAACACCTCCTCCCTGTAGACTAGATTTCATGGTACCAAAAGCATCATGCAAGCTTCCAAACAAAGGAAGCAACGGACAGCCCTACCTATGTATGATACCTCTGAACAATAACTACCAGCATAACACAATAATCCTAAGGTGTAATAGTGGCATGGATACACTGACAGTAACCAACAGCTCTCTAATTGGACTCCAGACCCATTCAATAGTGCCTGGCATTGGAAACCTAACCAGATACCTAGGGCTAGTGAAGTCATGGATCTTCCATGAAGTCATGGAAGGAGAACCTACAACTACCACTTTATTAAAAAAAAACAACAACAAAAAAACCAGAATCCCTAGCTACATTGTAAATAGTTGTCCCACACCCACAGGTAAGTGTAGTTCTCACCTCTCATGAAGAAACTTCTCTTTGCAGCAGACAGAGATCATTACAGAAAACCATAACCAAGCAAAATGCAGAGTTGTGGAGCACAGCACAGTCCCAGTGGATACACAACTCCTGCACATAAGGTTCAGGGATCATTTCAATAAGAGAGTGCAGAAGGGGTGTAAGAGCCAGAGGAACAGGGAGTTTCCCCTGAGATTGTGTCATCTAGGAATGCCAGAAGCTACACCCATAAAGCCTAATCATTAGCTGAATCAGGTGGACCCGAGAAGACATGCTAAAAGCTCAGGAGACCTCAACCCTTCGCCAAAAACTTCATGCAACTAAAGAAAGCTGAAGACTGGTGAAACATCCTTCCTCAGCCAAGAGGATACATTGATTGGTTATCCAATATCAAGTGGTTAGTCCTGGAAACATATTAATTTGAATGAGGGCAAAGAGAAGTATATGGAGTGTTTGAGGATAGGAAATGAAAAGAGAAAATAATGCGCTGATATTATAATCTTAAAAAACTACTAAAAAAAAAGAACTAATAGAAATTCCCATCTCATGGAGTTTCTCTAGACAAAACTGACCTTTCTTCCCTATTAAAATTCATCTTTAAGATATCATCTTATAAATCTATTCAAGTAAATGTGGTATAAATCTCATTTGGGGCGGATATACCTGAAAAAATCACACAAGAAAAGATATGTATTTCAAATTCTTGAGAATTTCCAAAAGATTCAGTGAAACCTGTGAACTACTGGGTTTAGATTTCAAAACACTTAGGGAATCAGTGAGATTGAGAGTTTGTGTCATGTAAATCCAGGAAGTACAACTACACAGGGAATAACTAGACAAAGCATGTGATATAAATCATAACATAACGTTTAATTCATGAGCTACTGAAGAACACAAATGCACAGACTTATTCAAACATAATTGTAGTACAGTTTGGAAACCCAGACTTCTGATTATCATAAAAGTATGCTTAAATGAAAAAATAATGTGACCTACCAGTCATCTACCCATTTTTTTTAGCTTAGGAGAACAAGCTGTTTGCTATGAAAATGAATGAAATCTAGAGGTGATGTCAAAACCCCTCTCTTCTGCTTTCTACTCAACACTCACAGGCATTAGACATTAATATTAAAGCATCCTCTCTACAGAGCTGAAACACAAATTTGGCACAGGAAGGTTACAAATTTGCTTCTGATTTAATTCAGCGTGAAGTAAAAATCTGTGAGAAGATATCATCCTCAAGAGCTAGTAAGCCATCGACCCTTCATCCCTCTGGAGATGGCTCTGTCTCAGAAGTGCCATATACAATACCGATCATAAATCCTTATCTCAAGGACAACATCTGTGACTCCACCCTCAACAAGTTTGTACAGACAGCTCAAAGGAATATGTCAACCCATTCTCTAACCTTGAGCTAACCAAGGAGGAATAGAACAGAGTTGCTGGGAAAATCCAGAAATACGGTCTAAGTTTTTACTGGGGTAGAATAGAAAGGAAGTAGAAGATTCCCAGCACCTTACAGTAAAATGTCCTGAAAATGCTTTCAGGCTATTTTTAACATTTATCTGTGGTGAAGTGTTGCAAAAACTAAACCTCATTTAGAGACCCTTTGGATATAGATTTTTAAATAATTGCATGCAGAAAGGTCTGAAACAAGCAGACTTCAAGGCGACTCTCTCCTGTGTCTCAAGATTTGCATTTGCAGCTGCAGATGACAAATAGATAATTAGAGTCACCAGCCTGGGGATGTGAAGGATGTGATCTTTTGGGGATGACCACAATGCTCAGGAAAAGAAAAGATTCACTCAGATTCACTGATCATAGTATGGAAAAGTCTCCACTGGGAAGAAGGCTGGGAGAATACTGGTAAAGTGATTTCAGTAACTTTTATTCAGTGAAGTGGACTGAAAGCATATAGCCAACTATAAACCTTGTTTGGCAATCAACAATTTTATCACTTTTAGGATTTATAATTTTTTCATTCTTTTGCACACACAAACCAGTGGCTTAGTAGAAAATTACTAACAGTATAATCTTACGTGAATGCTTTCCTCAGAAGAATTTACTGAAAGAGCTAGGGAACTTCCCTTCTCTCAAAGGCCAGTAAATACAATAAATTACATATAGCTTGTCATTATTAATAACCCTATCCAGGTATGGTCTTACACAGCTTTCCTTCCAGTCCTTGGGAGGCAGAGGCAGGTAAATATCTGTGAGTTCATAGTTAGCATTGTCTATAAAGTGAGTTCCAAGACAGCCAGAGCCGTTACACAGAATAATTCTATCTCTGAACAAACAAACAGATGAATAAATACCCTATCACATTTTAAGCATAGCTGTGAAAAGAGATTATGCCGAAGACAAACTTGTGCAATCTGAATTCACAAGGCAGTGGATAGCAGAGGGATTCAGAATCCTTTTTCAGGCTTTTTAAATCCCTGCGCACCTGAGGAGGGTTTCCTGTCATCTCCAAAGCTGAGTCAGAAGGTCATAAAATAAAGTTCAGCCAGACTGGGTGTTTCCAGCAAAGGTTTCTAAGCCTGTCCTTTTCTCATTCCATTAAGAAAGGGCAGCACACCATATGTAAACACGTATCTATTAAAGTAGGAAAAGCCATTTCATCCTCTTGGTTTCGGGAGCAGTTTTAGTTCTTCGAGATAATGCTACTATTTACTGCATTAAATGAAGAAATGATCAACACCTGTGTTCCAAAAGAAACCTTAACCTGAGAATAAGCGAGTCAGGCAGAAGATGGAAAAGAGCTAACAAAAAGCACTTTGCAAGAAGTTCTATTAAAAAAAAAAGAAATGAAATTGGGATGTTTGAGTAGAGAAATTGTGTAATATTTTCTGCAGTGTGAGATTTTAATTAAAAAGAAAGAAAGAAGACCCTGTTGCCAAAGTCCACAATGCAAGACACAAAGGGCTTCACACAGGGACAGGCACAACGAGTAGTAAAGAATACACCACCTGTGGAAAGTTTACATAGCATAACAAATCTCTAATCACTTATAAATCAATGTATATCTGCTGCTGGACTTTACGGAATTTACCAAATGATTCCAAATTTATATAAAATGTAAGCTTTTGAAGAAGATTTTTCTCATGAGCAGTTATAAAACTAAACTACCGAAAACGATGTGGCGTCAATAAATAAAAGATCATAGTGATGATGTAACCAAGATCAAACTGACTCACTACTATAACCATTTTTATGAAGATGAAGATATTTCAAACAGGAAAATATTTTTAAGTAAATGAGGATGGAATAATTAGTAAAAAAGTTAAGTAATTTAAAAAAAATTAGACCCCTTTCATCCAATACATGCAAACTGATTACGAAAAAAAGTAAATGGAAAGATAATGGAAAAACAAAATGTAATATATTGAATATCAGAATATTTTACTTTATGTATAAATGAAAGGACCTTTAATGATAAAATACTGTAAAGTACAAAAATTTAGTGCAATAATGGAGTAAATTTTGCAAACAGATGCTACTAAAAGGAATAATACTCAAATATACAAAGTAATACAAACAAAAATACTTTTGCTTGATTCTTAATGTTTGCAATTTCTTTCTTTTACTAAGTGATAATTCACATAAAGGAGGATACAGATAGTATATGTGTAAGAAACAAAATGCACAACTTTTTATGTAGTGAATTAACAATTTATAAATAAGTTTGAGCTAGCAGGTTGTCAATATTTAAATAATCACACATTTGCTGTAATGGGGAGTTTGAGGAAATTGGACTTTACATAGCATTGACAGTGGGATTTTACTGAGAAAGACTGTGATATATCTATTGTCTTTTTTCCCAAAGATATGCTTTTCCAGCCTCAAGTTCCACTTACAGGAATCAACTCTATAAAACTCCAAATAAACACAACAGAAAATTAGTTCAGGGTACTCACCAAAGGCTGCAACATAAGGATTCAAAAATTATTAAAAACTTCCAGAATTTATTTTCATGAATGACTCGGGGGATAGAATAAATCTTCATGGTTTTAAAATTTAACAACATAAAGGTGTAGTAATTTTACCTCTGAGGATGATAAAGCAACAGTAGGTGGTAGATGAGGTGAAATTACTACGTCTTAACATTTTTTCTTTGTTGTTCAAAATTATGTACATTAGAATATGCGTGTCTTTTACTTTTACTTTTCTGTTGTTCTTATTTTGGAAGACCGGGCTACTCTGTATCTCAGGTTGACATGGAACTCACTGTGTATTCCAAGCAAACCTCAAACTCACTGTAATCCTCCTGCTTCAAGATCTCAAGTTCTGTGATTGAAACAATGTACCACAACACTGGCCATATTTCAATATAGCTAAAAATCACCAAAGTTTAATAATAGATTTCACAAAAATAGTGACATGAGTATTTCCAGATTAGTAAATTTATGATTATACAAATGCTAGTGTAATTCTGCACCAGACATTAAATTAAGCAGGAATAACTGCAAACATGACACCGAACACTCTCCTCAGTATCTTGCAAGAACAATGAAGAATCAGGAAATGTACACTGTGAAACAACAGCACATCCTTAGTGTCCATGGAAACACAGGCAAGCCTATACTGACAGCCAGAGGCTAAATATTTCTACTTGTTCATTTAGAGTTTGAGTGAACAATAACTCAAATAGATAAGGAAGATTCCATAAAGTGCATACATTCAGCTGGATTGGAATTCATGATCTCTGCTATATATTGTTGGGCCCTAAACAACCCCATTCCCTACACACACACACACACACACACACACACACTTAGAATCTGTCCAAGCATAGCTAAGTGACTTAATCACTCATAACCCCCAACTCTCTACTATCAGACAGCCATGTCAAGCACAGAAACTGAATTCATTTACTAATGAGGTTATTAACCAAAGTCTCAGCTTTCTCTGTGACCTTCTTGTGTTTGTTGAATATTTGTTCTTTTTCCACTTGTTATTTTCAAAGAGGCCGAGGATTACTTGATTTACCATTGTGTTTGAAAGAAACTTATATAAACAGAATTTTAAAGTATGAAACATTTATTTGTATGCTTAAATAAAGGCAATATTTAGGGCCAAGTATAGAGAGTGCATTTGCAGGAATAAATCTTATTCTCCACTTATTTATTTTCACTCTTTTAATGAAAGATTTCATGAACTACTGATTGCAAATATGAATCCAATGATATTTTAGGAATGTTTCTTCTTTTACAGAAATAATAACAATTATACATTTCAAAGTTTTAAAGTCTTCAGAAATACACTTTCCTGGACATTATTCCATACACAACTGTCCGAATCGTATTTGTATTTTATTAGATAGTAAGAATTTGGAGCTCATTTAATGTTCTGCCCAGGTTATATATAAGTAGTATGTCACTTTATATAAAACACGGACATCCCTAGATTCAGATGTATGTGGAAGGTCCTAGAGTAACTCTGCCATTAAAAGGAGGGATGTCCATATTTTATGCTGAGTGGGAAGATGTTTACATTTATTGCATATTTAATAATTAAATGCAAGCACTAGGGTTTTTTTGCTGTTGTTGCTCCTAAGCCTCTCTTCTTTGCGTTCAAGAATTTTTCTCCTTCTGATTCTATCTCAAGTGAAGTATCACAGCTACCATAAGCAAACTCTCTTTATGATTTAGTGAACTCTCCAATCTTGATTGTAAAATAATTTTTTTACACCACATATTTTCTTTCAGATCTTCATTATTTTCTGCAGAGTCAAAGCTGTATCTTAACCTTTATCTTCATATATCACTGTCTCTACAGGGCCTTTGTATATCTCTACTGCTTCTAAGCTTTCATGGAAGAGGCCTCACCTTTGCTCAAGAGCTTAGTTTAATTAGTACTCTTTTAATTTATTATTATTATTATTATTATTATTATTATTATTACTATTAGTAGTGTACAATTCATGAGGTATATGCATGAGTAAAGTTACACATGTACCTGGCAATCGTGTGGGTGTCAGAGGACAATTTCCCACTTCAGTTTTCTTCCTCCACTGTAGATCCTGAGGAACAACCATTCTTGGATGTTCTCATTGAGTAATAGGGTTCTGTCTGCTGCACGATGGGCCACTTCATGGTGAACCAAATAAGAAAGAAAAATAGTAATGGCCCCCTGATGCTTTGTGGTAATAATGAAGGGGAAAGTCAGGGTAGGTTGCTTTTTGGTCCTTTATGTCAATAGAACAGTACCTCGAATTTGTCGTGTGAGCTCCCTTTTGGCCATTGCCTATTTACAAACGTGCATGCACACACACACACACACACACACACACACACACACACACAAACACACATCAAACAAACAGCCACAACAATCTCTTAAGTTTCTTGATGGTTCAGTTGTGTTTCAATCAAAATGATCACCAAGTGTAAGCCCATCATTTGATGGGCTGAAATGCTACAGGGAAAGGAGTGTTTTTAACATATATAAAGAACTGAAATTTGATTGCGCACATAAACTGTAAAAGCATTTTCAGGTCTCAAGAATGAACTGATCCCTATTACTAACCTAAGCCTTGTGGTTACATGTGGACAAACATAAATAATTGATAAATTAAACAAATCACAGACTGGGAAAAATTTAGCAATCTATGTTAAAGTACAGAAAAATCTCAGTGGAGCACGCCTTTAATCCCAGCACTCAGGAAGCCGAGGCAGGTGAATTTCTGTGAGCTTGGGACAGCCTGGTCAACACATCAAGTTCGAGAACAGTCAGGGCTACACAGAGAAACCCTGTCTTGAACAACCAAAAGAAAAAAAGAACATAGTAAATCTAATTATGAAAGTCACTTAATAATTAATGCAATAAAATCTTTCAGAACATGATTGATATGCTGTGGAATATTTGCTTCTGTCTCTCAGTATAAGCTTTTCACAAATGAGTAATATTCAGATACAGCTCTGAAGTTAAAATTACCCTGTTATTTGTGAGGAATAATGTTGCTAATTCTTAAAGGTATTTTCTATCAAAAGTTATATGTGGTGACAATGGCCTTGTGTAGAGTTCATTAATGAAGAGATTACAAGAATCTCCAGAGTTTTTAACTAAACTTGCAGTGAAATTAATAAAGCTTCTCCTGTCTTGGAGACTATACGACTATTATTGACTTAGAGTTTGGGCCACTGAATATAATTCAAATACAAACAAAAATATCATAAGAAAGGGAATTACTTGTAAATATGAATATATAGTATAGAATTTAAGTTAATGGGAAAATCTTACAGTCGTAGATTTTATTGTGAAAATCTCAAGTAAAACATACCTGGCCAGGCTGAAGGCATCATCAATCAAGGCTGCACGGTTACTGACAGAAAGTACCTGTGAGTCCAGTTAGGAAAAAAGAAAGGATGAGGGTGGTAATTCTGATCATTAAAACAACAGGTGTTCACCCTGCAAAACAGACAACTGATAAGTAGATCAAGGATGTACCTCATGGTTCCTGATTAACTGATCGATCAGTAATCTCCAGTTCCTTAGGTCATAGTTGACTCTAAAGTAGCCAGTTTGATTGATGTTTCCAAGGATCCAGCTTCCTTTGTCTAAGTATGTTATTCTGTGATGTTCTGCAAGTAGCATTTGACAGTAAGTAGAGCTTTAATTTTTAGAGCTAAATAAGAATAAAGTCTTTTAAATACCAGAAACAGCACTACTAATAATTAGAAGAATTTGTCATACTAAAATGTAATTGAAACCCATTCTTTAATTAATCCCCTCTTTTAAAACTGAAAAGAAAGTATTTGTTTTGTTACTCGTTATTACATCAATTAGTGAGTTTTTCATAATTAGCAATTTTGTTTTTGACGCAACTCTTTATTCTATACCCAGTTTCTATACTTAAAATAAATGTCAGCTAGAATTATCCCACTATATTCACATGGCTTTTAATTAGATTATATGTGTGTATTTGTAGCTAGAACAAAGGAAGTCTTTAGACATATATCCTAATAGTTTTACCCAGAAAGAAAGTGTTAAAAATAATAGTGCTTATTTATTTGGAAGTCATTCTTGTATCTGGCTTTTTTTCATGTTTTTCCTAGGAGTGCAAATAACTAACAGACTTTGCAAAGGCATCAACAGTGATAAAACAAGAGAACCAGATTTGCTCAAGATTACAACAGCTCCATTACAATTCTGATTCTATTACAATAGAATCGGAAACAAAGAGAGTGCTTACTTCTTCTTTTTTTTTTTTTTTTTTTTTTTTTGGTTTTTCGAAACAGGGTTTCTCTGTACAGTCCTGACTGTCCTGGAACTCACTCTGTAGACTAGGCTGGCCTGGATCTGCCTGTCTCTGCCTCCCAAGTGCTGGAATTAAAGGCGTGAGCCACCACTGCCCAGCTGAGTTCATAAAGGAAAACTCTGAACTTCTATTCTTGAAGTGCTTCAATTAACAAAGACCAGGAAATACATTATAACTTCATACATGCTTAATATTTAATGTTTTCAAATGTGGCATAAAGCTGCTTTCACTTGTGTACAGTCACCAATCATAGCTTTCACAAGACAAACAGTTGAGCTTGAAGACTCATTCTTGATGGAATGCACAATGGGGTTGAATTAAAATTTGCATTCACATACAGACACAACTTGGACTGCAAATGGAAAAAAAATACTAGAAAACAAAACATATGGGTATGTTTTGATTTCTGTGACTCAAAACCACTGTATTTTATCAAGATTTTGCAAACACATTAGCAGAAATGAAACATTCTTGCAATCCTCTAAGGGAGGAATGTATAAATTACTTTCAAGTAAAGAGTACACAGAGAAAGGTTGTATGATGCAGACTAATTAATCCAATGTATATTACAGGCTAGAACTTTTCAAAATTTAACCATATAGCAAAATGTAATTGAGGTCAAATTTATACTTAATCCCATATTTATACTCTAAGTCTGCTGTGGTCACAGGGTCTAGGGAGAACCTACTGTAATTTTGCTAAATAAGATTTTGTCAAACTGCCTTCCAAATGCTTATTCTTATACCCATGATTTTATGCATTTCCCCAATTTCATCAGAATGTTTCTTTTTGTAGAAGATATTTTTGACAAGATAAAGTAACGTAATAAAAAGAGGCTTTAAATAATCATGTCTGGACTGGGAAAATTAAATCTTAAGTGTTGAAGATAATGTTTTTCCTAAGTAATCCTGATTGCCTTCAAATATTCAAAACTTTTAAAAATTATTTCTTTCAGTTTTTGAGATTATTGTGTAATTACATCATTTCCCCATCCATTTCCTTTCCCAATCTCACTCATTTACCCCTCCTTGCTCTCTTTAAAATGCATGGCGTCTTTTACACTAAATGCCATTACACACATACATGGAAATGTACATTATATTCTTAATTATATTCCTAAATCCATAACCTGCTCAGTCTGTATAATGTCACTTGTATGTATGAACGCAGGGCAGATAATTTATTATCAATTATCCAATTAGTTGGCTCTTCCCTAGGGAAGACGACATCCTCTGCTCTCAGTACTTTGTAGTTCCTTGTGGCTCTTTGTATAAGGCAGCAGCCTCATGGGCTTTTTCCCATCCACAATAGCATGTCTGTTGTTGTTCTTGTGCAGCTCATGCATAGAGAGTCATGCCAGTGAGACATTATCTCTATTCCCAGGAAACACAATCTCACGGCAAACTCCCTGTGTTCTGGCTCTTATACTTTTGCTACCTGTCTTCCACATTGTTTTCTGAGCCTTTGGTGTGTGTGTGTAAGGGGAGGGAGGCATGTTTTCTAGATGTATGCATTGGGACTCTTCATCTATTAGTGCTAATTTTCTGAAATGGTATCCATTTAATAATTTAAAAAATGGTTAAACTCTGAATTCAGTTAAGTTAAATACGAATTTGAAGTTGATTATGAACTTGGCCATAAGTTATTTATATTGACATGTAGAGGTATACCACTTGTGGTGGTTTGAATATGCTTGGCCCAGGGAGTGGCACTACTAGGAGGTGTGGCTTTGATGGAGGGAGTATGTCACTTGGGGTGGTCTGGGCCCTTCCTTCTAGCTGCCTGGAAGCCAGCCATCTCCTAGCAGCCTTCAGAATAAGATATAGAACTCTCAGCTCCTATAGCACCATGCCTGCCTGGACACTGCTACACTTCCCATCATGGTGATAATGGACTGAAACTCAGAACCAGTAAGACAGTCCCAATTAAATGTTGCACTTTATAAGAGTTGCCTTGGTCATGATGTCTCTTCATAGCAATGGAAACCCTCACAAAGGCAGAAGTTGGTAAGAGAGACTAGGGTATTGCTGTGATATGCCTGACCATGTTTTTGTTTGGAAGAATGTGGATTTTGAGACTTTGATTTTGGAAAACAGTGGAATCCTTTAAGTGAGGCTTAATGGGCTATCCTAGTAGGTCTAGGGAAGACTTTGTTGCTGAGGATGATTTGAATTGTGGAAGCCTGGCTCTAGACGTTTCAGAGGAGAATTTTTCTATGTGACCAAGAGACTGTTCTTGTGATATTTTGTTGAAGAATGTGACTGCCTTTTGCCCTTGTCTGAATAGTCTGCCTGAAGTTAATTGCATTGAAAAAGTTAGTCTCAAAACAATCCATTTTAAACGCTGTGCTGTGGTTTACTCTCATGAAAGTGTTTTAGTGAAGCATAGCAAGAAAAAAAAAGGAAACTACAAAATGTATGGTTCAAAGAGTGAAAGGGCACCAGGAAGTGCAAAGGAGCTAAATCCTCTGTTCAAGGAGATAAACAGATTAAGGGAGTTGAATCTTTGGGACAAAATCCCACCCAGCTAAACTCATTGTTTTTGCATTTGCTGTTGAACAAGAAATAGTTTAATCATGTAATGTGTTATTATTACTTGGTTATTATTTTCATTTGGACTATTAACCTGGAATGAACTACAATTCAGAAATAGATGACACACACTTTTGAACTGCATCTTGAGGAATAGAGCCATGTAAAGCTTAGGCCCAGGAATGGTGGCAACTTTAATTGAAGGAGACCAAGGATTCCATATCTCAAGGCCAGCCTGGTACAGAGAAAGTTCCTAGTAGAGGAAAACTTAGGTCCAGGTATAGTGGTACAGGCCTTTAGTCCCAGATCTCAGGAGAGAGAGGCATGCAAATCTCTGAGTTCAAGATCAGTTTCCAGAGTAAGTTCCAGGACAACCAAGCTTAGGCAGTGAAGGAGTTGGAAAACAGAAAGCTGGTAATGGTGTAATAGAAGAATGAGGGCATGTTCCAGTCCCAACAAACAACAGAAGTCAGCAGCTTCAGTCACATGACTCTGGCTTTAGAGTCTAGAAGGGACTACTGAGACAATTGGTGATGGTTAGCTGGAGCTAAGAAATTTGTTGAGATTAAGAGACCAGCATCAGTAAGGTGAAACCTTTTAGGAACTGACTTTCTGAGAGCACAAAGAATCTGTGTTCCAGAGAAAGCCAAGGTTGCACCTGATGCTGCAGCTGTACTTGGTAATGTGTAAGAGTCACCCATGTGGTAACGGTTTTGATGGCATGAAGTGGTCATGAAGAACAATCGAGGCTTGGCACTGTGAGAGGCCATGGAAAGCCATTGATGAAGGTGGAGCCTCAGTTGTAGTTGACTGCTCAGAACTGAAGGGGTCATGCAAATAAGTCAAGGCTTGGCACTATAAAGACAGCCTATGAGAGGCTTCCGGTTAAGTCTAGTTGTAGCAGAAGGCTCCAGAGACTTGGAGATGCCAGTACCATAGGGTGATCACTAAGAACAGCAGCAAAAGTAGAGTGGAGTCAACCAGAGCACAGAGTGCTACTGAGGGAAGAGCTGGAGAAATGACCCAAGCCCTGTGGAGAAGATCGTGTGTGGATCGCAAACATTGTACCAAGAAGGCATAAATTTACATTCCATTGGATACCCAAAAATACTAGAGATATCAATGCTGTGGGATACCTGCTGATGAAAGCTGCTAAACAAGTGGAAAGAGCCCCAGAGAAAGAAGTTTTTCGTAGTCATCAAAGATGAAAGGAGACAGACATCTGAAGAGAGCTTTTATATCATACATGGAGATACAGAATTTGGAGTTTGCCCAGCTGACTTTTGGTCTTGCTTTGGTCCCATATTTCCTCGCTATGACGTTTCAGAATGGTAATGTCTATCCTGTGATTTTGGAATTGTGCGATCTGCTTTTTGATTTTAGAGGGAATCGCAGTTAAGTGATTGGATCGATCTCAGAAGACACTTTGGACTTTTAACACTGTTGAGACTGTTTTAAACTATGGGATTTTTGAAGTTGGACTAAATGTATTTTGCATCATGCTATGGCTAGGTATGACCCCCATAGACTTATGTTGAACAAGCCTATGGGAAGCAGGGAGTGAAATGTGGTGGTTTGAATATGCTTGTCCCAGGGAGTGGCACTATTAGGAGGTGTGGCCTTATTGGAGGAAATGTGTCACTGTGGAGGTGGGCTTTGAGTCATTCCTTCTAGCTTCCTGGAAGCCAGTCTTCTCCTAGCAGCCTTAAGATCAATATGTAGAGCTCTCAGCATCTCCAGCACCATTCTGGCCTGGACATTGCCATGCTTCCTGCCATGTTGATGGTGGACTGGACCTGAGAACAAGTAAGCCAGCCCCAATTAAATGTTGTCCTTTATAAGAGTTGCCTTGGTCACGGTGTCTGTTCACAGCAATGGAAAATCTAACTAAGGCACTGCATATATCCCTAGTCTCTCCAGGTCTTTTATTAAAAAGGGTGCTGTATTATGTCAAAAGTCTTTTCTCAATCTAATGAGATGATCATGTGGTTTTTGTTTTCCAGTCTGTTTATATGGTGATTACATTTACCTATTTATGTATGTTTAACTATCCCTGCATCTCTCAGATGAAGTCTGCATCACCATGGTAGATGATGTTTTGGATGTGTCCTTGGATTCAGTTTGTAAATATTTTATTGAGAATTATTGCATTTATGTTCACAAGAGAAATTAATATGTAATTCTCTTTGTTTGCTCTCTATGTGGTTTAGGTATATTTTTTGGTCTTGTAACTTGTACATGTTCCTTCTGTTTCTAATCTGTGGAATAATTTGAAGAATATTAGCATTAACTGTTCTTTGAAACTCTGGTATATTTCTGTACTAAAACCATCTGGTCCTGGGCTCTTTTATTTTTTTTCCTTGAAGACTTTAAATCACTGCTTCTATTTCATTAGGATTCATAGGTCTATTTAAACTGTTTATCTGACATCAATTTAACATTGGTATATTGTATGTACTGAGATAATTATCCATCTCCTTTTGATTTTCCAATTTGCTGGAAACATATTTTTAGTATTTTTTTGTTTCTCTGGACTTCCTTGGCATCTGTTATTATGTCTCCTTTTCGTTTTTAATTTTGTTAATTTAGATATTTTCTGTACATCATTAATTAACTTGGATAAGGGTTTGTCTATCTTAGTGAATTTCTCAAAGAATCAATTCTTTGTTTTATTAATTATTTGTATTGTTTTGTTTCTATTTTCTTGATTCCAGTGCCACATTTCATTATTTCTTGGCATCTAATCCTTTAGGTTGTAATTTCTTCTTTTTCTTCTAGATCTTTCAAGTGTGCCGTTATTTGTATGAAATATGTACATTATTTTTAATGTAGGCACTCAGTGCTATGAACTTGCCTCTTAGAACTGCCTTCATTGTGTCCCATAAATTTTGATGTGTTGTATATTAATTTTTATTCCATTTTAGAAAGTTTTTCATTTTTTTCCTAACATATGTCTTGACTAATTTTTCACTCAGTATAAAGGGTCTCAGTTTCCATGAGTTTGTAAACTTTCTGTTGTTTCTGTTATTGTTAACATCAGCTCTAATTATTTGTGATCTGATGCAATACAGGGTGCTATTTTTATTTTCCTGTATGTGTTCAGACTTGCTCTTTCTACATGTATGTGATCAATTTCAGAGAAATTTCCATTAGCTTCTGAAAAGAAAGTACAATATTCTTTTGTTTGGGGATGATATATATATACATATACATATATATATATATATGTGTGTTTGTGTATATATGTGTGTGTGTATATATATGCATATATATATGTATGTGTGTGTATTCTGTAATATGTGTATAGTCTACAATATAAATATCTAAGAGCTTAAATAAGCATTCTAAATGAGTAAACCCCACATATATCTAAATAAATTTGATAATTTTACTTTTAAAGCTTGTTTAAGTGTGTATGCCTATGTGTGTGTGTGTGTGTGTGTGTGTAGGTAGGTAGGTAATGTACACATGATTATAGGTTTGTGTAAACACCAGAAGACACTGAATCCCATGAAGTTGGAGTTACAGGATGCTGTGATCTACCCAAAATGTGTTCTGAGAACCAAATTTGGGTATTCTATAAGAACAGTACATGCTCCTAAACACTATGACATCTTGCAGACCCACATATTTAGATAACTTTTATTAGTGTTGATTTCTAGTTAAGCTGTAGCATCAAGCTTAATATATAAACAAATGACATACACTTTGCTAACATCAAATGGTAATGTACTTATACATTATCAAATTCATTTTCCAAACCTGTTCCTTATTGACAAATTGGACATTTATACATCCCATGTAATTTTATTTATTCTGATTTTTATCAGACTATTAAAATATTATAAATATAGTCAAATGAATGTACAGATAAAAATCATAATAACAATTTCTGTATCTTCTCCACTGCCTGACTAAAATAAGACATGCATCAATTGTTTCAAAGCATTCTATTACTAAACTTATACCCAAGTCCTGGAGATATTACTATTCATGAATATTTGTATGCATCTATTACAAATGAGATCTTTGAGAAACAATTCCAAGAAAGATTTTATAATAGATTTTAAAATGTCTTTGCAGTACTAGTTAATTACATTCCCAAAATGTTCTGCAAATTAACTAATAGCAGACAATGAATTTTAAAAAGATCTTTTCTGATGGCCTAATGAGGTATGGTATTTGATGAGTTCTATAGTAAAAAGTATGGAAGTTATATTTCAAATGTTCCTAGGCCTCATAATTGAAAATTATATTTATGTCAGAAAGGACATAAGACATATTACTTCAATGTATAGAAGAGTTAGTATTTTATAACACATTTTAAACAATTGTGGTAATGAAAATGGAATGACAGTTAAGCATTTCTAGGCAAATATGTTACTTGTGGAACATGATAATTAAAAATAAAATAAGTGAAAAAGTCAGCTAAGATAACACATGTGATGATACAGGACAAACCATCCCAGAGATTATAGCATATATTTACCTTTTCCCCTGGATTATGAAAATCCACTGAAGAAACATCTCTTGAAACCCATAAAGAGTCATGTGCAAGATTCTAAAACACTGTGTTATGTAGAGAGAAGTCCTGATGCTAAGGCCTTGTTCTTCAATTGGTTATTGATTTGTTGGTAAAGAAGGCAAGGAACTAATTGTTGGGCAGAAGGTACAGGTGGGGAATCCGGGTCTCAGGAGGAAAAGGCAGGTGCGGGGAAGGAGAGAGGAGCTTTCTGAGATGCTTTGGAAGAAGAAGGATGCTGCAACCCTGTGAGATCGTGGAGGGGAGCTGGGACCTGTGGCCTCTGCTATAGGTGGGGGGTGTCCAAGAGTTGAAGAATAGAAAACCAAGCTCAGAACAGCAGCCTTTCTCTTAGCTAGACAATTGGCACATTGGGCAAGGATTCATCAAGACTTGATCGCCACATTTGTAAAATATGAATAAGAGGTAGAACTGATTTCAGTGTTTGAGGGTCATAAGTAAATCACTTTGGAAGAAAGCCATACATTATGCCATTTTTTATATTTGAGATTAAATTATCTTCAGTCCTGCATTTTTACTTCCATTCTTTCACCATTCACAAATACCTAATTAGCATATAAGTTATTATATTCATAAATGTTCGAATTATTTGTATTTTCATAATAAATACTTTAACCTGCTTTCAAAATATAAAAACAGGTATACATGCTACTTTTAGACTATAATAATCTACACTTATCTATGATTTAATTATCTACCCACTGTGTCCTTAGGATGAATTGTCAATAACATGTGAAAAACTAGATAAAATTTATGAATATTACATACCAGTGATATACCTATTGTAAAAATGAAATGCTCATCACCAATAATGAAATTGCAAAACATTGACTATCTTAACTAAATGTGTAATTTATTTTAGCTTATAGTGATAGGAATAAAACATTACTTTTAATGTTTTTAACAGTTGCCTTTGTTATTACTTGATTATATTTTCTATCTAATCAGACAAAATAATATGGAAGAAAGGATACAAAAGTCAATCTTTCCCCACGGAACTTTTATTTTATTGTTAGTTATCAGAATGAAAGACTTCAAAACAAAGTGGAGGACATTCAAAATGGAAATAAATAGGTAACACAACAAGGTTACCTTTCCTTCCTCTTTCTTCCATGTTTCCACATTTATAGCCTTTTTGTAGTGGGTTGGTCTAATGCTGCTTGTATTCTAATGCTAATCTGGGGGTCCCAAGATTGGTTAACCTAAAGATGAGAGTACACATGTAAGGCACTGAATGACCCTGCCCTCAATTAATTGTGATTGATAAATAAAGATGCCAAGAGCTAATAGTTGGGCAGAAGAGGCAGAGGGAGGGTTGAAGTTTCATGGGCTTAGAGAGGGAGAACCACATGGAGGGAAGAAGGAGAAAGAAGAAACCATGGAAGAAGGAGGAGGAGGAAGAGATGGAGGAGGGAGAAGAATAGCAAACATGGGCTAAGGGCCAAGAGAATGTAACCCAGAGGGCTGCGCAGTTGGAGCTAAGACCAGCCCAGATGAAATATTGTAAGTAATAACTCAGGTTTATCAATAGGGAAATAGATTCTAACTGCATGGAGGGTAGGCAACTGACCAGCAATTGTGTTGCATAAGGCATATTAAAAACTATATAAAGGCTGTGAATGTCTTTCATCCAGGAACATACATGGTCTAAGGTAGGGAGCAATCCTCGGGGCAGGATTTTTGATATTTTCTACTACATATTTTCAACACATAGTTACTTCACATGACATCTCCTGCAAGCCTCGGCATCTTACCTTGACCATGCATACATCAAGCAGGTTACTGGTAAATGGTACACTGTTCTATATAGATGGAGGAGATACAGCTTTGGTGTAGGGAGGTGCCCTATCCATACCACAGTCTATTATTACAGTACTTTCCTAGAGCGTTGTAGTCACCAATTGTACATCTGTGCATAATGATGATAGAGATCAACAAAGGCAATGGTAGGTCAACTCCTGGCCTAAGTGAAAAGGTTAATTTTAATAAAAACAATGTGTAGATAATCCTTAGACATATCTATTAGTAAGACAAGGAAAACTATGACAATATTTTCCATACTCGTGTGATTAAGAGAACGTTATGACCAGAGCTGCAGAAGAAGGACCTATGAAACATGTTCGATAGGAAATAGACTATCCCTACATCTGACCATAGCTTAAATTGAAGTGTCTTAACTATAAAATATGTTTACATTTTTCTGGCTTTCCTATTCCCATACCACCTTCCGAGGATACTTTATTTTGTATTTGAGGATTATTCTGCCATATAATGTTAACAGTTGCAACATTACAATGGCAACTTTGTGTTCTTGATCATCACTTCCTAACAAAATATATAGATAAATAAAATAATTCTGTGAGAGGAAAAAAGAATTATAAAGATAAATAAATATTGACTCAGACTATGGTATAAATGTCAATTGTGAGACAATTGACAGAGAATGAAGAAAATGTAGGCATTTTATTTAAAATGAAAAACACCAAAATATTTTAACATAAGCATTTTGATTCATCCTTATATATATATAAAATATATGAATATATGCATGTATCACTTACAAGATAAATATCTATAAGAAAATCAAATCTTCTTTATGCTAGATTTTACTCAAAAATAAAAGATTTGTTATTTTAAAACGCTTCCTAGAAAATAACGAACCAATACAAATCACTAGCCTGTGAGAAAGCAGTAAGAAAATCAAGATATGATCACACTTGACCATCTAAATCTAAATGAAATGTTACATAAAAGATAATTGTCCCTTTCTCCAAGCCATTGGAATACAGAAATGGAAGAAGCCTATTTTGTACTCTAGCATGAAGGATATAGATTTGGTTCAAAAAATAGCTTTCTTTCTGACAGTGAATTGAAATAGCTCCCTAACTGATTTGGAGATATTTAGGAAGAGAATGGAATCTTATTTCTTTCAACTCCTTGAGGCCATTTAATGCTTTTCAACTAGGGGGGTGTTTGATGATTTTCCTGAGTCCCCACAACTACCCCTACAATTATCTAATACCAAGAGAAATCTTGTTTTTCCATCCTTTATAGAGACAACCTGGTAAAGAAAAGGTACCCAGAAAGTGAGCATAAAAATGAGGTCTCTGCTTCAGGATCCCTCATACTCTACAATTACTTGCAATTATATTTCAATTACATTTGAGATTATACATTTATGCAGTTCTGAGAAGATTAATACTCTACTTCATTTTGCTTTGAAAGAAACAAATTTAATATTTATATATCAGTCTAAAATTAAGCTATTTAGAAACCATATTGTGCCTAATTTCACAGAAGAGATTATGGTTACCATTTTCCGTTTTTAACTTGTCTTTTTTTCACATTTTGTAGCAGCTGAAAACAGAGGTAAAGATTCTAAACAATTATTTGGATACAAACAGTTTCCTGGGAGAGAATTTATATTTTACCTGATTTGTTAGACACCCAAATAATTGCTTCTGAAGACACATGGCTTCTATTTCCTACCACGATGGTTAATGGAATCTGCCACAGGTAACTGGAAAATAAAAGGAAGCTTTAAGAATAAAAACAGGCATATCAGCTACACTAAAACAAAAGCAAGCAAGCATTGCCTATAAACCTTCTTGCAGTTTTTATTGCTCTTTTTTGGAAAAATATAATCAATCCATCAATAAATCATTGAAATCAATTAGCAAATAAATCCCAGGCCTAGACAATATATACAGAATGTAAGCTTACCTTCCCAATGCCACTGAAGAGACTTGGTGTCTACAAATTTTAACTTCAATGCAAAAGAACTTCTACAAAACTACTTATCTTGCAAAAAAATAGATTTGCATTTTAGAAATAAATGCAACTAAAATCTATAAATTCAAGCCAAGCTGCTTATTGATTAAAGTCTAAAAATAGGAATTTTCTACTTTTTTCTGGATTAGGCTAATAGACAATTCAGTAATTTCCTACATTTACATATTGACATTGTCTTTATTTTTTGCCTGAAACATCAGACAGGCAGGATCCACATATTTTACAGAGAGATTAGCATGGCAAACCAAAGTACTCAGTAAAGAATAAAGAATAAAAATAATCAGTTTTCATGAAAATTCAGAGCTATATAAAGAGTAATGTAACTCCCCACCGAGGAATCCATTCCGTATACAGTTAGCAAACCCCGACACTATTGTGGATGCCAACAAGCGCTTGCTGATGGAAGCTTGATATAGCTGTCTCCTGAGAGGCTCTGCCAGAGCCTGACAGAGGTGGATGCTCTCAGCCAAACATTGCACTGAGCACAAGGTTCCCAATGGAGGAGCTAGAGAAAGGACCCAAGGAGCTGAAGGGGTTTATAACCCCATAGGAGGAACAATATGAGCCAACCAATACCCCTATAACTCCCAGGGACTAAACTACCAACCAAAGAGTACACATGGAGGGACTCATGTCTCCAATTGCATATGTAGTAGAGGATGGCCTTTTCAGACATCAATGAGATGAGAGGCCCTTGGTTCTGTGAAGGCTCGATGCCCCAGGTTAGGGGAATGCTAGGACAGGGAAGGAAGAGTGGGTGGGTTGTTGAACAGGGGGAGGGGGGATGGAATAGGGTGATTTTGGGGGGAACCTAGGAAAGAGGATAACATTTGAAATGTAAATGAAGAAAATATCTAATAAAAAAAAAGAATAATGTAGGGCACACTGCATGTTCTGGTTCCAAAATGAAATTTCTAAGTTGATGTGTCAAAGAGCCACCAATAGGAGGGTCAACCATGAATCTCACATATTAAGAAGAAACATTTTAATTCATTTATTTCTTCACAGGCTAAAAATAGTGGTCTAGACTCATAGATGAGGTGATATCACCTTAATCTTAAATAAGTAGACAGACATACATGAAATAATTTTATCATCAATCTATCAACTGCACTTTGTTTCCTTCTTGAATTATAAATCAGCTATTTTAACCTCATCTTTAGCAATAGTTGTAGCCAACAATTACATCGTAAGAAAGAAATATCTGAAGTAAAAGAAGACGTTTTGTACAAACTCAGTAACGGTGTGAGTGAAAGGAGTATTGAAAAGTTCTAGGAGAGAGCACCTGGGGTAATAGACTGCGTAATGAACACGTCCAGCCCCTGGGCCTGCATGTCTTCCTCAAAGGTTTTCATTTTATAGCAAGTAAACATTTAATGCTAACTATTATTGAAAGGCAGAATATATGTGAATATACGTGTGCATATATTGTTGGGAGGAGAGAATTCTTTATAAAAGTAGTATCAATATTAAGGAAAGATCAATATAACACTCTGCCGTCAGCTCAGAAGTGAGGAGAAGCCTGGCTGGGTTGGTGCATACGATTCTGTGTAGATCAGAGCTTTAAGAAGCAACTTGGCATATGAGGGGACATTATGCAACATTGCAAAGTAGGGATCTCATGTATTTAAAAATGTCACCAAAACGTCCAACTGTCTAAGTAACAAGATTCTGGAACAAATGTCATGCTAAGTCACACATCAGCCAACTTTATGAAATCTTCAGTTATATAAGGATCTTTCAATGCTGAAAAAAACAAGGATTATGTATGAAAAATATAATTACTAGCTTCATTAAAATCTTTTGAGTATGTTGTAATCATATTCTAATATCTCCAGGCAGAAGAGAAAAAGAAAGAATTAACTCAGCTTGGAAAATATTCACAACTTACTAAAAATTTTGGCATAGATGAGTAAGTTCTATTACATCAAGGAAATACATTGTCCAGTAAAGAGTTAAGAAGGGTTTATTCAAATACAGAATAGAATTGGTATTGAATCTTTCACCAGAACATCACAAAGAATTAAATGATCAATAACATAAAATTAAGACATTTTACTTGAAGCATAGATTTTATTATTTTTTTAAATAGAAAATCATTTCTGGGACCAAGTGATGTTTTGAATCAGTATCAGATCTCTTTAGATGTTATGTGGCAAGTGCTCAGGGTTTATGAGCTCCATGTGCTTCTAGCAGATATAAAGCTCTCTAGTCTTCTGTATATTTACACAGCCCAGTGCTACCTTTTCTTTTAAACAATGAGGCTAAAGCTAGTATAAAAATGCATGTTATAGGTCAAAAATTATATTTGGTTAAAATTTTATCTTGTCATACTTTATGTTTCCTGTATGTTTCTTTATATCAGTGACATTTTGTCAAAATAGCAGTTATCAGAGATCTAGACTGTCTTTCTCTATGTTTTCAACAGCAAAGTACTTTCTAGCAAAGTCAAGGTTGATGCCTGAAAATGTTGATCCTGGACCTAGAGAGGGAGGGAGTAAATGGGAGTATTTGGTGCTACATGTACCAGACAGAGTACGGCAGACACACTGTCACTCTCTCTGACCACAGCAAGAATGCAGCAGGGTAATGTGTATTGCAAGAATCCAGAGAGTTGGATATCAACATCAATGTATATCTAGAGTAAGTAACTTAAACCCTTATTTCACTGCTTGAGACAAATCTCAGCAGGTAACAAGTTTAGTGAACAAGAAAACCTAGGTTTAAATTCCAGGTCTCATGTAAAGTTATAGTACATGCTTGTAATACCCTATGTAAACATGGGAGGCAAAGCTGAGACTACAGAATCCAGACCATATAGTCCAGCATACGTGATGATGAACAAGAGATCCTGCCTCACACAATATAAAAAGCAATGACTGACACCTGAGGTAGTCCTTTAACCTCCACATGTGCAGTTTGGTACACACAAGCATACACACACACTCACACACACACACACACACACACAGAGAGAGAGAGAGAGAGAGAGAGAATAAAAATACTGACCCTGCTTTCCTAAGTCAAAATCTCTATACAGCCTTCAGAAAGCACCAAAGAATTTCTCAACTGTAGCTCTGTATATCCGTGCCTGGACCAAGCTAACCTGGAAATGATTTCAAGACCTCTTAGGTGACTCCAGGTCTCACGGATACCCATGAGTGATAAAGTCAGATGCCTCATTTTCCAAAGTAGCAATAGAGAAGAGAGTAACCCAACCAAAACCTCTAATTTTGTTTATTAATCTTCACCCTGTCCCTCTCTGTGTCCCTCCCCACCCCTACCACCCCGCAACCCACTCTTATTAGAGCTAATTTTAAGAAATGAAACTGGTTAATAAAACGTTTCTCTCTCTTCATCTCATCCTTTAAAATAAGGAGAAAACATGGAATAAAACTGATAATGGTTTCAAAAGAAAGTTAAAATAATAATAAATCATAATTTTGGGTCAAAAAAGATCTCTGTAAGTTCTAGGCTAGCCAGGAATGCACAGTGAGCCTGGGACCAGCTGGGCTACACAGTGAGATCCAATTGTGAAAAAAAATCCACCAAACAGGAAGCAATTCTGTATGTTTTATATCTAGTCAGTGAGCTCAAACACTAATTGAGAGGAAAAGAACATATGTTGATCCTACATGGCCCCACTAAAGCTTGGAGTATTTTAGAGTCTGCATTATGTTCCTTTAACTCATACATTATTAAGTGCAGAACTTTGGTTTAATGAGTTTTTCTGGATTGTTAGTTTCAGTTCTCATTTGTCTTGTAAAGCACATTTTCTTCAATTCCACTTAATTCATGGCAACATGTGAATTTAATTCTAGAACTATTCAAAGAAAAGGGAGGATCCAAATCTTATCTTTTGAAAGTCACCACGTTAATTCAAAGTTCTGCCTTCCGAAATAAATGCTGTTATGTTGAAAGTTAACATCTTGAAGAAGGGATAGAAGGTTCAGTGGTTAATAGCATGAGCTGCTCTTCCAAATACCCAGGTTTGAATTCTAATGCCGAAATGGCACCTAACAACCATCTGTAATTCCAGTTCTAGGGAATCCAATGATCTTCTGGCCTCCCTGGACACCAGGTGTTCACATGGTGCACGGACAAACAAACAGACAAAACATCATACACATTAAATAAATTATTGAATTGTTGAATTAAATAGTTTTTAAAATCTTGAAGAAATACAACAAAAGAAGAATCACGATGAAACAGCAAATAAAAGAATTAAAACAAAAATGTGCCACTTATATTTTAGAACTTCCTTAACAAATAATTATTTCTTAAAATTTTTAAATGCAAAACATTCCTCAACAATTTAAAATATTAAAATGTAAAGTGACATTTAGAAAGCACAGTCTATGTGTGTGGTACCTGCTGTTTTGAAGTTGAAGTGCTTTGGTTTTAGCACCGACATCATAAATGAAATGCTGTTGGGTGATAAGTATTCTATTTTCTGCCGTCATATTTCCCAGGATAGTGATAACAGGATATCCCATCTGGAGTGTCCACTGATCCATTACTTCTTGTATGTTCACGTATTTTCCATTCCTTTTTAATGCCTTTGCAACCAAAAATTGTATAAATTATTCTATTAACACTTCTTAAATGCATAGATAACATTAGTCTGTTTTCATTTTTACCATTACTTCCTTACAAAATGATTTAAAATCAGTGAAGCTAACATTATGTACTAGTAACATTAATTTTTGCCTTGAGAATCTTATATTGTTATATTCCATATATACAGCTAAAGTTTACTAAAATTAAAATTTTATATAGCAGAACATAAAGTGTAAGTTATTGTTAAAGTAATACTTTAGCATTATTTTGTATTCTTGATAGGTCTGGTATCATGTAGTAAAAATTTTCTAAAAGCTTCTATTTTTAACATGAATCTATCATACCACATTAAGATATCATTTAAAAATATTTTCATGCTTCATGCATAAGATCTGTGCAATAACATACTAGTTAAAATCTCAACATGGACTGCATAGAGGAATCACAAACACTCACCCTAAGGAGAGAAGCTACTGTCAATTATTGATCAGTGGGAGAAGGAGAGTAGATTTACTGCAAACATGTGGCCCCTGATGGATTCCCATGCTTCCCATGCCCATCATACAGATGGCCTACACCAACTCACACACTGACAGCACTGAATGAGATTTTAAAAAGGAACGCATGAAATTGACATGGGATCATGATGGGAAGAACAGGGAAGCCATTTGAGGAGAGAGGATGGAGATATGTTTGATGACTTAAGTGGATTATAGACATTAATAACATTATTAATCAAAAACAATGTCACTCTCAAAAGCAGACAAGGAATTTATAACCAACACATGTGATTCAAATAATTCTAAGTCTTATCTTCTTTATAGTACATAAAAAGCACCAAAGTATTATGAAGGAAGAATTATGCAAAGTAAATACAAACTGTCAATGTTGATGTTCTAGAGACAAAATTCAGTTGCTCAAGAACATACTTTGATATTTCAGCTTCCTCTACTTTACCTCTGATAATGTATTCCAGAGATCATTTCTGGCTGCATTGCCATACTTGTGAATGGTTAAATAATCCTATAAGAATATAAAATTGTAATTACCATTCAAAGGTTAAGCAATTACCAGTAAACACATTTATTTCTCAATTCAATTAACCATTTCCATGTGTGGAATTGCATTTAGGTAAACAGGAAGACATGCAAAAAAAGATTTAGAATCTCATTTAAAAAATATTCCTGAGAGGTTTAACGATAATATATTACCTAGCTCACCCAACAATACTAATTCCTTAACAAGGATTTTCACAGCTGTAATCATGTCATATGGGTTCCAAAGGTCAGGATATACTCTATAAGAGGTGGTCAATGTTAGCTCATTTTGAGACAATGACTTCTGCAATGAAACATGTAGAACAAACCTTCTCATCCCCCCTTTCAATTTTTCAAAGGGAAGCCTAATGGTTTCATGGAAAAAAGAAGCAGCTTCTTCTGCTGGTATGAGCTGATGGTGAGCTGAACTGACCTCTCTCCAATCTCTCTCTCTGGTTGTTCTATACAAAGGAAAGCCTGACACTTGCAAAACAGAAACTTATTTCTGTCGTATGAAGCACATGTTATTATCAATAAAGAAGTACTCGTAAGTTTGTTTCACAGCATCAGGCTTTGGATTTCCCATTTCTCATTATGTTCCATTAGTGGTTAAACCTACACACTTTGATTCACACCTAACTCCATTCTGAGAAGTGTGGTCTGTCTCATTATCGAGGTGACAGCTATCAAGATAATTAGTGACAGATTTTTTTTTCTGATTTCAAAGAGAAAAATGAACAGAAAAAAAGCTGACATATTAAAAAAAAATGAAGAAATCCTTCCATTCAAAATTCTATTTCTTTAACATCATGTAGGTAAGAAGACACAATTTCTTTCCTTCTTTTTTTTTTTAAATCAAAGTTCTTGAACTGAAAAGAGTTGCTGACTTTTCAATACTTTATGTGGATTGGGGCACTTTGAGGATAATTAACATGATGGAAGCAAATTTTGAATGCAGGCTGTAGAACCTGCGACAGACTCAGTTCTTCGTGGCAATTCACGACAGAGCAAACGACAGTTCCCACTTAGTTTAATGCCCAGGGAGATGACGTCCAACCCCTAGTTAGCAACCACACATTCAACTTCATCATCAGGTGTTATGAATAACTTTATTAAAAGTAGAACATATGTACAACTCCTCATAACCAATATGAATCCCTATTCAACTTTCACCAAGATTCAGGAAGTTTGTTCAACATAAACCCGAGAAATATGTTTTAGAGGGGAATGTGGCAGGGATTTGGGTTTTAAATACATTACTTCAGCTTTCAATTTCATTTTTTTCTTTATTTACTTCAGCATTTCAATGAATGAACTTGGGAAGAATGCAGTATTAGCTAAAACAACTACATGGAAAAATAGCCAATGGCTACTAACAGAGGGATAGTCAATTTTAATCAGGGACAAGCCCAACTGGTATGTCACCTGATGCCAAGTAGTCAGTGTTAAATCCATGTATATATGAGCAACACCAAATGGACTTTCAAGAATATCTAGATCAAGGTATATCATCATCATCATCATCATCATCATTATCACTAAAGAATAAGTCATGAATTCAACAGAAAAAAGGAAGGAGCCTAACAGTGGAAATGTTATAAATATAATGCTCCAGCCGCAGGTGTAGCAGAGGATGGCCTTGTTGGACATCAGTGAGAAGAAAGGCCCTTGGACCTGTGAAGGCTCATTGCCCTAGTGTAGGGGAATGCCAGGACAATGAAGCAGGAGTGAGTGGATTAGTGAGCAGGGGGATGGGGGATGGGGATGGGATAGGGGATTTTCAGAGGGGAAACGAGGAAAGGGGATAACATTTGAAATATAAATAAAGAAAATATCTAATAAAAAATGTTAAAAAAATAAATTCTCAAAAACAACAAAAACTAAGAAAGAAACTCATTTTGTAAGGTATAACTGAAAGTTCTCCTTATCGACCGTGCTTCTAAAACACTAAAAAGAAGAAACAAAGAGTACTATGAGATCCAATAAATTAATTGTTCTTCTCATAGGCCATTGATATCCCTACTACTTATGCCATAAGTTGATCCTGTTCTACTGATCATCAAATGGAGTTCATGGTTGCCCTCCAATTCATAACAAAGTTCCACTTCAAGTGGGTTGAAATGTCAATTGTCAGAGTAAAGTGGCAACCACAGCATAAGTACATCAGTGGTCAGTAAAAATATTTTTTGGGTCCCTTTAGACACAGTTCTCAGAGGTAATGGAGGTGTACATATGTTAAATATTTTCCCCCAAAACGCTTGTTGTCATGTTATTCTTTTCCTTGCACTAACACAATCATTTCTTAAATTAACAAAATGTCACTGCCCTAGCAGATGACCAAAGGTAAAAAAATAAAAATTCAAAAGACAGTGACTGCTGATCTAATAGTTAATAATCCATTCATTCATTTTATAAAATATATAAAGTACTTAGCATGAATCAAGCTACTTTGTAGGTGCTGAGGGGATATCAGCAGGGAAAAGTTTACTAAGAACAACTGCAAAAACCTAGGTGTTATTTATGCGAAGAACTTATGTCTATGAATGGTGCTGGAGACGTCATGCTGCAACTACCATTTTGCAAGATATGTTCAAATAGCTGTATGGAATTAACACAATTTTATGTTTCTTTAAAACCTGCAAGGCAATGAATATGGAGATGCTCACACATATGGATCTAAAATAGAAATTGATGTTTACCTCCAAGTATATGAATGTCAACCAAAAATAAATCTGACATTATTATATAGAATTGAATGCTTTAGTGTAAAGAATTGTGGCTTCTCTACACTAGGTACTTCAGAAGTAGAGTTACTGGAAATAGCAAGCAAAGAGAACCACTTGACTATGTAAAGGGACTTGGCACATAATATGGATGCTAAACATGTATCTAATAAGCATATAAATATATATATCTACTGATGAAGAGGTATCATGTCATGGGGACTTAATCAAGAAGAATAGGAATCTCACAGTCTGGAGTCAAATCCAAGGCTGAACATTCACTATCTATATAACAAGTGAGTTGGGAGCAAGCCACCATATTTAAGCTCTTTTTTGCCTGTTTTCTCATTTATAAGAAATATAATAAGAGCACACTACATGTAGTTACTTTTACAAGAATACATACAATGTTGGAACAGTAAGGAATTCCTAGTATACATCCTGAGAATTCTGTAGGCATTATCTCTTTTAATACTTTTGAAACTTTCAGGCTGTAAGTACAAAAATTGGCTAAAAGAAAGAAAAGTGTCATTAGTAATGATGGCGAGTAAAACGCACGTGAAACACTTTTGCCAAGCTTGTAGAACAGCGTGAATATATATATATAATCTCATTCAATTAACACTACATCATCAATTAACAAATCAAAGACTGGCCCTCAGAGAACGTAGCCCATATCCAAATCACAAACAGGCTATGCCTGCCCAATCCAACATCCAAGATGTTCTACACACAGTGAGAGTCACATTGAATACTGAGCCTTTTGCCCTTCTGCATTAGCTCCTTTTGGCAGCATTTTACAGTGATAACTTATGTGATTTTAATCATTTTATTTATTTACATTCCTCCTCCTGCCCCCCACAGTTCCTCAACCCATTCCTCTTCCCCCTTACCTCTAAGAGGGAACCCCCACCACTACTAGGCCTCCCCCTTCCATGGAGCTTCAAGGCTCCAGAGGATTAAGTGCATCTTCTCCCACTGAGACCAGAAAAGACAGACCTCTGGTATGTATATATATATATATGCCAGGGGATAACTTTCTTTTTTATTAATTATTTTATTTATTTACATTTCAAATGTTGTCCCCATTCCTGGTTTCGCCTCTATGAACCCTCCACTCTATCCCCCTTTCCCTCCACAAATCTCCCACCCAATCTCCCTCCCCTCAACAAGAAAGGCATCTTGATGCCTCTCTTTTCCCACATTCAAATGATGCTCTGTGGTAGAAACATCTCCCCAAGAGCCTCCCATTCCACTTCACTTCTTTGATGCTCACTCTCCTAAATGTTGCTTGGAAGAATCCAAGTGATTCTGTCCCTGCTCCATCTCTTTCAACTATAATCTCTACCAGGAAGCCATAATATTTTTGGTCACATTCTTGTATGAACAACTGTTAGGCTCCAAGTACTATCCAAACTCCCCCATGTAGCTCAAACATATACTTCTTCAACAAAATCTGTTTCTCTCTTGTCCCAGAACCTCACATGAAACACTTTGATGTTTTTGACTATGACTAACAAATCTATCCTAACCCTCTTGCTTATGAGGTGTTTTATATATTATTGTCTCTGTTGCCCACTTAAACTTAAATTAGGTTTATTCTCCCCATTTAATTTTTGATGAATTTCCCCAGGAATTCTTTGCTTCCCACTCAATACTTTGCTTAATTCTAAACAGTCTTTTTTAAATCCTTATTTATCATATTACATAATAACATCTTCCACATCATGTTAAAATTGCTTGTTTTCTGCCTGACTGCCCACATTATCCGTGTAAACTACAAGGAATCAAGGATCATGGTATTCTAGTCGACTACTATTTAACCAAAAATGTTGTGCATAGCCTGGTACATAGAAGTTACTCGATATAGGCCTATGATCCATTACTTGATAATGTGCAGCATGGCTGTCTGTTAAAAACTGATAATGCGTGATTAACTTGTATCTATTAGTTTTGTGTCTACTAGGCTCACCCAAGATATCCTCTTTAGAGAGTAATATAGAACCTAACTCATTATTTCAGTGAATACTTGTCAAATATATGACTTACATTTCAAGGCATCAAAAGATTGAACCACTGCATCTGAGACAAGGTTCTACTTTCTTCTGTTAACACATGACATGATTCATGACATTTCATGTATGAGAGGCAATTAGACGAAACTGACAAGAGGAAAAATGAAGTGGGTGAGCTGGGAAAGTAAAGTACTTTTATCTTCTAAGACACGAAAATAATTATGGAATACTTGTTCTCCTCTTAATAAGTCCTTTAGCATGATGGGATAGAGAATTAACCATGTGAGCGGCTTATTCCTGGTGGCATAGATGATGGTCCAATAAAAACTCTGTGGGTATTTTCTCTGTGTCGAGACGCAAGTAGCAAAACTGTGCAAAGCACAATGACTTTCAAAACAGCAAAGCTCCTTCCTTCCTGTTAGAGATCTCACAGAGCTCAGACTTTCTTTTATCCTTATCAGCTTCACCCTATTTGGAAGCTGGATGGCAGCAGAAACCCCAAGTACCACCTTCAGACCGACCTACTACAGAGAAGGTAGGCAGCATCCCTTCGTGGGATTCTTTCTAAAAGTCATGAAGTTTTCACCTCAAATTCCACACTGACAACACTGAGGACTCATCATAATTACATGGTGGGCCTCAGAAATATCCTGTTAATACAGCTTAAGGTAGCATAATTTGGCTCCATATACAGGAAACTCATGGTCTTCTAATTCAAAAGGCTCGAAATAAGGATGAGAACTTAATAGAAAGCAAAATGTAAGTTTTAAGAAAGCACAGGAACCTAGGACTGGATAGAACAAGCACATTCATGTGCATTTCTATAAAAAGGGGAGACACTTACATTTGACTGCCATGATGGCCTCTATAGTAAAATCAGTCGCCCGAGTGTCAGGCAAATTCAAGCACTCTTTTTTTTTTTTTCCTGAACACTTGGCAAGGAGGCTGAAGCAAAGCTTTCTAGCATGAATAAGGATACCTCAAAAAATTTTTAGTGAGCATTTGTTACTCTTTGGCTTTCCAGTAGTCGAGCTCCATTTTTATATAGGGGCAACAGTTCCATGTGGAATGTGGGAAGGAGGCAAGAACTCCTTCTCAGTGTTGAAATGGAAAGGACAAAATGCTAAATATTCCCTCCCTCTGGCTTCCCCTGGCAGCTAAAGTAAACCATGTGTCCTGGCCTCCAAGTGGTTGCTTATAAGAAGAAATATAAGTCATGTGAAAAGCGGAGGGATCATCCCCTGAGATAAGATGCTGCCACTAAGCATGGAGTGACAATAATGAGAGGAACTGAGTCAGCTGCTCTTGGGGACACCTTGGCAAAGTCACTTTATTTCTGAGTCTCCTGACGACCTTTCAGTCAGATTTGCTTTTCTGTCCTTTCCCAATGACGCCATGGACCACCCTAGATTGATAAATGTCTAATTAAAATCTTCCAGAGTTCATTGTATGGTTTAAGACCCAAAATTATGTCTAGTACATCAATGGATGACTTCGACAAACACTGACTTTTAAAGACCAATTTGGTGATCCATAGCTAGTAAATAAAAATTGTATCTTACACTTTATGCAAAACACAGTAAGCTCATTTTGTAACTGTTCTAGGTTTTGACTGTGTTGCAGATACATGGGGTCTGAGGGGTGCTTAGAAAAACAAGAGGCAGGCAAGCAGACTGGACCAGAGGCAGACAAGTAGTCTCCATATAAACGAATATGGTGAATGACGGGAAGTTCCACAAAGGCTGTGTACAAAAAGTGACAACAAAAATATTTTTTAGAAAATCATTCAGCTTAACTTAAGATCTCAAGCAGAACCTTTCAAACTGGGAAACACCATCCTATGACCTTTACTCTTTTAAGCACATAGAGTAAGGTGGTTTTCAAGTGATACAGGAACAACATAAGAGATTAAATCATATCACATTCATATCACAGCAAAGATACACAAGAGCTGGGCAGTCTTATTTGAATGTTATTTTAGCCTGGTCCATGTACTTCAGACCATCTATGCAATTCCTTGACTTTAAGAAAAATAGAACACAGAGTTTGGAACCATCACAGACAACCAAATAAAGCAAAGAGAGCTATGTTGCAGAATGAGGTATTTATTTTGGTTAATATTTGTAGAAAGTTTTTTTGGATATTATGAGGCTAATTTGCATGAGTAGCAAAGAACTGAGGGTAAAAGTCTCAGGCAAAAACAAGGGGAATGTCTGAAACTTAATTCTAACAGGCAAGAGTTAAAGATGGAAAGGAATAACTCATGATTTAAAGAAGCCTGGAAAGACTGGATGTAGGGAAAAGCCAGGACAGAGAAGTGAGAGGGGTTGAATGGGGAACAAAGGGAGGGAAGGGGGCTTATGGGACTTTTGGGGAGGGAGGAAACGGGAAAGGGGAAATCATTTGGAATGTAAATAAAAAAAAAACTTGGAAAAGAAAGAAAGAAAGAAAGAAAGAAAGAAAGAAAGAAGGAAAGGAAGGAAGGAAGGAAGGAAGGAAGGAAGGAAGGAAGGAAGGAAGGAAGGAAGGAAAGAAGAAAGAAAGAAGAAGCCCTGAGGGCCAGCAGAAAGAATTGAAACAGGCAACCTCAGGAGGTAGGAGGTTGGGGGCACCCTCCAGTACATACCAGAAACCTGAGAGGTGAGAGACTCTCAGGATTCAACTGGAGGGACCTTAGATGAAATGCCTGACAGTAGGGAGAGGGAACTTATAGAGCCCACCTCCAACAGGAAGATAGGGCATTAAATGAGTGAGGGGGTTGCCATCCCACAGTCAAAACTCTGACCCATAATTTTTCCTATCTGAAAGAACTACAGGGATGGAAATGGAGAGGAGCCTGAGGAAAGAAGTTCCAGGGACAGGCCCAAAGTGGGATCCAGCTCAAGGGGAGGTCCCAAGGCCTGATACTATTACTGAGGGTATGAGCATTCACAAAAGGGACCTCTTGTGACCACACTCTGGAATACACAACAAGCAGCTGAGTCAGATGCAGGTATTTGCATTCAACCAATGGACAGAAGCTGTTGCCTCCGGTTGAACTAAAAGACTAAAAGAAGTTGAAGAGGAGGGTGAGCCAGTAGGAGGTCCAACAGTCTCAATTAATTTTCACCCCTGAGATCTCTCAAACACTGGACCACCAAACAGGCAGCATACACCAGCTGATATGAGGCCCCCAACATATATACAGCAGAGGACTGCTAGGTCTGTGTTCAATCAGAGATGATGCACTTAACCCTCAAAAGACTGGAGGCCCCAGGGAGTTTAGAGGTCAGGTGAGGTGGGGAGGTTAAGGGCTAGGGACATCCTTGTGGAGACAGTGGGGTGGGGAGGAGGTATAGGATGTGGAACAGTCAGAGGGTGGACTGGAGGTGGGGTGGAATAAAATCTGGAATGTAAAAAATAAAAAAATAAATTTCTCTGCTACCACATATTGTATGATAGGAACCAAAGCCATTATCAACCAGGTTCCTTGTAAGAAGTTTCAAGCATTCACATGAAGTTTAAACGATTAAACAAATTTTGAAGTATTGAGAAGGCAAAACTACTGGAGGAGATAGAGGAACAATGGTGAAGTATGACTGCTTGCAGGACACTGGGAGTCAGAAATTTTAAATGTGTGTTTACCCTAAATTTACCTTCAGACGTGACTTGCCTACATATGTATTCAGCTATTTATTCAGGAACAAAAAGGTATTTTACATATTTTAAAAATCTAATACCCTGTTTAATGAATGTAAATCTTGTACAGATTAGTATTTTTTTTTCATAAGAGGTTGTCAAATATAGTGTGAAACAGAGTATTTTAAATCAAAACAACCTGCCAGGCTTTGAAAAGAGTTTTTGTTTGTTTGCCTGCTTAAATTATAGACAATAGCATATCCTCACAGCACTTTGGTCTCCAAATATCTCCTATGTAGCAATTATAGATCACAGCATCAGTGCCTACAAGCTGGTGCATTATGAGGTACAATATTGCTGCTGCTACAAATGTACTCCATGGCAGAACAACCTGAAGGGGTTGTATGCCTGTCAGCAAAATAGTGCAAATATAATAGTCTACAGGGGTGTTTTCAGGTACTAAACCATCCATACCTCTTGCTTTTGCTGCTAGCTTGAAATATTACCAAGACATAAAATGAATCTGTTGGTAAAGCTGAAGTCCGTGAGATGCTTTTTTTTTTTCTGAATGCCCTGAAAAAGGGCTTTGACTACTTACTACACACCAACAAAAATAGATAAAGCATATCCTAGTAGGTAAAAAGTTGCACTGCCTTTGGAAAATCAAGATGTCCAATGCTTATAGGAACAGGTGTAGTATCTTCTCTAGATGTACGGTGCTTTCAGGCATTTACATAGTTCGCCTTCACTAGTCAACACTTTTCCCACCAACCCTGGCACTGGCAGCCAGTTGAGAAAAATATGTGATTCAGTCAATCGAGAAAAAATACTGTCCGTACACTGAAAAAAGTCTAGATGGGAATCCGTACTGATCCTGACAAGTGTAGATTTTGGGAGAAGTTATCCATTTTCTCTAAACACTTTCTCCAAATTGAAAGCATATATAATAAACCACCTAATAAACACGTGTAAGGATTGTGACATAAAAATAACTTTGGAAAATATCTATCATATTAAGAACATTTGTTTATTTCAATAGCGGCACTGATAGCAAATAAATACATTGTTTTTCAAAAACAGCCCTAAGTAAATATATTTTTCAATTCTTCCTCCAAGAGAAACCAAAATGTCCCCAAAAGAGAAATGTTATGGTCTATACTATTGTAAGGAAATGTCTGCAGGAAGCAAAGAGAGGAAGTTAATGGGAAGGGAAGAGGGTGAGAAAGGTGAGGAAACAGAGGAAGGAAGAGGTCTTGAAGTCATAAGGGAGGGGTCTCATGTGGCTCCTCCAGTTGTGGGGTAGACCATGCTGCATCTCTCACAGCTCTAATGAGGTCATGTGAATATGAATTTCAGATTATTATTGTAAATGTGAAATGAGAGAAAAAAATGCTGCTTGCATATTTTATTGCCTACTGATTTGTCTTCTTTAAAGTGAAATTGATGGATACAACTTATTTCACTCCTACTCTCAAATATGAGTTGCAATTGACACTTATTTTTAAAGGATTTATTTTTGTATGGGAGATAGAAATTTTTATTTTTGTGCATTGCAAATATACCTGTATATATTCTGTAATGTGCTTATTCATTTTAGTTTCATAGTTAACTGTTTGTCAAATTTGATGTTGCTTATGGCAGACCCAATCTCTGAAAAACTTGCAACGGTATCAATATTATATGATACTGAGTGATCAGAATGAATCATTACCAAATATTAACCTTTATGTCTACAAAACAATCTAAACCTTCACAGCATTTTAAGTAGAATGTAGACACATATGAGTGAACTGTCTACAGTAATTTTACATTAAGTGTGATTTAGCTATTATCTTGATAAAAGTGCCGTACTAACTGTTTAGGAGGGAGTAAACTTGGAAATAATATCTCTGCTCTGTTGTTTACTAACATTTAGTGTGTCTGAACACTCACACGCAAGACAGCAAACACTCAAAAACACAAACTTGAGTTCTCAAATAAAAATGTCAAATACACATACTTACATATAACACTTCACTGGAACACGTTATTGAAGGCATTGTTGCTACTGATAATCACGGTGCCTTTGTGCCTGTCATTACCCTCAGGCTATCAGAATTTTATGAGCGCAGACCAATAATAATGATATTTCCTTTTTGCTTTTATCCACACCTCATTGCTTACATTGATTTGCATAAGCAATTTCCACCCTGATAATTGGAGCCAAACATGTTGTTATAGGTTACCTTATGGAAAAGAGCAGTTAAATACTAATTAAGAGAAATCTTTCTCCATTCAAACATATTTTAGAAGTTATTGGCTTATTCTCCCTGGCTAAGCAGGAAGATGACTCACTCTCTGATGGGAACTGTAGGGTTTGAGTTTGTATCAAGCTTAACAATATATTTTTTTTAAATATTTTTAATTCCCTGATGCCAACTCACAATAACAGGAAGAATGATACTGCCAGTCTCAGATCGTTAGGATAATATTGTCTTATTTTAAAAGAAAAAGCAATAGTACTGCGGATTAATTATTTTAAAAGCTCCTGGACCAATTAATGTTCCTTAAAGATTGCATGTTTGTGACTTTATTTTCAGATAAATTGAAAAAATAAAAAATGAATTTAGGTTTATTAAAATAAGTAACAAAGAAACATGGAAACTCCAAATGATTTCACAGATAAAATGCTGTCTCCGCACAGTTTTCCAACATATGTCAGTTTCAAGGTAATCCTGTTAATATGTAAGTGGTGTAGAGCTTCAGGCTAGCGGAACTGAACCTAAATTACAAAACCAGGGCTTAGAAATGTAGATACTAATGAAGTGATCTTGTGTATATCATCACCATAAGCATTTCTACTTGTTAGAAATGAATGTTTATGTATTGAGTGATAAGCTCTCTGACAAATAAAAATGCACACAGTAGCAACAAGACAGTAGTATGTGAGCATTGCTTTCTGGTAAGTTATCTGTACATATATTATCTTTGTGAACAAAAGAGACTCCAATTGCTCCTGTCTAAAGGAAATACGGGGACAAAGTGTGGAGCAGAGACTGAAGGAAAGGCCATCCAGAGACTGCCCCATCTGGGGTTCTATCTTGTATACAGATACCAAACCCAGATACTATTGCGGATGCCAAGAAGTGCATGCTGACAGGAGCCTGATATAGTTGTCTTCTGAGGCTCTGCCAGAGCCTGACCAATACAGATGTGGATGTATGCAGCCATCCTTTGGACTGACCACGGGGACACCAATAGGGAAAGGACTGAAGGAGCTGAAAGGGTTTGTAACCCCATAGAAAGAACAACAATATCAACCAACCAGATCCCCCCAGATCTCCCAGAGACTAAACCATCAACCAATGAGTACACATGGCTCTGGCTGCACATGTAGCAGAGGATGGCCTTATCTGGCATCAGTGGAGGAAGGGCCCTTGGTCCTGTGAAGGCTCAATGCTCCAGTGTCGGGGAATGCTAGGGCGGTGATGTGGGAATGAGTGGTTGGGTAGGAGAGCACCCTTATGGAAGCAGGAGGAGGGGGGATGGGATAGGAAGGTTTGTGGAGGGGAAACTGGGAAAGGGGATAACATTTGAAATGTAAATAAATAAAATATCCAACAAAAAATTAATACGAAAACTAAAATAAGTCCTTAGCAAATATTACAGAAGCAGAAGATAATCATAGATTAATCAGAAAAATTATTAAATATCTAGAGCCATGCAGTAAATAAACATGTAACTTCAAACCCAAGACAGCATAACCTGATTTTCATACCAGAAAACAAAAGCACACCATTAACAAGAGCTGCAATGTGATGCTCATCTGGTTTCATAAAGTTTCATTGCTACATGCATTAAAGTCCATACAGTCTAATATTGTAAAATTACATTGCCACATGCACTAACGTCCACCCAGTCTAATATTCAAAAGGCTACCAGAAAGTTCAAGAACAGAAAGTCACTTTTGTGCAAGCAGTTTAAGCTGTATCTCCATCAAATTAAAACAGTGGTTCTCAATTAAAAATATTAAATACCAGTTGCTTAAATGATCAACTGCCCTAAATAAATCCTATTTTTAGAAACTATGAAAGATGGAAAAGGTAGTTTTGCATTTTATGAGTATAGGTTACTGGTCAGAAGAGAATCCATGGCTTGTAGGAGGCTCAGCATTAATTAGAAAGAGAAATGAGAATTATTTCTCCCTACTTATACTATTGCCTCAAGCTTCCCACAAGATTTGCCTGCTATCTTTTCATGTAATGGATTATATATAACAGTAGATATGTAGAGCTTGCAGAAATATAGTCACTGCCGTGTCTTGAAATATATTATTTATGAATGGTAAGTATAATCAACAACAGAAAAGTTTAAACTCAGTTCATTGTGCAAGTTCCACTCTCAATTTAAACATAAAATTTAAGGCTGACATGTTAGAAAAATCATGAACTAATTTTACCTTGTGATTGTAACTTATTTTTTTTTTAATTTAATTTTATTTTATTTTTTTAATTTACATTCCAAATCACTTCCCCTTTCCCGTTTCCTCCCTCCCCGAAAGTCCCATAAGCCCCCTTCCCTCCCTCTTTTCTCCGTTCAACCCCCTCTCATTACTCTGTCCTGGCGTTCCCCTACATCCAGTCTTTCCAGGACCAGGGGTCTCTCCTTCCATCTTTTTAGAAATCTATTGATATGCTGATTGTGTCTAGGGTATTCTGAGATTCTGGGTCAATATCCCCTTATCAGTGACTTCATACCATGTGTGATCTTTTGTGATTGGGTTACCTCACTAAGGATGATATTTTCAAGTTCTGACCATTTGCCTAGGAATTTCGTGAATTCATTGTTTTTAATTGCAGAGTAGTATTCCATTGTGTAAATATACCACATCTTCTGAATCCATTCCTCCGTTGAGGGACATCTGGGTTCTTTCCAGCTTCTGGCTATTATAAATAAGGCTGCTATGAATATAGTGGAGCATGTGTCCTTATTGCATGCAGGTAAAGTCTCTGGGTATATGCCCAGGAGTGGTAGAGCCGGATCCTCCGGAAGTGTCATGCCCAGTTTTCTGAGGAGCCGCCAGACTGCTTTCCAGAGTGGTTGTACCAGCCTGCAATTCCACCAGCAGTGGAAGAGTGTTCCTCTTTCTCCACATCCTCGCCAACAACTGCTGTCTCCTGTGTTTTTGATCTTAGCCATCCTGACTGGTGTGAGATAGAATCTCAGGGTTGTTTTGATTTGCATTTCCCTAATGACTAAGGATGATGTACATCTCTTTAGGTGCTTCTCAGCCATTAGATATTCTTCAGGTCAAAGGGATACAAATTGGAAAGGAAGAAGTCAAACTATCACTATTTGCAGACGATATGATAGTATACATAAGCGACCCAAAGAACTCCACCAGAGAACTCCTACAGCTGATAAACGACTTCAGCAAAGTGGCCGGATATAAAATCAACTCAAGCAAGTCAGAAGCCTTCCTATACTCAAAGGATAAGCAGGCTGAGAAAGAAGTAAGAGAAATAATACCCTTTACGATAGCCACAAACCATATTAAGTATCTTGGCGTGACGCTAACCAAACAAGTGAAAGATCTGTATGACAAGAACTTCAAGTCTCTGAAGAAAGAAATTGAAGAAGACCTCGGAAGATGGAAAAATCTGCCATGCTCATGGATTGGCAGGATTAATATAGTAAAAATGAGCATCTTACCAAAAGTAATACACAGATTCAATGCAATCCCCATCAAAATCCCAACTCAATTCTTCATAGAGTTAGAAAGAGCAAATCAAAAATTCATCTGGAATAACAGAAAACCCAGAATAGCTAAAACTATTCTCAAGAGTAAAAGAACCTCTGGGGGAATCAGTATCCCGGACCTCAAGCTGTACTACAGAGCAATAGTGTTAAAAACTGCATGGTATTGGTACAGTAACAGACATGTAGATCAATGGAACAGAATTGAAGACCCAGAAATGAATCCACACTCCTATGTTCACTTGATCTTTGACAAAGGAGCTAAAACCATCCAGTGGAAAAAAGATAGCCTTTTCAACAAATGGTGCTGGCTCAGCTGGAGGTCAACATGCAGAAGAATGCAAATTGACCCATCCTTATCTCCTTGCACTAAGCTCAATTCTAAGTGGATCAAAGATCTCCACATAAAACCAGACACACTGAAACTAATAGAAGGGAAACTAGGGAAGAACCTTGAACATATGGGCACAGGGAAGAATTTCCTGAACAGAACTCCAATAGCTTATACTCTAAGATCAAGAATAGACAAATGGGACCTCATTAAATTACAAAGTTTTTGCAAGGCAAAAGACACCGTCAAAAAGACAAAGCGGCAACCAACTAACTGGGAAATGATCTTTACCAACCTTACATCCGACAGAGGGCTAATATCCAAGATATACAAAGAACTCAAGAAGTTAAACTCCAGAGAGGCAAGTAACCCTATTAAAAAATGGGGTACAGAGCTCCACAAAGAGTTCTCACCTGATTGTAACTTATTTACAAGAGGTTTAAGATAATTTTCTTTAAAGAACATGAAAAAGTGAAGCAATTAAACATAAAACTGTACTCAGAAATAATAGTTATACAAAAATCAGGAATTACTTTGAAATTAGACATTATTACCCAATCATGGATTTCTCTTTGGTTTCTTATAGCTTATCTCTGTGTTATATAACAAATAGGAACAAAAATAATTCTCAAGTCACTGCCTTCTGAGAGATATATTCATTTTGAATTTAAAATGCATATTGGCACATAAATTCCTGCGTAATATATAAAATATCATTTAATCTCTAGTAAAATATTTTCTAAAAAAATATTGAATATATAAATGGACCAGAAACCTACAAGATAAACTAATGCATAATGTATTTGAAAACAATGTTGGCCTTGTTTCTAAAATGAGCTTAGGATAGCCCATACAGGTCCAAAAGGTATCAGCTGAACACATATTTTGTTAGCTATAAATAAAGAAGAAGCAGCTGTCATAACATTGGTTTAAGTACAACAGAGGGATGTCATTTGAGCTTTCAAGGGAAAAAAAAGATAAAGCAGGAAAAGTGAAAGAGGATGGGGGAAAGAAGGAAGACTTGAACATGAAAACACACCTCATTTGCATTTTGGGTTTTTTTTTTTTTGAGCCAGCAAATATAAGCCTGTGTGTTTGAAAATAATAAACTTTCATTTGACAACCCAGAAATGCCCATGGTTAATGTAAAAACAATTAATAGATTTTCCTCTGAGGTAAATGCTGACATCCCAGAGTAGCCCTTTCAACAACATTATAATGTAAGGCTCCCCAGAGCCTTGTGAATGGCGAGCTTATTAATATGAACTCTCCAGCCACTCAGCACCATGACATGAAGTGTCTGTTCGGGAGGTCATTTCCAAAATGTACTCCATACATCTTCATGTACAAGAGATGATAATTTATCACCCAGACAGAAGGATCTCCTGTAAACTAATCCAAACTGCTGATGATACACTAAATCAGTTTGAGTGATAACTAGAAACAGAGCTGCAAGCCAAGTACTGAAGGATACAGATGATCAATGATCAATGAGATGTCACGTGGCAAACAAAATGCAGTGTAGACAGAGTCCCTCGGTTGAAAATTAACCAGATCAAGTATTGGGACATAACATCGCACATTAGCACTTGCTTCAAGTGAAATTTTATTTTAATGGATTTTTAAAAGCAATTTCACATAAAACTGAGGAGGCTGAGTCAGGGGAACAGGATACGAAATAAACTCACAATAGTATATTTTACATACCATAGAAAATACTACAGAATAAGGAAAAAAAATTTACAATTTTGTGTCAAAATAACTATAGTCACTTAATCTGATTTAAAAATAATGCACGTACATAGCTAAAAGGCAAATAATAAAAATCTTACACAGGAAATGATTCTATATCAGTTTGCCACCAGGAAATCAAATTCAATTCACATTGCCCTTGTGAAGACTTAAATATTTTCCGAAATGGTCATGTTCCAATTTTGGTATGGGAAAACAAAGCAGTAGGGTTAGGAAAGGACATTCCTCCAGATAGTTGATATTCATGGAGGGTACTTCTTGAAGAGAAGCCAAAAGAAAAAAAAAATCTCAGCTATGTGACCAGAATGGAGCCTTCTAGCCCTCAGCAAATAGAGCCTTCATCCCTCAGCAAATATGTTCAATGGACTCAGATATTCTAAGGGCATCTGTAATGAAAAGTCTTGATTAAAGTAAATTTCAATGCCTGCTAAAACTAATCTGCAAAAGTAGTCTATAAGGAAAATTATTCTTCAACAAATTTATATGTTCTCTTTAATTTGTTGCGTTCAATACATAGTTTGTCCTATCAAATTTAACTCTTGTCTTTGTATTTTATCTTTCAGCTTATAGTACGTAGAGATGGAAGTATACTACAAAAATATGACCTGATCCCAGTTGTAGTTTATTTAAATTTCAAAATGAAAAGCTTACTAAGAACAGATAAGATTGATTGCTCTCGCTGCCTTAGCATAATTGTATTTCAGGTGAACATCAATTTACTTTAAAGGACACTTCTAAGTAGCAGAATGCATCATAAATAATTCATCAATCACAGTGACTGGGAGTGTGATTTACTCTAGCAGATTCAACAAAATTAAAGTTCCAGTTCTCTATAATCGTATCTGCTCTTAATTTTTAATAATTTGGATTTTTTTTTACAAATTCATTCTTAAATTTCACACGTATTACCTTAAATGCAGTAAATATGACTGTCATTTTTGGATTTTTTTCCATTTTGTTGATAATAGATCCTTTTCTCATACAATATATCCTGATTTTAGTTTTCCTTCAAAACTTCAAAACATTTCCTCCCCACCTTCCTTCCCACCTGGGTCCAGAAGCCACTATCAATTTATCTATCATTAGAAATGAGCAGATTTGTAAGAAATAACAGCAAAACAAAAATGATATTATCTCCTTCTTTTAAAAAAAATGATTCACTTTATTTTCAAATAAAAGTATTTTGTTTTCACGGGGAAAATAGCAACCGTGTATAACAGTAGGAAATCAACACCATAAATAGTACATAACTGAAAACCAGGCCCCAAATTTTCTCAATTACCTAATTTCAGTAAAGCTAACAATTTATTTTCATATTAATTAAACCTGTCAATGGCAGAAAATAATAGCAAGTTTTCTGAAGCTCTTAGGTAAAATTTTCAGGATCTGACACATGTAAAAATTAATTCAGTTTGTAAATAACAATTAAACACTTCTAAATTGTATACTAGTTTGAGTTCGGGCAGATAGTACACCGAGTATTCCATGACATTTTTTTTTTTTTGGTTATACTGAAGATGAGAGCCTGCCTTACACATCTCAAACTCCCCCCACCAGAGTAGTAATTTCCCAAAGAGTGAAATATCCTTAACACAAGTGTAATGGCAAGCGAAAGGTAGAGGACATAGGAAGCATGCTACTTACTTGCAATCCCCTCTGAAAAACTGAATGTCCCATAAAATTAGCCAGCATTCTAATTAAAGCAGCGCCCTGTGGGGAAAGTATTGAAAAGAAAAGATAATGTCAACAGGTGTGAGTCTAACAGTGCCACATGTCAATCAACAGCTCACTTGCCATTCACTCTATTCTAGTTTGAAAACATTCAAGGAGAAAACCACCACGGAACGTTATCTGCCTTAGGGGTTCAAATGCCATGTTTAGGCCAGGAAAATATTTTGTGAATCAAAACCTTCTACCTCGAGATGAAAATACCTCAGACAGGCTATCTCTGTAATTACAACTGTTACTTCTGTGAACGTCGTATATGACAAAGTTAATTAAGCACAGCACTTTTAAGCAAAAGCCCTGGTATGAGCTGGTTATGACCTGGTAACGTAAGCACACTTGGATTAAGTAACATTTGTATGAAACCATAATCTGAGGGTACCAGAGTTGCTTACTGAACTCCTAACTGGGGTGTGAATACTTTATGGCAGAACTGAGGAAGGGAGTGTGACACAGACAGGTTTTCTGAGTTCGAACTCTGACTCTCTCATGTTTTTAACATTTTTACTTGGAAAAATGATTAGCATTCTCCCCTCTTATTTTCTTCTCCTGCAACATAGAGTTACTAACAATCCTATTGGGTCAGGTTATTTTTAAGCTCAAATAATTGGTATATGTGTATGTGTGTGAATATATATGTGAATATTATACTATCTATATGTTATATATATGAGAATATATCATTATATATAGCATATGTGTGCAACATATATATTCTTATACATATAACATATATACAAACCTGTACACATGAATTTATATACATATATATTTAAGACTGCATATATATATATATATATATATATATATATATAGGATATATGTTAAAACTAATGTGTATACATACAGATGTGTGTGAGTGCGTGTGTGTGTGTGTGTGTGTAAAAAGGTAAAATAAAGTTCTGAAAGAGAGTGTGAGCCATGGATGTTGTTTTATGTTGGCTCATTTTTATGTCATATCTATTTTTGAAACTGAAAATAGTTATAAGTACCAATACATAAACAAGTACATGTAGTTAATATAGATGCTCTGATTAATAGAGAAATATACTAAGTTAGAGTTGAGAACTATCATTAGAATGTAACATAGCAAACTCTCAGTACAAAATGTACAGAAGTGATCAATTTGAAAAAAAATCAAAGCAATGATGGGTAAGCCGGGATGATCATAAATGTGTAAGCAAACTATCAGTCTTCTGGGACTCACAAGCTCATACTGAGTTGCTCAAGGGTTATGAAGCAGTTAATGCATATATATAAACGACAGGCTAGTTTTAGTGGAAATTCCCTTGCAGCTACATATCCCCCTCCATCATCCTAACAAATGCACATGCTGCAGTAAATCCTTCCTCCAAAGTGTGCCTTTTAATTTTTATTATTTCACATTAATTGCGTATGCTGATAAGACTCACTATGACGTCTGAACACACTTACCAGGGCATCCTTTTCCTAGAAAGAACCCTGCAGCACTCATCCAACCTGTGCCTAGTCGGTCAACTGTCACAACCGCTATTTTTCACTGTTTGACACTAAAACTTTTCCCAGTAATTTCGAAACTTTGATGCGATATAATATTCTCACTCCATTAGTCAATCACCCTTAAAGCACTGTCTTTTTTAAAAAAATCTCTATCCCTCCAAGATCTTGTTCCTTAAATGTGAATATTATTGTATTACTGTCATCTCAACAAATAATGAGCTGACAAACCATAAAACTTTATGTCCCTCCAGATATTTTCTCTGTCACATCTTCTAATCAGATGTGTGTGTGTGTGTGTGTGTGTGTGTGTGTGTGTGTGTGTGTGTTTTACTACTTGCTCTTTGTCTTCCACACACTTGTATAAGTCCATAAAACATAAGCATTTATGACTCAATCTAGGGAGCTGGTAAGAATCCCCTTTAGTACGCGTCAGCTCTGCTCCCTAAATTTCCTTGACAAGTTCTCCTTCTATGTATTTTCCAATCTAGTCTACCCACCCTGAGGGTAAAATCTGTCAGTTCTTCAACAACACTAACCCTAGCCACCTGGGGAGTGAGAGACTCTCAGGCAGTCAGCTCCAACTTCCCTTCAGAACAGAAGAGCCATCTACAGATGATTTAACTGATTCCCTCCAGGTAATGATGGCTTGGTCCCTTGTCAGGCTATAAAAACTATCAGTTCAGCATGGACTAATGACAAAAGAGTACTTTGTAATCATAAAGAATAGACCTGATTTCCCTCTCTGGGCTAGAGCAGGGTGCTTGGAAATAAAATGTAGAAATATAGTCAATATTCAAAAGTCAATAACACTGAACTCTTCATTATTGTTATATTCTATAACTCTATTACATTTCAGAAAATATGTTGCTTGAATATTTTGATGTTGCCTGGAGCAACCTACACTCTTCAACACTTAACTGACCTTTTCTTGTGAATGCTAATTTTTAATCCCTATTTTATTGAAGTCTGTAAGCAGGTTACAGGGTGGGCTGACCAGCTGATGTTTAGTCAGTGGGTTTGACTAAGACATGGCATGGCAAAAACAAAGGCCACACCTTAGAGCACAGCTAAATCATCATGCATATTTTTGTTTTAAAGAAAGCACTGAGAAGCATTTCTCTGAATCTTCAAAATATTTATCCTGCAAGCCACTCTCATTTATAAAGTGGCAACTTATATTCACTTGGAATTGAAATTTTCAGCCTCAAGAAAACAAACTGGACATTTAAGCACCTTCAGAAGCTTTATGGAAAGGAAAAGTTATCATGAATGTATAAAACAAGGGCCAAGAGAGATACTGTGGTAGTTGACAGAATTGTTTAGGATATGATAAACAATGTTACAAAAAGTAGCTTGGAAACTACCTTCAGTCATTTTTCTTGTTCCATTCCCTAATTATATGATTTATTTTGCAATAATCTGAGTACCTAATGATTTCAAAGACCATAAATATGACCAGACAAAGGACTTCCTCTCCTTAAGTTTGGCACAATCATCTCCTGTTGACTATGATAGGCTACCTTAACTCAACGATGGTTAACAAAGACAGAAACTGTCCGCACACATGGCGGACAGTTTGTATTCTTAAATACTAGCTATTCAACAAGGATATAGCCTTTATTGTTTCACTGGTACGTTTTCAAAACATATAATTGTCTCATATATATGATGAGTGCACTGCAGCTGTTGTCAGACACAACAGAAGTGGACATCTGATCTCATCACAGATTGTTGTGAACCACCATGTGGTTGCTGGGATTTGAACTCAGGACCTCCGGAAGAGCATCGAGTGCTCTTAACCTCTGAACCATCTCTCCAGTCACAAAAGAACACACATGGTATGCAGTCACTGATAAGGGGATATTAACCCAGAATCTCGGAATACCCTAGACACAATTCGCATATCAATAGATTTCTAAGAAGATGGAAGGAGAGACCCCTGGTCCTGGAAAGACTGGATGTAGGGGAACGCCAGGACAGAGAAACGAGAGGGGGTTGAATGGAGAAAAGAGGGAGGGAAGGGGGCTTATGGGACTTTCGGGGAGGGAGGAAACGAGAAAGGGGAAATGATTTGGAATGTAAATAAAAAAAACAGAAAATAAAAAAAAAAAACAAAAAAAAACAACAACAAAAAAACCATATAATTATTTTGAAAGAAGATAAACTGCCAAACTCAATTATTGCCTTAACAGATGTTTAGTAAGTTGGTAGTGCATTCAATATCCTACGGAATACAAATGGGGATGATATAAGTGTATCTCATGCCTGGAGGGGTGAAAAGTCTAAAGAATGACATTTGTCTTATACCTGGAAAGGTGGACATACTCGGGCAGCATCTACATGAAGTAACGTGAATGATATTAGCATACTCAGGCAGATGAGGGGTGAGAAACCTGAAGTATGGAAGATCATACAGATTGGAAGTCATGCAACCACAAACTGGGTGATGGTGTGGAAAGTAACTTTGAAGCAGGTTTTAGAGCTTTGAGTTGCAGAGCTAAAGTATTTGGAATGTCGGGGGTGAAGCGTGATAGCCCAGGTAGGGCAAGATAACCTGAAACAAGCAAGAGGAAGGAGAGGCAAGAAGATGGTTTAACTGGGTAACTTTGAATTTTAGTCTGAGAAAGGAGATGACATTAGAAGACATGCATAAACATATACACTAGAAGAAATTAGTTATACTAGCAAAATTGCTTGGAAAATGTGAAGTTTTAAAAATAGGTCAGGAAGCAAAGACTAGAAAGGAAGTGAAACAAAGACAAAAGTTACTGGAGAGGGCATGGCCGAAGTAGCTAAAAATGACAGAGAAATGTGCTCCTCTCTTAGTGAGAGCAAAAGAAAACAGAAAATGGGATCTCTAGGGCTTTCTGCAGACTGTGTGGTCTTCTTAACTGCTCAGGATAAGCAATCAAGAAGTATACATGTCGCAAAAAATAAAAATGTTCAATGATTCTCACTAAGAAAGAGAATATTCAAAAGTTATGATTTAAACAATGTTTATTCTTTGAAAAAAATTGAATGAGTGGAAAACAACTTAATGCTAACATTCTCTCTTCTCTACCAACTCACCTAGATGTGAGCAAGTTCTATCGTCACATCTTCCCTACCACAAGAGTCTGTATCCCCACAAATTGTGACCTGATCCAAACTCTTTCTCCTTTAAGTTGCTTTTTGACATGGATTTGTTAACAATGATGAGAAAAGTAGTTACTATAAAGTCTTTCAGAATACATTTGGAGTGCGGGTTGGAACCTAAAATCCAACTCAAGAGCAAAATACATATCACTGAATCTATTAGAAAGATAAAAGTTTCTTAAAAAAGTATATCACAAACATAAAACGTTATAAAATGGAATGGGAAGCAGTAAACAAGAATGATCACAAAAAAGGAAGTATGTATGTAAAGTTAAATTAAAAGCATAGGGCAGTGCCTATGGATGTGAAACAGCTGGAGACAGCCTGAGTATAAGCAGAGTCACAGAAGCCATGGTTGAGATTTGTGCTTCCAAGTTCAAGAAAAGCAACATCTAACAGAGGAATGTGGTCAGCTGTAATTAAGAAAGAACTATGAAAATAGCCTGTGGGTATAAATCTCTCTGTCTCTCTCTGTCTCTCTTTGTCTCTCTCTGTCTCTGTGTGTCTCTCTCTCTCTCTCTCTGTGTCTCTGTCTCTCTCTCTCTCTCTCTCTCTCTCTCTCTCTCTCTCTCTCTCTCTCTCTCTCTCTCTCTCTAATATGGGAGAAAATGAAAATGTTGTTCCAAGAAAAAATGATTCAGTAGCAACACTGACTGGAGACATTCAGATCAAGGGATGAGCATTAGAGCAAACTTCCAAGAAAAAAGAAGAGGAAAATCAGTTATCCTTGGAAAGATGTGCATAGCTTTGCTAAGCTTTGATAAGGCAAAACTGAACAGGGAAAAAAGGAGAGCAAGGTCACTAAGACATTTTAGAAACGAAAGCATAGATTGAAATGGACTGAGGGAAACAGACTGCTGCTTTGCAAGGAGGCATTGTCTCACCACAGTGGACTCACCACCAAAAACATGTCTTGGAAGACAAGTGGTTCTCAGATAAGCAAAGGTCTGTCTGTCTTCAACAATGCAAAGGCAGTCTTTAGATTATGTGCTTCTGAGAGGACAACTAGATTCAAAATAACGATAGCGAGTAGGAAGGGGTAAAACTAGTGGACCTGTAGAAAAGTCCTGTATTAGTAGAAATCACTCAAAATGTATGATCCACTAAAGAACTACAGTGTGATATAGGAAAGCTATAACAAAGAAGATATCATTATTTTCTCTAATCAGAAGTTTGAGGCTTAAAAGCTTGAATAACTTGCTGAAATGGACCTAAGATGAGTAAAAGGACCATGATTAGAATCCCACTTAGAACTAACTCCAGATTATTTAACTGATACAGGTTACTGTCTCATGATTCGCAATCAAGAAAGAATGTACACTCTTTCAAAAAAAATCATTGCACAAAATAAGAACCTGGAAGAAAAAAAAAAAGCACACTTTTAGAATTGTTCAGTTGAGAATCAGTACCACAGTGAGAGCAGAAGATGCAAGGAAATTAATGCAATAAATTGTGAAATGGCTTTGCACTGTTCTCAGGCAGGAAGTGAAGTGGAACACAGGGAGGACATGGAAGACGGAGGCACGTTTATGAACAAAGACACACAAAGCTGCCTAGGCACATGCTCAGTTGAAACCAAAGGCTCCAAAAGTGGAAATCGAATGAAAACACACTGCTCAGATGGCCAGATGATTCTCTATTCTGCTTCATGAAAACCACAGTCCAAGTCAATGATGACTAAGACTGTAACCACGTGGAGCCCATTCCAGTGAGATAAGAAGTTCGTCCACTGGGAATGTGCTTAGAGGACACCTCTCGTCTAGGTGGTATTTCCTATAACAGGTTATAAGCTTGAATTCTCCCATCCCAGGGCTTCTTCCAACACCCTCCCCTTGCTTGGGTTGTCCCCCGAAATAAATCTCTCAAATTCTTCAATTTCTCTAGGCCAGAAATCTTCTAGGTACCATGGTATCTCTCCTATAAAAAATCAGAATTGACTCAGGAGGGCAATTGACAGTATGGAGATCCTCCCAAGTATGGTTTACACTTGGTGTGTCACAGACACTAGCTAGTAATCAATCTGCTTTAGTAACAAGAGTATAAAGAAACCAGGAAGTTTCTTTTCAAGTTCTGTTCAAGTCTCTGGCTAGCAAACCTTCTATGCTGCATGCATGTGCTTTACGATTCGTTACACTGTTGAGAGGAAAGGAGGCGAGTAACCCCATATCTCTGTGCTGATGGGAGTGACTGAGGCAAAGGTACTAGGTCAGTTGTTCACTATCTGTGGGCCCAATCATTACTGGAACTTGTCTCTGGACTAGCTTCTATCCACACAGTTGATTTTAACTTTAGTGCTATCAAAAGCAAAGAAACCTATGCAGTGAGAATCTCTGTTGTATTCTGTGTTGTTGAAAGGGTTACTATCTTGATTTCAAAATCAAAGTGAAAATGTAACTTTCAGAAAGATGCCTCTTCATTAAGCATGGGCACATGTAGAGAGGGTACAACAACATTCTGACATAATTTGATAATAAATAATGTCTTAATAAGGTTAATTATTAATGTCTTAAATAAGGTCTGAAGGAAAAGAATATCCCATGGTTTTTATAAAAACATGCTTTTTTCTTTCAAAGATAATATGAGCCATTTTAATGTAGGAAAAATAAGATAGAGAAAGAAAATGCATAATCTTCAATATCCCTGATTTACCAACTGATCAAACTCCCCACAAGATCCCCTTCTTTGCTCTCTTTCAAGTTCATGGCCTCTTTTCTCCATTAATTTTATTACATACATATCATTATGTGTGCATAGATACACAAATATAAGCTGCTCAGTCTGTAAATGTCACACACACACACACACATACAAACACACACACCATAGATAGATAGATAGATAGATAGATAGATAGATAGATAGATAGATAGATAGATAGATAGATAGATTGATAGATAGATTGATAGATAGACAGACAGACAGGCAGGCGGGCAAGCAGGAAGACAGACAGACAGACAGACATAATGTTTTCAGGGTTGATAATTTGGTATTGAGTATTGGATAATCTAGGTGTGAATTTCCCTAGAGAAAACTACTTCTGCTCTCAGGCATTCCTTAGTTGCCTGTAATTATATTATCATTTCAAAAAATAATTAAAAAGAAAGAGAACAAGAGTAGACAGAGGATGAAATAAAATTAATTCTAATCATGAGAGCAAAATTAATGCCCAATTGCTCTATCACCCACGCTTGGAACCTCAGAGTCCTTATTGATTTATTACTTCCTGAGGCCAAGCCCTTACTTCTGTTCAGCTGAATTATTTCATGGCCCCTTAATGACAGCCCCAGAAGCATTCTCACCATCACATATCCATCCTGTGGGCCACATCAGACTAATTTTAATAATTACTTCAGAAGCCTAATGTCTGCTAAGTGCTCTAGTTCTGCTGTCAACTCAAGCTTGTTAGATGATTTAAATATCTACTATTAGGCTTAAGAGGCGGTCATAACGCTGACAACAACTGGATTGTTTCAATTGAGAATAAGAAGAAAGCCTAGCTGCATTTTTGACAACTCATTAAAATTATTCATAAAAAGGTTGGAGTAGCATTTGGCATATAGCAAGCTTCCAAAGCAATTATACTGAATTGTGATCATGAAAATTCCCTGGATTCGAAATCTACTTCTGACCAACAATCCTAGGGTCATAATCAAGGCCATAATAATGATATTCAATATTTCTTATCTCCCCAGTAAACAAATAGTCAGCTTCCCATCTACTTAAACTCATTTTCTCATGTGACCTTGTAGTATATGCTCACATTTTTTTTCTAAGTGCAAAGATACTTACACATTCTTTTTAAAATTTAAAGTTTATTATAATTATGGGTGAGATTGAGCCATTGTATGCATGTGAAGGTCACAAGGCTATTTTGTGGAGCTAGTTCTATCCGTCCGCTTTGATGTGGGTTCCAGGGATCTAACACAGTACCCTGTGTTTCAAAGGAAAACTGCTATGGCCTGCAATCTGATCTCACAAGCTCATGGCTCCCATATACTTTTAAAAGCACGCAAATATTAATATTATGATAAGAAGCTTTTCATGGCTATGTTAATTCTTAATGTTTTTCTCTCTTCTGATGTTATAACTCTCACATGAAATAAAGTTTCTGTCATTATTTTATACATGTAAAACTATATATAGCTCCTAGTATATTACTATATGCTAGGTACAGTTCTACAACTTATTGAGACATAATTGCTCCATTACAAATGAAATGAAATCCCTACTAGAAGAGATATCTGTCAACTCTTTGTTAATCTCAACTCTGCAATTCAGATCATGACAATACAGCCAATACACTCACACTGTCTCTCATGCCATGAAACACACCATATACTCATCACTGGGACCACATACATTGGCAATACTCAAGTAAAGCTAGTAGCTAGTCAAGACAACAAAGCCACTAGGAACCCTATATCCATGGGAAAGACAACATGCCCAGACACAAGAGAATAAGGAGCTTTTGTGGAGGGGGGCATGGTTGCACACACCTTTAATCCCAGCATTTAATTGGCAGAGGAAAGCAGATTTCTGAGTTCAAGGCCAGCCTGATCTACATAGAAAGTTCCAGGGCAGCCTGGACTACAGAAAGAAAGAGAGAAAGAGAGAGAGAGGGAGAGGGAGAGAGAGAGAGAGAGAGAGAGAGAGAGAGAGAGAGAGAGAGAGAGAGAGAGAGAGAGAGAGGAAGAAGAAGAAGAAGAAGAAGAAGAAGAAGAAGAAGAAGAAGAAGAAGAAGAAGAAGAAGAAGAAGAAGAAGAAGAAGACGAAACTTTCAAGAACACAAACCATAGCACTTATATATCCTGAGTCACCTCAAGAGTACAGAAGAACATAATATTTTCTATGAACTTGGAGGGATAAAGTGAAGAGCAAACATTAACAAAATGGAACACAAAGCAATGGTTGCTAGGTCAAAATGGAACACAAGAATACACAAATACAGAACAATAAGAAAGTAAAATTTCAGATTGAAAAAATGACAAAAGCCAAAGACCAGAATAAAACTAATATGATTTCTATAAATTTTCTTATTATATATGAAGACTCTGATAAAAAGTATTTGTTATATTTATAACATTTAAACATTTAAAAATGATCAAGAAGTTAAAAAGGCTACAAGAGGTTTAAAAACATCATAAATCCTAAATGCACACATTCCAAGACTAGTTTTACATGCAAGCAAACTTTTAAGAATTTTATAATATGTTACTGTGCTCTAGAAAAGTACAACTAATTGGCTATAAAAGGACTGAAAACTTCCTAAATTTAGACTCTTATGTGAATCTATGAAAATAAATGCAAATGTATGCACGTATTTTGGGTAGAAAGTTTCTGGAAATACCACTTGTATAATATGCATATATACATGAATATGTTATATAATATATTAATATAAATATAATTTAATCAGTATATTATAACTTGATATATAGAAGAAATCTGGAATGTGAAAAATAAATAAAGATTTTAAAAATATAGAAATTATGTTTTTAACTGAAAAAAAGAAATCTGGAAATACAAAGAATGAGAGCTTACAACATACACTGTAAATGCATCACATTAATGTATTACAGTAGACAAATAATTTAACCTTCAATGTCTAGGAAAAACATTTTATAAAACTATTCAAATATTTCAAAAAAATATACTGCATGTCTTAATCAACTAGGAAGTAAGACAAATCCATTAATATGGTTTAGGACATCCTCTAAACATATAGTCAGTGGTGGGACATTACTTCAATTCTCTGTGAACATAGACATAAAGTATGGATGCATCCTATTGGTACTTATACTTAAAAGTAGAATGAAACAAATGAACTAACAAAAGATATGGAAATAAGAAACAAAGCAACAAGTTAACATTATTCAGAGAAGCTGTGAAAGTTCCTGCAGAAACTCAAAACAATCCATAGAATTAATCTTTAAAATCTATACCATAATGCAGCAATGCCGCCCAACACAAGATCAATAAATAAAAATCTAAAATGCACATGCATCATTAAAAACTGGCCTGAGGAATTAACTCATACAATCCTGTTCTCAAAAGAAGAAACAAACAACTAAAAGAAAGGCTAGAGCAATACGAAGAAATTTAAAGATTTTCAGAATTCACAGGGAAAAATCACCAAACACACAGCACTAAGGAGGAATGACTACATTTATCATAGGAATGGAGTCATTGCAAACATCAAATATTTCTTTCTTCAAAATATTTTTCAGTTATTTTCTTTATTTTAAAAATTGTAATGATAAACTAACATAATTTAAAACAGAGAGAGATGTGACTAACTTTCACTTCATATGACACACCTCTGTAGTGTTTATGGCCAAGCAACAAATATTGGAACAGGGTAAACACACAGACAAGGAAGTCGGGATAAGGACTATGAAGGGATCTACAGCTAAATGATGATATTTATTTTTAAAGTACCAGTGAAGAAGCAGTAGGGAATTCAATAAAAAAATATTGAAAGGATAGATTATCCAATCAAAAATTAAATTTTATTTGATATCATAGAAAAAAATAAATAATTATTAAATACATCAAAATAAAGAAAAGTTTAAAAAATATTAGGAAAATATGTAAGAGAATAGCTTTATAATTTGCTCATAACAAATGACCTTAAAAATCAAAGTATAAAGTCTAAAAATAAAATGGACAGACCAACCCTAAATTTAAAAATCTGCATGATAAAAGACACAAAAGGTTATTTATCTTACTAGCAACTAACAACTAGTTTGAAAACTACAAAAAGAAAACTCTCTTACCTATTAAAAAGGATAAGCAAACCAATTAAAAATCCAAAAATATTTACTGGAAAATGGAAAAAAGATATACACTGGAAACTCAAGAAATAAACACATAAGGAGAATCTGATGAATAAGAAAATGTAAATTAAAACAGCAAAATAATGTTGTACAGACATTAAGCAGCTGAAATAAAGCATTCAACAGTGACAACTTAGAATAGGGTTCCCTATGTGTTCATAAGGTATCATGTATACAAGTACCAGTCTCTGCCAGGAAGAAGCATGCTGTGGTAAACTTACAGATTACTTTTTGTTTGGAACATTGCCAATTATTGTATGCCTGCAGGATCTAAAATTAATTAAGAATGATACCCACATTCTGTATCAAACTGTCGACAAACAGCTTAGTAAAATGAATTCAGACAACCAGTAATTGATGTAAAGACCAAGATAGCTGGGTAAAGTGACAGATTACAAGCAGTGTGGACTTTAGGTTGTATGCAGCCAAGACTCAATGGGGATGACATTAGCTGAAATACCCAACACAGGGGAGATAGAAACTGTAGAGACCATATCCACAGGTTTGGAATGGCCCCAGTTGAGGGATGGGGCTACCACACCCTTTTCATCTCAAAAAATTTAACCCAGAATTGTTCCTGTCGAAAGAAAATACAACGACGAAGAGTGGAGCAGAGACCGAAGTAAAGGCCATCCAGAGACTGCACCTCCTAGAGATCCATCCCACCTGCAGACTCCAAACCCAGACACTATTGCTGATGCCAAGAAGCACTTGCTGACAGGACCTGATATAGCTGTCCCCTGAAAGGCTCTGTCAGGGTCTGAACCAATACAGATGTGTATGTTTGCAGTCAACCATCCAACTAAGCATGGGACCCTCAATGGAGGAGTTAGGGGGAAGGACTGAAGGAGCTGAAGGGGTTTGCAACCCCATAGGAAAAATAAAAATATCAGCTAACTGGACGCCCCCCCCCCCCGCCACACACACACACACACACACACACACACACACACACACACACACACGCACACACAGAGCTCCTACGGACTAAACCACCAACCAAAGATTACACATGGAGGGGACTCCAGGGCTTCAACCACAGATGTAACAGAGGATTGATTATTTTATCTGACATCAATGGGAGAGGAGGCCCTTGGTGCTGTGGAGGCTCGATGCCCTAGCATAGGGGGATGCTAAGGCAGTGAGGTAGGAGTGGGTGGGTAAGTGGGGGAGCACCCTCACAGAGGCAGAGGGAGTAAGATGAGATAGCATGCTTGCAGAAGGGAAACCAAGGAGGGGGACATTTGAAAAGTAAACAAGTAAAGCAACCAATTAAAAAATGAGGGGGAAAAGAAAGAATCAGGAAAGAATACAGTAGCATTTTCAGCATAGCTCTTCAATAAAGAAGTGTCCTGAGTACAAAATGCTGAGATTTGAAGTGTAGAATTTGGGAGAAAGATTGGAGTGATAGACCAGAACATCATGCAGATACAGGAGACAAATGAAACCTGAAGAAGAAGGGGGAAAAAAACCCTGTGTTTCTCAACAATGGGAGGTTATAAAAAGCAGTCTAATTCATAATAAGAAAAAAGAGTGGAGAAATGGCCAGTGCGTGGGTAACAATCCAAAATAGTGTCTGTGGTGAGAATATTCATTGCTATAAAATATGCTTCAGACAATGATTCAACTGGGATGAAGTCTAATAATAGCTTTCAATGTGGAATTGATTTTTGACTTAGAAGAAACTTGGTCAACAGGTAGCAATAAATGATCACAGTGATCTTAAAAGAAAGGGGACTGTGGAATAATTATGTTCTTTTCCCTAAAAGAGCATAACACTGGGAAAATGCAAGTCGTGGAACTTTCTTAGCATGATGAAAATATTGTAATATTTTATACAGACCTAAGTGATTGAGTAGAGAAGGAAAAATGGAAAAGTTCTAAGAGGGGCGATACTACTCAAGCAGACAGCAGAAAGGGTCCAGCATAGACAGCAGAAATTCTCTTATCACAGCAAAGATACTTCTATTTCAAGCATCCACTTCAAGGAAGAGTCACGGAAATGAAACCCAGGATTTGACAGGCTAGATGCTTGGGGGGAGGGAGGACACTGACTCCTTTATTGCTTATTTTATTCCATAAAAGAAAGAAGCAGAGTTGTCATATGAAAATAAAGAGGATAAAGGAGTGTAAACACTGAGGAAAGAAAAACATAGGTATCCACTGTTCATCATCCTAAAAAAATTAACTTGGGAAATGTATGTGCTGTGCCTTACACACCAGCATCTCCTGACCAGGCCACATAAACACAAGGACGTGATAAGAAATATATCATTTATTTGTAGAGAATAAAAGATTTCAGAAATCTCAGTCCAAGATGTGGTAATCATACCACACGCCTCTCCTCAGGGCTCAAGGATGTATAAGAGTAAGTGAAAAGATTAAAAGAGCAAGAGGAGATGACTGACTTTGAGGAGACAGCATTTCCCATACACAATAGGGTAGACGCATACATGACTCACAGTAGTTGAGGCTGCATGCACATGACCTGTTCAACTCAAGCCAGACAAAATTCTAGCACAGAACAGGGAAGGTTGGCATGCACCTGCATCCTTAGCTGAGAAGGTTTAGCATTTGATTGGCTGCTGGGATAGAGAAAGTCAATCAATGTGGCGATGCTGATGCCCGGTGATAACTACACTCCAGGGAAAGATCAACACCCAGGAGTAGCTGGTTAATGCAAAGTTGACTTGATGAGCAGAGAAAATGAAGGAATAAAAATGGGTGGGTAGGAAGGTAGCAGAGAGGTTGGAGAAGAGGGATGAATATGATCAAAACGTACAATATGAAATTCTCAAAGAATTAATAAAAACATTACAAAAATCAACTTAGTAGTTAATATAGCATAGCTTATACTGAAACATAAAGATATTAACAACTGTTACAGAATAGTGATAAAATGTTTTTTCTTTTCTTTTTTGCTAGTTTTTTAGTGGGAGCTGGAGAGATGGGTTTGCCAGTAAAGTGCTTGTGTGGAACCCATATCTAAAGTCCAGACGAAATGTGTGTCTGTAATCCTAGCTATGGAGAAGATAAGTAAGGCTCGTTCCAAAATATTTATTTTCATTTTTCTAAGCCCTGAAATTCCACAAACCAACATAGAATAGATGAAGGGGATTTAATTTTGTTTTCAGAAGTTCAGGTCCCACATTTTGCTTTAAATAAAAACTAAATTGTTTTGAATCATAACTTCATTGCTTCAATACGCCAGACTGAATAAAATCTTCAAAAATGTCAATATCATTTGTGCTTTTGAATATCAGCCAATAAATACTATCCTCATTTATTGTGAAATAATTGTTCCCTGTCATGGGTAAACTATCATAGCTGGAAATTTATATAAATTTTAGAGCATTAAGGAAAACTACAGAAAGAATTAATGTTTATGAACTAAACATGTGTTATGTTAAACTTGCTATGAAAACAACATTTTAAAACTAATGTCACAAATTAAATGCTTAATATAATCACTACAACTGAGTTTTAGATGCATTCAAATATGAAATTTTAACCGAAATTTTGTCTAATATGCAATAGGCATCATTATCTTTAAGTAATGAGATTGGATTTAGCTGAACAAAACATAAGAACTAATTATGCAAGAAAAATTTATAGCATATTAAGCAAATATGCTAGTAGAAGGAGCTATAGTTGGACATTTATATTTAAGTTAGAGCACAGACCTAACATGGAATAATCTTTTCATTAAAGTGTATATTTTGTAATTAAACCAAACATGCATTTTTGCTACTAGAAGTCATATGTAGTCAAGTATTGGAAAGCTACTCACAACTTTATAAAAACATTTCATTGCCTGGTTAAACCAAAGTTTCATTTATATGTTTTTTTAACTTTTGTGATATATAAATGGGCATGAAAAGATAATTATAAATAAATATTATGTTAAAGTTTATAGTATGCCAGTACCACTATTAAATTATTTATTATTGCTAATAATAAAACTATTCTCATCAATAAAAGAACTTCTTGGGGAATCACCATGCCTGACCTTAAGCTGTACTACAGAGCAATAGTGATAAAACTGCATGGTATTGGTACAGAGACAGGTTGGAAGATCATTGGAATAGAATTCAAGACCCAGATATGATCCCACACACCTATGGTTACTTGATCTGTGACAAAGGAGCTAAAACTACCCAGTGGAAAAAAGATAGCATTTTCAACAAATGGTTCTGGCTCAACTGGAGGTCAGCATGTAGAATAAAGCAAATTGATCCATTCTTATCAGCCTGTACAAAGTTCAAGTCCAAGAGAACATGGGGAAAAGCCTCAAACACATGGGCACAGAGGAAAAGTTCCTGAACATACCAACAACTGCTTATACTTTAAGATCAAGAATTCACAAATGGGACCTCATAAAATTGCAAAGCTTATATAAGGCAAAGGACATTGTCAATAGGATGAAATGGTAACCAACAGATTGGGAAAAGATCTTTACCAATCCTATGTCTAATAGAGGACTAATATCCAAAATATGCAAAGAAATCAAGAAGTTTGAAGCCAGAGAACCAAATAATCCTATTAAAAAATGCTAGAAAGAGCTATCTGCAAATTCATTTGGAATAACAAAAAACCCAGGATAGCAAAAACTATTCTCCAAAACAAAAGATCTACTGGGGGAATCACCATGCCTGACCTCAAGCTCTACTACAGAGCAATAGTGATAAAAACTCTATGGTATTGGTACAGAGACAGGCAGGAAGATCAATGGAATAGAATTGAAGACCCAGATATGAACCCACACACCTATGGTTACTTGATCTGTGACAAAGGAGCTAAACACATCTAGTGGAAAAGAGACAGGATTTTTAACAAATGGTGCTGGATAAACTGGAGGTCAGCATGCAGAAAAATGCAAATCGACCCATTCTTATCTCCTTGTACAAAGCTCCAGTAAAATGGATCAAGGACCTTCACATAAAACCAGATACACTGAAGCTTATAGAGGAGAAAGTGGGGAAGAACCTTGAACACATGGGCACAGGGGAAAATTTCCTGAATAGAACACCAATGGCTTATGCTCTAAGAACAAGAATCGACAAACGGGACCTCATAAAACTGCAAAGCTTCTGTAAGGCAAAGGACACTGTCAATAGGACAAAACAGCAATCAATAGATTGGGAAAAGATCTTTACCAATCCTACATCTAATAGAGGGCTAATATCCAATGTATACAAAGAACTCAAGAAGTTAGACTCCAGAGTGTCAAATAACCCTATTAAAAATGGGTACAGAGCTAAACAGGGAATTTTCAACTGATGACACTCAAATGGCTCTGAAGCACCTAAAAAATGTTCAGCATCCTTAGTTATCAGGGAAATGCAAATCAAAACAACCCTGAGATTCCACCTCACACCAGTCAGAATGGCTAAGATGAAAAGCTCAGGGGACAGCAGATACTGGAGAGGATGTGGAGAAAGAGGAACACTTCTCCATTGCTGGTGGGATTGCAAGCTGGTACAACCACTCTGGAAATCAGTATGGCAGTTCCTCAGAAAATTGGACATAATACTACCTGAGGATTCAGCAATACCACTCCTGGGCATATACCTAGAAGATGCTCCAACATGCAATAAGGACATATGCTCCACTATGTTCATAGCAGCATTATTTATAATAGCCAGAAGTTGGAAAGAACCAGGATGTCCTTCAATAGAGGAATGGATGCAGAAATTGTGGTATATATACATGATGGCGTACTATTCAGCTATTAAAAAGAATGAATTCATGAAATTCACAGGCAAATGGATGAAACTAGAAAGTGTCATCCTGAGTGAAGTAACTCAGTCACAAAAGAATACAAGGTATGTACTCACTGATAAATCAATATTAGCCCCAAAGTCCAGAATACCCAAGATTCAGTTCAGATTATATGAAGCCCAAGTAGAAGGAAGGCCAAAGTGTGATCTTCCAGATGCTTCAGTGCTTCTTAGAAGGGAGAACAAAATACCTCACGTATTTCACAGGAGGAAATATGGAGACAAAGTGTGGAGCAGAGACTGAAGGAAAGGCCATCCAGAGAATACCCAACCTTTGGATCCATCCCATATACAGTCACCAAACCCGGACACTATTGTGGATGCTGGGAAACGCTTGCTGACAGGAGCCTGATATATCTGTCTCCTGAGAAGCTCTGCCAGTAATTGAAATTACTCTTTTAGAAATGAAATTGAACTGTCATTCCTCAAAAACTGTAAAATCAGCCCTTCTAATCTTCCATCATTTTTTTTGACTATGTCTAGGTGTTTGTTCTCTGCCACAGTTCACCTCCAACTCTGTTTTGAGCGCCAAGAACACACATGGTATGCAGTCACTGATAAGGGGATATTAACCCAGAAGCTCAGAATACCCAAGACACAATTCACTTATCAATTGGTTTCCAAGAAAAAGGAAGGAAAGGCCCCTGGTCCTGGAAAGACTGGATGTAGCAGTGTAGGGGAATACCAGGACAGAGAAGCAGGAGGGGGTTGACTGGGGAACAGGGGGAGGGAAGAGGGCTTATGGGGCTTATGGGGAGGGGGGAACCGGGAAAGCGGAAATCATTGGGAATGTAAATGAAGAATATAGGAAAAAAAAAGTGTTCTAGCTTAAGAAAACAATGAAGGAACTGCTTAAGGCATCTGAGTTCCAGATGCCTATTGTTACTTTTTTAATTCTTATTAAAATACCAAAGAGGTTTTCACAGTAGAGGACCAAAGATCCTAAGTGAGGGATGATAGAATGTAGGTGTTATAAAGGCGCAAAGGAAATGTCGGAGATTTAATTGGAGTGGAGGGTGGAAGAGCAGGACAAAAGAAGAAGTGGAAAGAGGAATAATACCATAAAATATATTTTTTTAACTCATATGAAATTTTACTATTTTACAAGCTTCTTCTCCCAGAGCTTAAAAGGAGTTAATCTATATGGGAAATATTGTTCTTACCAGAGGCTATGGGTGGCAAATAGAAGTATACTATGGTCATAGGACATGCAGAAATCAAGACAGTACTTACCAGAGAGCTTTCTACATGCTGCTAGCTTTCATACTAATAAAAGGTGCTATGTAGGCTGCTAATAAGTAAAGTCACCAACATTCTTTTCGTCTGTAAAGTCCGAAAGCTCCAATAACTGCCTGAGAGAGAGCCCAGTCCTGCAATCGTGGCATAGATGTTACAGAAGTAAACAATTTCTTTATGATGGGACCTGAACCCTGCACCTTAGAAGAAAACTCACAGTGGTATTATAACTCTGACTAAGAACTGGCTAGGAATCTAGACTCCCAGGTGAATTACAAGTATTACTTGATAAATGAACATATCATCAAACTGCCTTCTAAACGCATAACTTGATACTAGTAGATTGGTGTAGTTTTCAATATTTATTAGAGAAGTGTCTCTGTATGGTGGAAATCAGTCAACACAAAAACGTACAACTAGTCAAGAAGGAACCAAGTTAAAACAGTGTCTTTTGGATAAAGCAAGACCAATATACTTAAGAACTCAGGGGCCTCCATGCCTATCTCAGGAGATATTGACACCTAACAGCTGCTAAGAGAGGAAGTATCAACTTCCTTTAGGGATGCAATCTTTGATAAGCTGACCATTATCTCATGTATATATGGCAGTACTAATTGGACTCACTAGACCATCTAAAAGAAGGATATAAAAAAGAGGGAAGGTGGATCTAATAGGTGTTAAGGGAAAGAATAGGGTGTGGATGTTACTTAAACACATTGTATACATGTGTTTATACACATACATGAAACTGTCAAAGAACTAATATAAATATTATGCTAAAGAGATAATCACACATATATCTAAAATTATTTCATTCCTAGAGTAAATAGAAATTACAGATTTCTGAGACTTGATTTTTATTGTTATAAAACGTTCATGTGACTTCATTTTTCTAAATAACATTAAGAGAAAACATCAGAGTATACTGTATTCATATGCTTTGTGGGAACATCCATGGCTTATTGATCTAATTAAGAACCTCCAGGATAAAATATGATTCAGCATAGGTTTGGCTTTGGTGGACAAATGCATACTGTTCAGCAAATTAAAAACAAGGCCCCATGGGAAAAAAAATGAAGGAAATTCAAGTCAAGAAGACTTGAGACTTGGAGGTCAGATCTCTAGAAACATGGGTATACGTTCCACATGGATGAAATTTACTAGAGAGAGCATAAATAAGCCTGTCCTTCATAGAGGCTCAAGACTGTCATATGCGGTTCTTTTATTTTCTATAAAAACGGAGATGTGTAAGCCGCTTAGTCATTTAGACAACGTGCTGCTATGAAGCCTTATCTAGCTGCTACTCTGAGCCTCTCATATGTCCTGACACCACTGACAAGGACAAAATTGTAGTATATTTTTTCATTAAGCATCCACATGAGGAATTCTTCAAGGATGGTCTCACACAAGAGGCTGATGAGATTATTTACACAGGAGGACCATCATTGAGTTCAAGAACAATAGTGAATAAAGGCCCGCTTCTCAACTCCACTATGCTATAAAACTGAATTTACCATCCTACTCAATCCATAATAAATAAAACATGTATTACAAGAGAATACCAGCAAACTGGTGTTTCAATCATTGCAATTAATCCAGACAGGAAATAAACCCATTGAGTTCAGCCTTTCATATTACCAGTCATATGCATATATAAAGGGACAAGGAAGAAACATGACTCCTTTAGGGCAAGGACATGAAAACTAAATGACATTTTTGAATCTTCGTTGTTGGATTTAATACATGATATAAGTGATCTTCTAAATCATATCTAACATTTGCAGGATAGGAGAAATATTGGCTTGAGTATGAGCTTTGTCAATCTTCCCCTCTGCTATTCCATCCTGAGGGCAAGTTTACAAAAGGAATAAAAGATTCAAGTTTGACCAAACTACCTTTTCCTGTTTTTCAAGAAAATAAACTATCCCTTTCGTGTATTTCATTGATAAATGGATTATCTCTTCCTTTGCTTTTTCTCCAGAAAGAGACAAGTCATAAGTTCAATTCGGATGCCTTTGTGCTGCAGAGGGCAATGGTAAGTGGGGAAGATAACATCTAGAAGTCAGTCAATGAGGAAGAGCCCACAGACACCTCTGCTTGTAAAACAGGAGGATAGCTCTTTGCAGCCAGCTTTTGGGTTTTGTTTTCAGTGTGGCAAAGCACAGATGTATCCTGTCCCTAGAGACATTCAAAACTCAAAAACATATCATCTGGAGAAGAAAAGCAGCCAGCCATTTATCATGGAGTAAATGCCCCTGTCAGTAGTTGCTCAGGAACAGAAAGAAAGAATGAGCCTGAATTTTTATTTCAAGGTAATCTTACCGTAATGAATTCAGCAGATGTATATGAGAAACTCATTGTTTAACCTTTGCATTTAAAGCTTACTGCCATCAAGCTAAGCCAATGAGATATGAACCATCAGATTTAAAGGGGAAGAAAATAACTCTTAGAGATCATTCTAGTTTAACTCTGGGGGAGCACTGGGGAGGTCGAGGTAGAAGGATTACCTTGGCTACAACTGTGAGGCTTTGTCTCCATAAACCAAGCACACATCCTAGAAAGGGCATCCACAAATCAGTTTGAGAGGAACAGCTCTATAAAACAAACTTCCCCACGTTCATAAAAATATGCTGTGGTCTTTCCCCCGTGAGATTTACAAGGAATTATTAACACTCGCCTAGCAAATACTTACATCACAGGTCCATTTATCAATGCTCTAAACCTTGATTCTTACAAATACCTACCTTTCCTCAATCTGCCAATATAAGAAATATTGGTTGTAGTTACTGCTAAAATAATAATAATAAAGCCTTCCTTTCATTTTGAAACAATTAAAAGCTAACATTGCCTTGTGATCTGAAACATATAAAGGAAAGAAAGGGATCTATTCTTTGTTCCCATTTCTAACTGAAATAAAACAAACAAACAAAAAAAGTATTCTATGTCAGTCATGCCAAATTTCCCATCCGGGCCACATCATGGTTCAACCTGAAGTAGGATCACTGAAAAGATGTTAAACTGAGACGGGGGTGGGGGGGTAAAAAATTCACTGGATCTTGATGATGTAAGAATGTTTTCTGAAGCGAAAGTGGAAAGCTATAGAAATACGTGGTTCAGAGTACGCACATGTAGAATTGGAATTACATTGCTGTAAAGGGAAAGATCAATGGTTTAATTCATCAGAATGTGAGCTTTGTGTCAATAGGTTCTCAGGAATGTGGAGAGACAGATGTGCACCGGGCTCTCATCTCAGAAAAGGATGTTCTTTGAATGCTCCAAAATTCTCTACCAGTATTATCTAAGTAAAAACTAGATGCCAAGGAGGGGATCAGATGAGCAAGTCATCTTAGGAGAGCAACTCAGCACAAACAGGAGAGTCCTAATCATGATTTCCAGGAGGAAAGTGATAGCTGTGGACTAAGAATTCTGTTTAAAACTAATACATACATACACACATACATACACACATACATACATACATACACACATACATACATACAGACAGACAGACATACAGACATACATACACACATGTGTGTATGTGTGTGTGTGTGTATGTGTGTGACAATGAAAAGAGAAGCAATGAATTTGAATTTTAAAGAGAGAACAAAGTGGTATATGGAGGGATTTGGAGAAAGGAAAGGAAGGAGAGACATTATATTTCAAACTTTAAAAAAGGGCTATTTATGAAAATTGTCCAACACACTTCTTGCTATGTTTTTTTTTTAGGAAAAAAATTGTATCAAAAATAAATTTTAAAGATCTGAGAGATCTGAGGGGTTGGCTGGGATTTGTGATGCATGCAGTTTATCCTAGCACTTGAGAGGCAGAGGTAGTTGGATTGTCGTGGTTCAAGGCCAGTCTGGTCTACCCAGTCTTTTAAAAATGCAAGCATTTAATACAATATCACCGCATAACAGTAGGAACCATGGTTACTTTGCTTATATTTATTTTTCATGCTAAAGATTTAAGAACACAGATTACTCTTCCAAATAGCCAGGTTTCAATTGCTAATGACCACAAGCCAGCCCACAACTATCTGTAACTTCAGTTCCTGGGGGGTAGGCAAAATACCAATGCAAATAAATAAATAATAAAAATAAAAATAAATAATTATTTAAAATAGAGAGATGTTATAAATGCTTTCATGAAGAAAAACTCTTTGAAATAAAGGCTTAATCTTCTCCAGGGCAAAATTGGTAATATTTAACTCTGCCTAAGCAATCACTCATATGGTAGAACATAGATTAGACAGGATAGGGTTAAATATTACTCTTGAAGCTTCTAGAGCTGTATGAACTTTGGAAAAATATTTGAGGCTTTAGATTGCTCTAATTCTTCAAAAGGATGGTACAAGTTACCAGGAACCACGAACCCTTAGTAAATAATACCTACTGAAATTAAGAAAAAAAAATGTAGCCTTTGAAGTTACTATTACAGCTTTATCTTATTCAACCTTTGAAAATGATATGAAAGAAAATAAAAGTGATAAAATGGGATCTGTGATGATGTCCTGGTAGGTAAAGGCTCTTGCTTCTAAGCCTAACACTGGATTCCATCCCCAGAATCCATATGGTAGAAGGAGAAAAACAACTGAAAGTTTTATTCTAACCTCCAGGTGTGTGTGTGTGTGTGTGTGTGTGTGTGTGTGTGTGTGTGTGTGTATGCACATGTGCACACATGCACGCGTGCAGTAACATGTTTTAAATTGATAAAGCATGAAATTGTTAACAGGTAAGATTTTTTTGCTCTACGATGAATATCTTAGGTTTTCTTCGCTTCAGTTTCTACTGATGTAGGTATTTTGTGCAGAAAGTTATTATTCTCTGGTGCTCAGAAAGATTAATTTAACAAAGAAGGAATATTTAGAAAAGTTAAGTAAAATTCAGCCTTGAATTCCCATATTGCTCACCCAGGCTTCTGTCCACCTGTCTGTGTTATAACTGGATCTCATCACTATCTCTAAGTGCAACACTCTGCATGGTATTCTCAAGGTTCTGTCTCCTACTTCATAATTATATTTTAGAGTTTCTGTGTTAATTAAATTTGTTTTGGAAATTTTTTGACAAATTTGGCAATTCATACATGTACTTACTTCATGTCTAGAAATTAGCTTTTAAATCCTTGACACATCCGCTTCTTGTGCATACTTTTTACAGCATGCACAAATTGCATTTCTAGGAATCCTAGTCAGCTTTTTAAATTATCTCACATATTTCTCATTTTCTTAGCTTATTAATGAACTATCACTACTTTCTATGCAGTATATCTATTGCCTTACATATGTATTAATATTTCTGTTGTCAGTCATTTCTGTAGCATGTTTTGAGAATGTGTTCTTTATATGATAGGAGATTTTTTTATGGGACACTGTTGTTTTTTATTAAGATTTATTTTTGGAAATTTGAGAGGTCATAAGAAGGTGGACTTTTCTAGGAAAGATTTATATTAGGTTGATGGTATATAGGATAGGGATATCTTGGGACAAGACAAGCATTTTAAATTAAATCTTGGCCTGGGGTTTGCAATGCACTAAGGCAGACTTCATTTGAACTCCAGTACAAGTTGAAGCTTGTATAGACTTGAAATTTTCCAGAAGTTTTTTTTTTCTTCCCTTCCTTACCAGCTACCAGAGTTCACAACAGAGTTTCCTTGTGGTCTCTTAGGGATGAAGGTTTATTTCTAGGTCATCATGTGCTAAGGTTTAAGCCTTTAAGGCACTGACTTTGTAGGAGACCTCCCGTTAAACTTCTTACCTTCGGCCTCTTCTTCTTTTTCTACCTATGTGAAACAATGAAAACTCTTCTCAAATTCTCCTGCTTGGGAAAAATAACCTTAAGACAAAAGCCAGATTCAGTAATTATGGAGTGGGGAAGAAAGTATGCCTTCCTAAAATTCAAAAATAGGAGGGAAAGGAAGAAAGAAAGAAAGAGAGAGAGAGAGAGAGAAGGAGGAGGGGGAAGAGAGGGAGGAAGAGAGGGAGAGAGAGGGAGGGAGGGAGAGAGGGAGAGAGAGAGGGAGGGGGAGAGAGGGGGAGAGAGAGAAGAAAGAAAAAGAAAGAAAGAGAGAGGGGGGAGGGAGGGAGGGAAGGAAAGAGAGAGAGAGAGAGAAAGAATTCTATGTTTTAGAAGCAGAAATATCAGCAAGTTTGTCTCTGTGCCATCAGGACACAAGCCATAGCACAATAATAGAGAATACAGAGAGCATGCAGACCCTGAGTAACTTCCTCAGTAAGTCATCAAATGGCCCTTTGCCTCTCCTAAAAGAATCTATGAGAAAGTTCTGCAAAAGTGTGTGTCCAAGATAAGCTTTGAACATTTTAAAGGGAAATAATGTATTTACCTTAAACAGTAAACCGACTTGGTAAAAGTTTGTGCTGTGGTTGCAAGATAGAATTGTCTCTGTACCAGAAAAGAGGTGCCTGCTTGAAGCAAAAATCCTGAGCCTTATGTCTTTGTTAATAAAGAATTTGTTTGGTGCTTTGTAAGTTCAATTACTAAGGACAGAGCTAGATAAGCTTTGGATTCACATTTTGACTGATGCTAAGTAAAGGTACCCCAGGGAGCCACAGGAGTGGCTAGCACTTTTTTTTACACTTCACATGTATTATGTTGCTGCAAGTATATGAACTGCTAGCAGTGTGAATGTCTTTATTCTAAAATTTTAATTAAATTATTTATTTACCTTAGATCCCTATGGACACTTACCCTCCCTCTGTTGCTCCCAGCCCCTTCCTTTCACCTCCTCTTCCCCTATCCTCTGCTCCCCCTATCCTCAGAGAAAGGGAAGCCTCCTATGTATAATAACCCCCTTGGCCTATCAAGTTGTAAAAGGACTAAATGTATCTTCTCCTAATGAGACTAGACAAGGCAACCCCATTAGCAATAAGGGGTCCAAAGGCAGGCAACAAAGTTACAGACAGTTCCTGTTCCGGCTGTTAGTAGACTCACATGAAGGTCAAACTGCACATCTGTTACATATGGGCAGAGGGCCTAGTTCCATCTCATGCATACTCTCTGGTTGGTGATTCAGTCTCTGTAATCCCCTATCAAGCCAAGTTTGTTGATTCCGTAGGTTTTTCTTGTGGTTTCCTTTATCTCTCTGGGTCCTCCAATCCTTCCTCCTGCCTCTTCCACAGATTCCTGAGCTCCATATAATGTCTAACTCTGGGTCTCTACATCTGTTTCCATCAGCTGTTGGGTGAAGAAGCCTCTCAGATGACAATTATGCTAGGCTCCTGTGAGGATATTGTCCACAGTGTCAGAGTTCTCTCTCTCTCTCTCTCTCTCTCTCTCTCTCTCTCTCTCTCTCTCTCTCTCTCTCTCTCTCTCTCTCTCTCTCAGCATGAGTCTCAAGTTGGACCAGTCACTGGTTGGCCATTCCCTCAATTTCTGCTCCATTCTATCTCTGCACATTTTATAGGCAGGACAATTTGTGATTCTAAGATTTGGTGGTTGGGTTGCTATGCCCATTCCTTCATTGGAAGTTTTGTCTAGTTACAGGAGGTGGCCATTTTAAGTTCCATATCCCCTATTGATAGGAGAAGTACCTAGGTTCACCCTCACAGATTCCTGGGAGTTTTCATTGTCTTAGGTTTCTAGCTCATTTCAGAGATGCTCACTCCCCGCTGATTACAGTTCTTTCTCTCAGTTCTCTCTCCCTCTGTCTTCTCTACACTTGATACCTCCTATTCCCCTCCCTACCCACTCTCCCACCAAGTTTCCCCCTTCCACCTATCCCCTGTGTCTATTTTGTTCCCTATTTTCAGGGAGGTTCAAGCATCCTCCCTTAGACCCTCTCTGCTACTTAGTTTCTATGGGTCTAATAATATAGCATGCTTATCCTGTTCTTTGTGGCTATTATACACTTATAAGTGAGTACATACCATGTTTGTCTTTCTGTGTCTGGGTTACCTCACTCAGGATGATATTTTCTAATTCCATCCATTTGCCTTTAAATTTTTCTGATGTCATTTTATAAAATATCTAAGTAAAATTCCATTGTGTAAGTTTATCATATTTTCTTTGTCCATTCCTCGGTTGAGGGACATCTAAGTTGTTTCTAGTTTCTGGTTACTACAAAACAAAACAAAACAAAAAAGAGCTGCGATGTACATAGTTGAGCAAGTGTCCTTGTGGAATGGTGGAGCATCTTTTGGGTATATACTCAAGAGTTATATAGCTGGGTCTTCAGGTAGAACTATTTTCTGAGAAACTGACAAATTGATTACCACAGTGGTTGTATGATTTACACTCCCACCAGCAGTATAAGAGTAATCCTCTTGCTCCATATCCTCACCAGCATGAATTGTCACTTGAGATTTTATTTTAGCCATTTTTAAAGGTATAAGATGGAATCTCAAAGTAGTTTTATTTGCATTTATTTCCCTCATGACCAAGGATGTTGAACATTTCTTTAAGTGCTTCTCATTCATTAAAATTCCACTGATGAGAATTCTTTGTTTATCTCTGTGCTCCATTTCAATTGGGTTATTTCATTTCTTGTCATCTAATCAAGTCCAAGTGGATCAAAGACCTCAGCATAAAGCTCAATACACTAAATCTGATAGAAGAGTGCAGGAGACAATGTCCGGAACAGACAACCAACAGCTCAGGTACTAATCAACAATTAATAAATGGGACCTCATAAAACTGACAAAACAAATGATGTAAGGCAAAGGGCAGTAGGACAAAACGGCAGCCCACAGAATGAGGTAAATTCTTCACAAACCCTATATCTGACATTTATCAACCTTATATTCAAGATAAAATTGGAAGTTTTCATAAATGATCTTTTGTGTAATATGAAGACTCCATCCTTGTTTTTCCCTTTCTTTCTTCATGTGTTTTTTGATCAGTAGAACAACCCTTAAGTCTAGGACCTTGCTTCTTTAGTCTTTGAAATTTGCTTTTCCCCTTCCAGCTATAGCAGAAGCCTATCATCCTGAAAAAACAATCTAGACCCAAGAAACCAACCTTACCTTTTCTAACTCTAGTCTAGAGAAATATACAGTGGGTTTTCTCTGACTCTTTTCAGTTTTCATCTTTGGCCATGTTGCTCTCAATATTCTTTTTAAAACGACTTGAAATTCACAAAGACTTGCATGAAATGACCTTAAGTAACCTAGAGCCCCATTCCTTCCTAAGACTCACTGAAGCAGCCTCCAGGCTTCATGGAATTAGAGCCACATACAGTTGTGGGGTGAGCACATTACACAGAAATGAAATACTCTTTTATAGCTCCATTTATACTAATTGAAATGTTTTCTATTCTTAATTATAACTGTTGGTAGAAACTAGCATGCCTGAGTCATTGTAAAAGTCACCCAAATTGTGCTTTTTCCAATACACTGAAGAACTGTACTTGACAACAAAAGCAGCAGCAGTCGCTCATAAGGTGAATATCTGCAAGGACTCACCATGCTCTGGGCCTATGCTTCGTAAACCAGTGACTACCAGTCTTTAACAGAGACAGCACAGAAAAGAGCAAAAGAATAAAGCCCAAGCCAATAGTTGCCCCTTCTAAGACATTGCAGCACAGAGATAAAGACAAAAGCTGTGTGCAGCAAATTGGTTTTAAAGCAGCAATCTAAATCATCAGGCCCAACAATCCAATGTGATGCCCCAAATTTAGGGAGTTAAGTAAGCCTCCTTTGAATAGCATTAATTGGGCAGTCACACCATTGAATAACTGGATGCCTATTTTCATCAAGTTCATACTTTTTCTTTGTTTCATCATTTAGATGGCAAATCAGAAAGGAAAATTTAATGGGCAGAAGTATGCATGAAATACAGAAAATAGGATGTCTTAAGTATTGGGTTTTTAATGAGAAAAAAGAAAAAGGACAAAACACATTCAAGCAATGATGAATCTGTCAAACACATATGTGAAGACACTTTTCTTCCATCAGCCAAATGCACAAATTAATAATTTACCAGGAAGTAGTAAAGGCATTTATCAAAAAAAAGTCAATATAACTATCTCATCCTACTTTGCACATTTTCTTACCAAGGTCAAAAAAGAAAGACATTTTAACATCATCCCTGGCCAAGAACAAAGCAGAGAAAAGGCTTGGAGAAAGTCAAGTGTGTTCAGTGCAGAAATTCTTTTGATGATTTGTAGCAGATGAGCAGTAGACCCTTCAGAGACAGATGGGAATTAGCTTTAGATTTTATGATATTAACTATGAAGTGAGTAGCTGCTTCCTTGGCCATTCTTATATCTATGTTTAAGGCCAAATGAGAATCTGGGTTTTTCACACATAAATGTGTGAATGCAAAATTAATTTCAGAAACTATGAATTTTTATCCCATTTTCTATTATGCACTATGAAGTAAGATCAGAAGGAATTTTTTTTGAGTAGCCCTCCAATTTAGTTAGCTAATTTGAGGGCAGATTTTTCTATTTTATTCTTAAATACTATCAAAGAATAAAAATTTTTCTATGGCTCCTATTGAAATACTTAATTCCCTTTTATGTCAAGAAGCTCTTTCTGATATTAACTGAGATGTCTTCCTGTAATTTGGGGCCATTTATCTTACTTTGACCTTGATGTTGACAGAAAAGTGGTGAGCAAGAGCCTAGCTATAATGACCATTTATATGTTAGTGCCAATTATGGAGTTACCTCTTAGCCCTGTAGCCTCCAGGGGATTCATATGTATGCTCATAGCATGTCCTGACAAACTCTGTCTTTAAATGCTTCTAAATCAATCTCCCTCTTCCTCTAATCTTTTATGCCTCTCTCTCTCTCTCTCTCTCTCTCTCCCTTCCTCCCTCTTTTCTTCACCCTTCTCTTGCCCTCTCTAATCTCTCTTTCTCCTTTGGCTAATTCTCTTCTAGTCATTGAGCTTGTACATGTTTTAATGAGAAGATCTTAACCACTGATTATTATTTCCCAGATTTTATAAGCCTTGCTTTATTTGTCTGCCAATATGCTGCCTACCTTAAAATATTAGTGTTTGATTCACAAAAAAAAAAAAAATCCTTATCCTGGTATGTCTGAAGAGATTTTAAGGTCAATTGTGTTTCCTAACACAGCATTATCACAATAGAAAAGTATTCTTGTAGAAAAAGATCCTGAGTTATAATTGAGATGTGAATTTCCACACTGACACCCAGGAGTCTGAACACATCACTAAATTCTCCAGTCTTCTGCTTACTCCTATATGACTTAGAGGTAATACCATTTACCTTAATGGATGAGAGATTAAAGAAGATATTGGGTGCTTCAAAGAACAACACAAAGAACATTAGCTATTATTGAACTCTGTGTTACTAAAAGTTCACCTGTTTTACAGAAATGATCACAGGTGCTACAGTTAATTAATGTACATTTCAGCCACTCTACACCATTTATGAATGTTGTAAAGAGTTCAAAATAGTGATTCATGTGATGAGGTCATGTATAATAACATTAGTTGTCTGTAAATAAAGAAATTAAAGCCCAGAGTTTGGAAAACTCAAAAATATCAGTTTGGAAAAGTTAGAGCTAGAAAGGTTTGCTCAGTGAGAGGATGACTGTGCGTGAGGCAGAAAAATGAAGAAAATAAAAAGAAGAGAGAATCTGACAAACATGTCTTACAAGCCCCAGAACAGTCAAACCACATAAGATAGAACATTCCAGAGAAAAGAACAGCTGGCAAAGTCAACATCCCTACCCCTCCGAAACTCCATGTGTGGTTGTGCCTGAACTCCTTAAGGGGGCTTTGATTTTCCTAATTGAAATAAATAGAAGTCATCTTTACCTTTGAAACACCATAATAATATTTGTCATATTTTATTTTATTCTTGAGATAGGGCTAAGCCACATAACTCTAGCTGGCCTGAAACTTCCTGCACAGACCAGGTTGGCCTTGAAATTTCAGTAATTTTTCTATCTCAGCTTCCACACAGTGCTGAGATTGCAGATATTTGCCACTGTGGCTTCTCTGGCAACTTCTTTAATCTAGCTCAAGAGATACATATCCAGAGCCTACTATATACTAATAGCAATACATAATATATATATATAATATAATATATATATATATTATCCAGACATAGATGTCTCACTTTATAAAGTTCATATTCAAATGGGTGAGACACACACATAATATTAGACAAATGTGTAATGTGTTAGAAAGTGACCATCATCATGGGGCAGAACAAGTGGATTAAAATAAAGGGATAGAAGGATAATGAGTATGAGGGCATTGTTTTGGTGAGGTCCCTTTTAGAAATGAACTGTGAATGAAGCTTCACAGTAGAGCAATATGGACACTGTTGGGAAAAACAATATTATCTATAGAAGAAATAAGCAGACCAAAGGCCTAGTGTGGGAGGAGTTTGATAGAAAATGAGCATCAGTGGGAAGACAGATAGTAGAATTCAGAAGCAGAAGCAAAGAGTTATCACAGAACTCTGTGGGGCTCAGTATAGAGTGAGTGGGGAGGGGAAGGACCCTGTGTGCTATGGTAACATTGTATTTTATTCTTATTTTTGTTCAGTCTGGTACAATCTGACTTGGTCCTCGAAAGCTCTCTCTGTGTGATCCATTCAAGGATACTTCTGCTTAAATCTGGCAGTGATCCAGACAAGTACATCACACGGATGGCCCTGAGAAGTCAGAATTTTTAGAAAGAGTTGATATCAGAAGTGGGATTTCAGATAATCAGGATATGAGGGTTGAACGTGACCTAAAAAACTGAAATTGCTACATTTAGAAATTGTTCAAACCACAACCCATTTTAAGATAGAGTTGCCTATAGACCGTTTTGTAGATCCAAGCCCGGAACCGAAGCTTACATTTATCTCAAATATTGTCTTGGCCAATTGCTAGAAGTATGACCCTTGGTGGTCACTGAACTAAATCTCAATGTTCATTCTAAGTAAAACTGCATGCATTCCAAGGTTTCCGTCAGGAATAAATGGTGTGATGCATGTGAAGCAGTTCATGACATTTTTGTGTATGTAACATCTCATTAAAGGAAATGCATGACCCTCCATTATACTAATGCTAATTAGAGCCATTAGCTTAATATCTTGAGCTTTATATAGAATATTTGGTTACATTTTTAAAGGAAGACATAGTTTTACTCCAACAGAAGGCATCCTGTCTACATGTTCTTTCTGGGTGTTCGCTGTAGCTTGACTGAAATGGCAAAGTGGGTAAAGTCCTTAGGTATCAAAGGATGTTGCACAAATATGCCCGGTTGGTCTTCTCTGTGTCAAAGAATGTCAGAACCATAAAAATATTTTGCCAAATTCTAGTTGTAGAATATATCAGCAAAATCTCACAAACTGAATTTCTATTACCACTTCCTTTCCAAATAGTGGGATCACCAGGTTCTTGCGGATTTTCTCTACTTGACAAATCCTTCACATTTTTTTAATCCTATGTAATATTTGTTTAATCTTCAAAATAAAGCCGACTCATGTAAGAGTTTCTGGAAAACTGTTCCTGCTTTTAAAAGATCCTATTTAACATGCTGAAGTCATTGACTAATTCGTTCTTCTCTTGGAGTTTGCCGCAGTTCCTTCCACCTTGGCATCATATGTAAATTTAATGAGCACTCACTCACTTTCATCATCCAGGTCATTGGGTCATTGATTCTTATTTCCCTGTGTGCTTTTAGAGCAGAGATGCTGTCCTAATCCATCTTTCGCAGCCTTTCTTGTCTGTGGAGAGCAGCTTGCTACTTTTTTTGTTATATTTTTCAATTAAATGCCTCTTCATTTTCCAATTATAAACTAACATGTTACTTCATTAGATCTATATTTTTTATTACATACTAGCTATCACATGTTTTCTGTTCTAAAAGAGAATTTTAGAAATTTATCCTTAATGCTAGCCTTGGGACTACTCAGGAGGAACATGTCTCTGTATTTCTTCAAAGATCTTCAATTTTCAAACTCAACTTCACAAGAGTCAGTATCTGATCTGCTAGTTCTAACCTCCATTCTCTATAACCCTCTATTCTCTTGTTATCCATTCCTCTGTGAATTATTCAGAGGGAAATGAAATTATAACTCAAGAGGAATAAAAACACAGGTAGGAATAATTAGGATATTATTAAGGAAATAGTTATATATAATAATAAGGCAGAGAATCAGAAATGAAGTGAATGGTTGGCTATGGGCCAAGGTTAGTGTTGACTAGTAACAGATCTTCAGGGACAGAACCACAGAATGGGCAACTGATTTTTTTTTAACTAAATGCTACATATAATAACTACAAAATGTCTACTGTTTACATTTCCTGTCTCTATCCTAAATTATCCAGACCAAGCATATCAATTCTATGTCTACTTTATAGGGTTGATTTTTCCTAGAAATGTATTTAAACTGTGACATATATTTTTTTATATTTTTTTAATTTTTACTTTTTATTTTATTAGATATTTGCTCTATTTACATTTCAAATGGGATCCCCTTTCTTCATTACCCCTTCGAAAATCCCCTATCCCATCCCTCCTCCCCCCTGCTTACCATCCCTCCATCCCTGGCATTCCCCTACACTAGGGCATCAAGCCTTCACAGGGCCAATGGCCTCTCCTCTCATTGATGTCTGAAAAGGCCATCTAATACTTCTTAGGATCTTCTTGGCCTGCAGCACTCATGATAAGCTCCCTGTGGCAAGAGAGTTTTCCTAGTTCACACCCAGCTTGTACAGCTTGAAGTCTACTACCCCATACCCTTGATCTTAGTGTGATCACATGTGGCCCCTCCATGCTCCCATCAATTTCCATGCTGTCTCATTTCTGAACCTTCTTTACAGAAGGACTTTCCTGCCAACTCCACCACAGCAAAGGACAAGCTCTAGCCTACACCGGCCAGTCAGAATGTTATATCCTCAGAGATGTGAGATTAGTCCATCAAACTCAGTCACATAATTGAAATAAAACAGAGATCATTGGAGAGATGGACAAAGTTTCTACTTGGAAATAAGGATTTTTTTCTTTAAGTATATTGAGATCGCAATATTAATGACCTGATTAGACTAGCCTCATCTGATGCCACCAAGCTAAAATATTAAGTAGATAGGGATAGAACTAAGAAACTGAAGAAAGGTTGGTTTATGGTGGCATGGTTCAAATTTCTCAGTTCACCATTCATACAGTTATTATTACACTTCGGATTTATCAATTAATTTAGTGCACAATTTTTCCTATTGCTTGTGCTGTTACACTTAGGTTTCTTTATTTAAAATGTAAATATTTACATGTTATTGGACTCATTTATTGCTATGACTTTTCTCCTTTATGTCATATTATTATATCCAGAAGACTCTGTAGAAAGTGCCCAGCCCATAGGCAGGGGCTTGTCTGCTCATGTTGGAAAGACTGCAACAGTCAAGCTTTCTAATCAAACAAAATGATGATGAACACTGATTATCAAACCTGATTTTCGTAGAAACTTCCTTCAATTGACTATTATTGTGTGCTTCTCTTTAAAATTAAAATGATAGTAAAAACTACATATAGTGAATATAAGAATTAAAATATTAGGTAATAAAACATTGGCACATTTTCTAGCATAGACTGAACAATCAATGAGCATTAACCGTTATTATTTATTTATATCTAATCATTATTGTAACCACTCAGATATCCTAGAATAGAAAGGTTTACCCATTCCACCTATAGGTTAAGTGGATCATTGTATATTTCACATATATTATATATGTGTATGTATATATGTATATACATACATATTTATTTATACACATATATACACACTATAAATGTACATATACATATATTATATGCATACAAATTATGAATATATATGTATATATATATATGCATAGTCATGCTCCCCATAATTTCTATGGTGTTCCATTTCTGAGCCTTCTTTACAGGATGAGTTTCCTGACAACTCTGCCACAGCAGATAAGCTTCTACCCTACATGTATCACATCTGTGTGTGTATCTGTGTGTAGTAAGAGCTTGATTAAAGACAACTAGGAGAAGTAAACTAAAATATTGATCATATAGCAAGGTTTGATGCTGATACCAGCAATGTGAAGTCCCTGATACTTCAGTCTAAGGTTCTAATCATCATTTTCTACATTCGCATTTAAAGATTACTTTTTAGATATGGCAACAAGTAACTGAACTACTCTTTTTCCCAAGTTTTTGGAAACATGAGTTGGTAAGGGCAAAGAAGGAGAGGAGAAGGAGGACAAGGCAGAGGAGGACGAGGAAGAGGAGGAGGAAGAATGTTCACCATGTAAGTATGATGAACAAATGGGAAGAAAAGGACCCTGAATGAGTCTGAGCCAGGTCCTCTACATATATGTTATGGCTGTGTAGCTTGGCTTTCTTGTGAGACAGTGGAAGTGAGGGATGTCTCTGACTCCTTTGCCTATTCTTGGGACCCTTTTCCTCCTACTTCGTTGCCTCATCCAGCCTTGATATGAGTGTTTGTACCTAGGTTTACAGTAACTTTGTCCAGTTGATATCCCTGGAAGGTCTGCTCTTTTCTGAAGAGAAACAAAGGGGGAGTGGATCTCAGGAAGAAGGAAGGTCTATGTGGGGGTGTACTGGGAGGTGTGGAGAGAGGGCAAATTTTGGTTGGGAGGTAATATATGTGAGAAGAAGAGTTTTTTAAAATAAAAGAATATAAAGACCTGGATAGTTCTGTCAATGAACCAAACCTAATAGGCATTTGTAGAATACTCTTACCAAAATCAATGTACACACAGAGGACCAAATAATACCAATAATAATGTATGAGATAAGAATAATTTTTGAACATATGTATATACGTATATAAATATATGTTTGTATACATATATACATGTATGTTTATATATACATTTACATATATAATATATATTATGTATATATATCTACATACATACATACATACACCTGAATAGTTCTGTCAATGAACTAAGCCTAATTGGCATTTGTAGAATTCTCTTGCCAAAATCAATATATACACAGAGGACCAAATAATACCAATTTCTAGGTCATAAAAGAAGACTTAGCAAATAAAAAGATTTGAATCATACAGTGTATATTCAATTTCAACATCAGAAGTCAGAAATAAACAGCATACACCTTTCTGGTAATCTCTAAGTACTCAAAAATTAAAAATCTATTCTAAATAACTGATGTTAGTTAATATTAAGCAGAAAATTATAAATTACAAGTGAATGGAATGGAAATCTCAGTATAAGTACTAAACTTATAAAGACTTCCCTGGAAATAAATCTGCAAGGAAAAAAACACAGGAAAAATACTTAAAATTAAAATCGGTAAATGGAGTTTTGTGTTAAAACCCCTACTTTGTATCTCAAGAAAGTATAAAAAAAAATTCAGGAAGAATTAGAAAATAAAGTTTAAGTATTCAGAAGAAGGAGGTAATCATTACAGAGATAATCTATAAAAGAGGAAATAAGAGAAAAAGTTAATAGCAAAATGTTCTTTGGGAAAATGAAAATGCTTATAAATTTTAAGTTACACAACTAGGCAAAAAGGAGTAACATGCAGTTGAAAAGCTTCTGGAATGGGCTGACATTTGAGATTCTGTAGCAATCAAGTAAGAAACCGCTAAGTAGAATTTATGTCAATAAATTAAACAACTTAGATAAAATAGAATCAATCCTTGAAACAGAAACAGAGTATCAAATCTCACTGAAGCTTAAATTGAAAACTCAGAACACACATGCTTTTAAAAGGAGAGTAAGTTCTCAAATTTTTATGATTTTCATGAAGTAAATTCCAAGTCTATATTGCTATCCTGGGCAAACTATTAAACATTTTTAAAAGTTTTTAAAAGTTTCTAAAAGTTTTTAAAAAGCACAAATTGTTAGAAAAAAAGAGTAAGGTACCATTTTATGATGTGCTCAAAAACATTATTGAAAGAAATAAAAGATAGCAACAAGTGAGATAACGATCAACTGAGATTACCAAGGCCAAAGAACACCAATATACCCATTGAACACTGGTATTTGAATGTCTAGATTTGGGTTTAGAAAGTTATTTGAACAATGGGTTACAAGAAAAATAAGGACTGAATACTGTTTGTCAGCAGCTCACAGAAGACTGAAAATTTGAAAGTCAATCAATTAAACCAGAGACATAAATAAACTAAAATAGTAAAGAAAACAGAGAATTATCATGATACATGAATGGGATTTGATTGAATCTTCATCCCATTCCAATTAAAACTGAGCACTCTAGGAGGAAAATACAACACAATAAAGGGGACCTATAAAAATTTAGAGATACCCAGTGTCAGGCACAAGTGATCTTCCTATGAGTTATTAATGATGGAGTCCTGCTGAAAATAAAATACAGCTACTGTTCAGCCATGGAAGGGACAGCTATGTTTACTTCTTTAATGGCATTCTATCATTTGGGGAATTCTGTAAAAGAGGGAAAGAATACAGGAGCCAGAAGATGGGGAGGGGAGCTGTGAAATGTCCTTTAGGCATCACACGCTGTCACACAGATGAACTCCCAGCAATCTGCATAACTGCACAAGATCTCCAAAATATCAAGCCAATACAGACTTCCAACATGCATGCAATTGGACTACCAAGATTTTTCTTCTGGCTGAGGAGATCTTGGCAACTGAAGGCCAACAGGACCGTCAGAAATTTACTTTTCTTTATGAGTGTAGTCACTGGTAGGGTTTTCATGCTACAGTGGGTGATGCCATCCCTTAGTACAGATAAATTTAAAAATATGCACATAAATAAATAAACAAACAGGGGGCATGATTTTAGAAGAAAGATACCATCTGGGGTTCTTTATAGTAGTTAGGGGTGATAGATGGAAATGATCATGATACATTGTATCCATGTATGAAATTTTCTCTTTTTAATTTCATAATTATATTTATGTACAGACAACTTAGTGTACATTTAACCCAATTTAGTGGCGAGTTCTTTAGCCTTTGTCCTTTCCAGCTTGGCAATGCGAGCCACAGACTTAGGACCCAGGATGTTGCCTCCTCAGTGGCGGCGGATCTTGTCATATCTGTCATTCTGATTGGTCCTAACAGCTCCCACCAGCTTAGCCAGAGTACCCTTGTCTTCCGAGTTAACCTGTGTGAAGGCAACAGCGGTGCATGTCTTCCTGTGGACCAGGCGCCCCAGCCTGGCCTTCCCCTTGATGATGCAGTAGGGCACCCCCATCTTTCAACACAGGGCAGGCAGGAAAACCACCAGCTCAATGGGGTCTACACCACGGGCAGTCATCACCAGCTGAGCCTTCTTGTTCTCCACCAAGGTGGTGACTGTATTGACTCCTAACCAGAGGACAGGTGATCCCTTAGTTGGGACGTCCCCTTTGCCAGCAGCTGTCTTCTCCTCGGCACGGCCAGTAGCCTTTCCTTCTTCTCTTGCTTTGTCTCTGGCCTGTACTTGTGGGCAAGTTTAAGCAGCTTAGTAGCTGTTTGCCTGTCCAGGGCAGGAGGTACTTTGAGTCGCTTATAGAGGATGGCTCTTTGCCGCTGATGTAGCAGGGCCATTTGATAATGCATGTTAGATCTCTTTTGGGCAGGATTAAAAGTGACTTTATAAAGGCTACAACAGGCAGATTTTTTTCATTAGCCAATAGAGCATTCATAATCAAAAAAAGGTACAGCTATTTTAATGTTGAAATCTAAAAACAAATGTAATTCTAATTTGTGTGTGTGTGTGTCTGTGTGTGTGTGTGTGTGTTTTCATGCATGTATACCCATATAACACATGCATCCAGTGACCTCAATGGCCAGAATAGAATATCAGATAGCCTGGAAATAGAGTTAGAGATATTTGTGAGCCACCATGTAAGTGCTAGGAATCCAAACCTGATCGTCTGGGAGAGCAACCAGTGTCCTTAACCTCTGAGCTATCTCTTCAGCTCCACAGAGTTCATTCTAAATAGACAACAAAAATCTCAGAAACAAAAATTTAAAATACCGTGTCTGATAGCTCACAATGTGAAATCGTCAGGATAAACAGGAAAAAATAGCTTGAAAGACTGTTATGGAGTACACAGCTGAGAGAACAGGATGAGGACCTGACAGAATTGAGTGGAAGAACATTCCATCTGTTAAAGCAGTATTGTTAAGAGATCAATTTCCTCAATTGTTTTATCAATGCAGTGCAACCCTATCAATCCCATTGTAAGCTGTGTAGGAATTCACAGATCCGCTTCTGTGCAAATGTAAAAGTCCGTGAATGAATGAAGAACTTTGAAAGAGATTCAGCTGATGGACTAACATGGTCTTGCTTCGTGGTTTAACTATGGGACAACAGCAGTCAAGACTTCAGGATGCCAAAGCCAAATAGGTACATAGGTGAGTGTAACAGAATACGTCCAGAAATTAATTCACACATATATGTTTCGCTGTTTCTCAGCTCTGTGCAATGGCAACTCAAGGAAGAAAGGACAGACTTTGTTTACTAGGTGTTTCACCTCAATCCATGTTCTCTCTAGTAATGTGGAAAAAACTTAATGCAATTTAAAAAGCTGGGAAAACTCATGCAACTTACCAAACTCTGGCAACTGCGAAAGGTATAAGACATTATTACAACTCTGAGTTATATAAGCAGAAGGGAGATGGGGAATATAGACTCTGCAGCTAGCCAACACGCCTGAGACCATGCAGAGTCTAAGGCAGTAATAGTTTCAATAATCAGACTCAGAAACAGCTCATTTCTTTCATGAAGTAAATAAACAAATTATCTGCCTACCTATAAATTGTCAATGTGTATGTATCTTAAGATAAATATGACGAGGGAAAGAAGGAAGTTTAAGCAGTATATACTGTTTCAATATGACTACCAGAAATGCAAACAAATTCATTGTAGGATAATCAGTGTAGATGATGGGACATAGAATAGGCTTGAGAAGATTTTTATCATGATGTATATATTCTTCACTTGTTTGCCATAGTATTCTCATGGTCTTTATTTGTTAGCACCCATCAAACTGTATCTTTTTCAATGCATTCAATTTATTGTAAAATCGTACCTCAAATATTAGAGGAGAGGCTACATTTTTACTGATGTTTGAGACATAATGATACAGAACTAGTAGTGATCATCAGAAACTCTCTCCATGGTAGTAGTGAGACCACAACAGAGGTTGCTGATTTTTCATAATGGTAAACTACTATGCCTTTCTGCCAAAATGTAGAGTGTAGCATGAAAATTGTCTTTTATTCATATTTATTACTGTTCTTATTCTTAGCCCTCTTAAATCATCTTGAAATATTCTAATTCTATGGATAAGGATTAGGTGTTCCATATAAAGGTACATTGATAATACATTTGATCAAAATAATATTTTCATGTTTTTATTCACATTAAAGTAAAATTAGTATTTAGAAATAGCCTTTTAGAATGACAAGTGAGAAAAATAACTAGGTATATCACTATCACATTGAAATGTCTTAATAAAATATTTCCTATGTTATATTTAAAACATTACTATCATTAAATAAGTTAAATATATAGTAAACTAAACCTAGTCAAAACCAATCTCATATAAAATCAATGTTAAGTATAATAAATACATCATGAGCCTATACTTGACATTATTCCTCAAAATACTCAAAACACTCTACTTGATCAAAGGCAATGACATTTTTAATTAACAAGACATCTTTATACTCTATTGCCTATATCATTAACTAGTAAATATTTAGAGAATCATTACTGAGCACAAATCCAAGTATTTACATTAGTTTAATCAGTATACCAAGGACTTCTGGTAAATTATTTTTATCTCTAATACTCACAAATAAATAATATTTCATCGACAAAATAATTTTAGTAATTTTTCAAAACTTATGACATTACTGAATCAATAATATCTACATAGAAATTCCAATAAATGTAATTAAATTTACACTAAAAATAAAATGAGTCTTACCCTCATTTTTACCAGTAAGTGACTAGTAAATGCCAAGGTTAACATATGCATCATCACGTAAAAATTGAATCAAAAGAGAGGTTTAAGAATAAATCCTGACCCAGGGAAAGACTGGATGTAGCAGTGTAGGGGAATACCAGGACAGAGAAGTGGGCGGGGGTTGACTGGGGAACAGGGGGAGGGAAGAGGGCTTATGGGACTTTTGGGGAAGGGGGAACAGGGAAAGGGGAAATCATTGGGAATGTAAATAAAAATATAGAAAATAAAAAATAAAAAAAATAAAAAATTAAAATTTGACTAGAAAAACCCCTGCCAAATCCAACTCAATAAATAAATAAATAAATAAATAAATAAATCCTAATCCTGTAGCAGTGAAAAAACTCAATTGAGTATAGTCACTAGTTCAATTGTTTCTCAGTCATTCAAAAACCTTTTAATTTTTATTTACTTTGCCATATCACCCAGAAAACGTGCTTAGTTCCCCAAAACTAAAATTACTTATAAGATGCAGGTGTTTGAAAATTACCTAAACCTATTTCCATAAGTCAATCAAGTATTTGGGGAGCACTGGCATAAAGAATTTGTCATTAGTTAGGCCAACGTTCTTAATACAAAACCTGACATTTACATAAAGCCATTTGTACAGCAATTTCAAATGAAGTTCCCAAACATTTATTCATTAATACTTTTAATATTTCCATGCAATATTTAGCAAACACTCATTTCCATTTTACTCATTTATAAAGCAGGCCTATTCATAAGATGACATGAACCTAATAACCCCTTTCCTACTTACAACCCATTTTCATTCACATAAGACTTCCTGCATGAAATACATCGTCTATCCCAATAGTGAATAAGGACACATGCTCCACTATGTTCATAGCAGCCTTATTTATAATAGCCAGAAGCTGGAAAGAACCCAGATGTCCCTCAACGGAGGAATGGATTCAGAAGATGTGGTATATTTACACAATGGAATACTACTCTGCAATTAAAAATAACGAATTCACGAAATTCTTAGGCAAATGGTCAGAACTTGAAAATATCATCCTTAGTGAGGTAACCCAGTCACAAAAGAACACACATGGTATGCAGTCACTGATAAGGGGATATTAACCCAGAATCTCGGAACACCCTAGACACAATTCGCATATCAATAGATTTCCAAGAAGATGGAAGAAGAGACCCCTGGTCCTGAAAAGACTGGATGTAGGGGAATGCCAAGACAGAGAAGCGAGAGGGCGTTGAATGGGGAAAAGAGGGAGGGAAGGGGGTTTATGGGACTTCGGGAAGGGAGGAAACGGGAAAGGGGAAATGATTTTGAATGTAAATAAAAAAAACCTTAGAAAATAAAATAAAATTTAAAAAAAAAAAGAAAAGAAAAATCTCGTTAGCGTGTGGCTCTTGTCTACCCCACCTTTTTGTATGCGATCCAGTCAAACACTTTGTCAATATCTGTTGCCCGTAGCACTTCCTGTGATACTGGATGGGAACTGGCCAACCCGTCGAGCAGCATCACCTCATGCAGAACATCTGTCAGAAATCTCTGCTTTTCCTGTAATACAGTAGAGTGGGTAATATTATAGGTGATTCATGGTTAGGGCAAGATGTGCCAGACAACATCAGCAGCGCGTGTGTCACTTAACTGATGGTGCTCATCAGTCTTACATGGCGAGGCTCAGATCTAAAGGAAACTCAGTAAATAAAACAACCCCTTAGGATAGCATAAAATAAAGACAGTTGATTTAAACATAACATGAAACAAAATCGATAGGCTACTGTAAGCCCTAAGCAATAAGAACAGCAGGCTGTTTTATCAGTGCATAAAGCAAGAATAAAGAGTGGACACACAGATCAAGGATAAGATGAAAGTTTGTTCATGTCTTTTGCAGGTTGTAGACAGAAATTCCAATCTCAAATAACATTTTCTGGTCAAGTCAATGCAGCAATCCTCTTTTCAAACCACTATACCTAGTCTCATTAGAACAACAGGTTAATAATCTCTCTCTCCCTGCTCCTACACCCCACCACACATTGTTTTCCTCAAAATGGGGTGGGGTGGGGAACCACAACGCATATAGCAAAAGTCATTGCTTTCCTCAGATCAGTGTGTGCAGATATACATACAAATTTATATTAAAGGCCATAATGCTGACATCACAGTCTTAATAATCTATCACTCTGAAGTACTGAAAACAACCATAATCATGAACCCTCTACTCACTACATTTCTCTAATAAAAGCAGACTTGTTATATTAAAAATGAACTGTAGAAAAAAATGCATCTTTGGTTTCAGAAATTCCGCTTTAAAGAAAAAGCTTGGATTCTGTTGACAAAAATACTGTCAGCTCTTAGGCCTTCTGGCCACCTGGCTTCATCGATGTGGGAAGAAACAGAAAAATAAGTTGCAAAAGATAACAAGGCTAAATAACCCTCTAGATAGCTAAAGACTGAGTAGTATCATTACTGAGATTAAAGACCCCCAATGCTTAAATTGCTCTATCTAATTCTGAACTCAGTCCGAGAGTCTATTCATTTTGAGAAACCAGATAAACACTGTATTATTTTGGATTGAGTTGTAATTTCTAGCCGAGAGTACACCAATCCCAGGCCTTAAAGAAATGGAAACTAAGAAGGAATATGCTATAGGAAGGAAAGTTACCTGAGCATATACATGTGTGCTCCTTTAACTATTGCTTAGCAACCACAAATACAAACTGGTCAACATGAAAATTTAATAAATAGTCCTTGATTTGCAAGATATAAAGTAAACAGATTTTAATAGTGAAATCTAAACTCAATTTCAACAAAGGAATATTAATGTTAGAGAAAGTATCGAGTATATATGATGTATTGCTTCATATTTTGGGGAGGAAAGCAAATTAATCCTTGTTTTCTTCAGATAATTTCAATTTCTATTATTTAACTTTAGTACGTGTAAGTCATTGGTAAATGATTTGTCTTCTATCTTATTCAAAAATGGTATTAAATAATTGGAGAAAAGACTTGTGTGTAAAAATAGGTTGGGAGCTGAGTTTCTGGTAGGGAAGTACATATAAAACACAGAACACAGAATACATTATATTGATGGGGTGGGAATGAGAAAGAAAGAGAGAAAATTCTAGCCAGAAGCAAACTCAATTTGACAGAAGTATAAATAGCTCACAGGAGAAAGGGCACTGCTTTTTTTTTTTTAATAAACACCTACATCTCTACAAAGAAGGAAACTCTCTAGCTAAAACATATATTATTCTCAACAGCAACAGCCCTACAATATCAAAAGCCAGTCTTACCTAGCATTAGTTAATTTTCTACCATTTATCTGGAGCTATGAATGCTTAAAAACTGAAATAAAAGCAGCCATTTGTGTAATATAAGATAAGATGTGAAATAAAATAGTTGGCTATAGTGAATTAAATAATTTCATTTTACGGATTAAAGTTTCCGGAGTGATTTTTAGTAAAGTTATACAATAATAAAATTATCTATGGAGACATTCTCTAAAGAGGTAGATATTGATCTGACCTTTAAATTTTTAAATTTGGTATGTGTGTGCACATGTGTTATGAGTGCCAGTGTCTATAGAGTATACTCATAGTGAATATGCAATACCTCATTTTCATTTCACTCCATAATTAAGACTGGTAGGATTTATGGCCTACCGCTTTTTAAAGGTAACACATAAAGGAAGTAGGCATGTTAAAATCTTCTAAAAATTCGGTGTTAACAGTAACCACAAATTCCACAGAGGTAATATAGATATTACAATTTTTACACATGTCTTTATTTCAATAGTTACAGTGATATAAATATCATTTTGTTTTCCACTATTTAAAGATAGATAGCTAGATAGATGATAGATAGATAGATAGATAGATAGATAGATAGATAGATAGATAGATAGATAGATAGTATAGATATAGATATATTGATATAGATATATTGATATGGACTTAAGAACTTTAAAAAATATCTCAGAAAAATAAAGAATGAGTGACTGCAGAATTTTCCATGAAAACCACACAGCCACTATTTTACTTGCCTATTTATTTCTTTAATAAATATATATTTAATTTCTACTCTATACTTGTGGAATAAATGGATGACTAAAGTCTTCTTCATAATCTTGAATTCAAGAATAGAAATGAAGTACAATAGAAAGACAGGTACACGCCAACACTATCATAATACAGTGGGTGTGCTATAAAACACAGAGGATGAAATGATTAATTAGTTAAGGAAGGTTTAGCAGAGGAAGCAGCATTCAAGAAAGTAGATGAAAGATGAGAGGGGAAGCAGCTGGAAAGGGGCAAATCTAGGGCAGAGTAAACATGCAATTAAAAAAGCCACACCACTCAAATACTCAATTATCATGTTGAAGAGTCTGGTTTTAATAAATGGGCAGAAACAGGAATAATGACATAATAAGTGTAGTGTTATAGCTGTGGTATACAAGATGGCTAATAAAACCAATAGGCAGGAAGTAGCCATTATCCTAAGAGAGTGAGTGGAAATGATGTCATAAGACAGTTTGTTGCTGAAGGAGACTTGGTTTTAAGGGATATTTTAAGCATTTTTCATGCTTTGAAATAAATATATGGCTTTTAGTGATAATAGGATTTAAACAGAAAAGTTACAGATTATTGACAGAAAAGTTGGGAAAATACAGTTTGGAGAACATGAAAGATGAGTTTTACACATAGAGAAGAAAAGTGACTACTGGTGTTCACAAAGAGCTTTTCTGCACACAACTGCAAGTGAAGACCTGGGTCTTAGAGAAATGACTAAGTTATCTTTCGGCAATGCAGAATCTTTTTTAAATAACATGAATAGAGCCTCAGAATTCACTTCTAAAGTCATTTTTTATAAAATAGACAGGTTTTAACTGAATATGTGAAGGAAGTTAAGAAGTCTTAACACATCATTAACTATCTGGGTAATTTTACTCCTTGGTGCTTCAAGGTGACTTTCAACCTCACATGTCAAGTCTAAGGGGTTACATGAGACAATGGCTGCTCTAGACACAGTCGCTGAACTTGGACTCTCAAGGAAGAAGGAAAGTTAAAGCTGTTGGCTACTTCCTACATAAAGGATGAGGACTGTTAATGGAGTACAGTACCAATTAAGTGTTTTGAATTTGCCACAAAAAAGAGAAAATAAAAAGGGAAAGCAGAGAGAAGTTTTTGAGTAGAGATCAGAGAATGCAGCATCAAACGAAAAGACAAGGAAGATGAGGGACAAGACTGACACAACTCATGTCATGGTAAGATATTCATAGACATATAGAAAGTAAAAACATTTACAAGGAAGACAGGAGTTGCAGCCAATCAGTCGCAAGGACCTAATTATCTCCTAGAAGTATGGATCTGAACATAATAACTCTTTTGATATTCCCTTGACAAATGAGTCCTAGCACTGGGAGGGAATACCTGCCTTTCTCTGGGCATACAACTTCTGAGACCCCACAAACTTTTGAAATCTCAGTATCTTCTTTTATTCACATTTAGAACTGTGGAAATTAAACGAGTGAATTAGCTTTACGTATATTTTTTTAAGCACCTGCTGGATCCCAGATGGCATCCTTGCTTCTAAGGATAGACAGAGCAATGGATCCTAGATTCAAAGACATAATAGTAGAAAGAGAGACACAGATCAAAACAGACATTAAGATACAACCTGTTCGTATATGAGAATGGAAGTGGGCTCAGGAAACTGAATGGCTACATTGAGAAAGCTACAATTTGTTACGCCTAAGGTGGGAAGGTAAAGCTTCTAAACAAGAGTTTAAATTGAGTTTTTAAGAATTATCTAAGTATTCTAGGAATAAACGACAGTAAAGGACATTTGGGGCAAAGGGGAATTTCTTAAAAATCCAAGGAAAGCATCTAGCACAGTTTCTTGGAGAGTCCGATTCAGAGAGATTTGTGTGGCACAGGGTAGGGAGTGAATCACAAGTGATGATAAAAAGGCCCACAGGATCAAAATCATCAAGGTCCCTTGGAAGCTGTAATTATATGACATCATGGGACCTGCACTTTGAGAAGTCGGAAGATCAGGGAGTTGCTGGCCTAGAGCAAAGTGCAACTAGAAGGAGAATCTGAAAATTATTGCACAACTAAGAAGAAAGAGAATACATTATGGACTTTATCTTTGTAACAACAAATAACTATGCCAGCTATTTCCATAAAATTTATCCTCATTCTCTGAAAAGCATTGTTAATTAAATTTATATATATTGGAATTCTGCATGTGAATTTGCTGTAGACATAAATATGGACATAGATGTCCACCTAAAATAAAAATATCTGAATGAGTTCAGATATTACACATTTATCCTAATTTTAAATTTATGTAAAGCAGTTTCTTTTTCCAACATTTTAATGTCACAATACTCTCTTTCATAGAGATAAAGACAGTTGTCTAAGCTTTGGATTTAACCTGATGAGAATGTCTTTGTAAAATAAAGAAAGCAATAGACTGCAAGTCTATATATTCACTGCCTGCCTCATGGAAGGTTCTGTGTTGTGCTCTGGGGAAATACAATAAAGGCACAATTCCCACATTCCAGCAATGCATTTTACAGTAGAGAGAACAGATAAAAGTGTTTGACATCCTACAACGATACAGTATTAATGGGATAGAGTATTATAGAAATAAGACGTGGAATACAAGCTTTAAGTAAAGTTGCTTTTAATATCTGTGACCATGCTGTTTTAACTCTATCATGAAAATAAGAATGAAGATCTATCATATTTTTACAAGTCTGAAATCTGAGCTCCCACCTGATAAAGACTTTTATTATTCCATAGATAAACCAAATCCCACACAAGCCAACAATAACCTGAAGTTCTTACTTTATAAATAGTTTTAATGAGGATTACTAACATACCTGTCATTTCAGAGTTAGACATTTTAATCTTGGTTTTCACCACCTATTCACATCATGACAAAACTTAAAAGCAGAGAAGTAAGATCAAGAATTCGAACAATAAAAATAAGGATGCCAGCCGGGCAGTGGTGGCGCACGCCTTTAATCCCAGCACTTGGGAGGCAGAGGCAGGTGGATTTCTGAGTTCGAGGCCAGCCTGGTATACAAAGTGAGTTCTAGGACAGTCAGGGCTATACAGAGAAACCCTGTCTTGAAACGCCCCCCCCCAAAAAAAACCCAAAAAAACAAAAAACAAAAAAAAATAAGGATGCTGGAGGAAAATAACATTTTATCCATATGAAATGGTTAACATCGCAGTTGTTATATTTTGTAAATTTATAACACAATGTCCTATTTGTGAAAGTTAGAAATTATTTGGACCTGAGTTCTTATAACATTGAAATACCTTTATATGTTTTAGGTCTCAATTCTGTTTTCCATAGTATTTTAAGATTTCTATTTAAAATCAGTTAAATTTATTCATAAAAGTTATATCATTTAACTGAGTAGTTAATATTTTACCCACAGTCAAATTTTATACTGACAGACAGAATAAAAATAAAGAGTCAGTGGATACAAATGGTGTTTTTATATAATAATGTACTTCAAAATTAACATTTCAAAGGCTGGTGTTTAAAATACACACACCCAAGATGTTAAAAATCATTTTATGTGCAGTTTGTTAAAGCAACTCATTTGTATTAAAGTCAAACTTGTATAAACACACACATATATAGCAGACATTGAAGAATAATTTAAAAAGTAATCACCATCAATGCCTACAATGAAACAAGCACTCAACTAAAATGTTTAGCTCTGCATTTGTTTACATAACCTTCTGCAGAAATCACTGCACACATACAAGGCCTAAGGCAACTCTTGATATAATATTACTTTGTGACTTCATATACACCTTTTGACATGGATGAATTTATATATTCAATGTATTTTCTATAAGCTACATTTCTTCAATTGAAAGACCATGAATTCCCTCTGAAATCTTACTCAATGAATATACTAAAAGTGAAGTCATATTTCCATAAAAATATCTTTGAAGATTTTATAAACCTCTCAAAATCCTAGATAAATGTTAGCACATGTCTGTATGAGCTATGGTACTCTCAAACATGACTAACTCAGAGGAAGTGGGTTAAGTTGTAACTCTTCAGAGATTGCATCCTCAATTGCCTGATATCTTATTTTAACATCCAAGCTGAATGTGTCATGTTTCATATTATCCAAGGCTTGATGTTGCAAAGGGGAGAAAGCAAGATGAAACACAAAATGTGCTGAATTGTACAGAACCAAACACTGAACCATTTGCGGATAAACCCATGATCTATTAAGATACAGCAATAGTGCCAAACATGCCCTGCAGTCCCAGCACTAGGGAAGTGCAGTTCAGACCAATTAAGAGTTTAAGGCAAGCATCAACTACATAGTGAGTTGAAAACTACTGACTAACAGTTACTGCAAAATAGGTCTTTTCCAATCTTAAGTCCTTAAAGGATTTCTTATTGGTTATACTAATATATTTTAAATGACATATGTTTATCATTTAGTTTCAGCATTTAGGGATATAAATGGTCAGTTTGTTGAGTAACAACCTCAGAGAAACACTAGTCTGAACAGAAGAGAATTTATGTTTCCAGTGAAGATACAAAGGATAATAAACTTAAAAGTTTAATAAGTGGCATCTAACAACACAGTTTCATGAGAGCCTACATATTTAATCAAGTCAGATGAACAGTAATCTCATCTGTAATAGCAAAAGAGTAATCACATCTCAGACTACTGTGAATTGCATTACACAATATACCTATTGTGTAGTTAGCAAAGGTTCCTTCTTCACAATGCAAAAGCTAGACTAGAAATCCATTAGAAGCTACCAAAAATAGTGAAGTATAGCTCCCAAATTCATTCAAAAGATGGAATGGATGTATACAAATGTTATATAATTTCTTGTTCTTGCTAATATTTTGATATGCATTTCACAACTGATCTCACCAGAGAGCCAAATTTGGAGTGTAAAAATAAAAATCATGTAAATACCTAGTAGGAAGAGAGATGTTAGTAAGATAAATGGTCATAAAAATTAGAATTCTTTGGTCCTTCACACTTTCTGATAACTTAAACAAAATACATTTCATAGGTGTTTTGAACATGGAAAGACAAGGTCACATGGCAACAAAGTACCAGATTACTGAATGTTTAGCCTATGGAATGAGCAGATTGCATCCACTCTCATTCTTAGAAACTATAACTGCTCCTCTTTCTCCACATCCTCGCCAACACCTGCTGTCTCCTGAGTTTTTGATCTTAGCCATTCTGACTGGTGTGAGGTGAAATCTCAGAGTTGTTTTGATTTGCATTTCCCTAATGACTAAGGATGTTGAACATTTCTTTAGGTGCTTCTCAGCCATTCGATATTCTTCAGGGGAAAATTCTTTGTTTAGCTCTGTACCCCATTTTTAATAGGGTTATTTGACTCTCTGGAGTCTAACTTCTTGAGTTCTTTGTATATATTGGATATTAGGTCTCTGTCGGATGGAGGGTTGATAAAGGTTTTGTCGCAATTTGTTGGCTGCCGCTTTGTCCTTTTGACAGTGTCCTTTGCCTTACAGAAACTTTGTAATTTTATGAGGTTCCATTTGTCGATTCTTGATCTTAGAGCATGAACTATTGGTGTTGGTAGGATTGCAAGCTGGTACAACCACTCTGGAAAGCAGTCTGGCAGTTCCTCAGAAAACTGGGCATGACACTCCCAGCGGACCCTGTTATACCACTCCTGGGAATATACCCAGAGGCCTCTCCAGCATGCAATAAGGAACATGCTCTACTATGAGCCTGATTTATAATAGCCAGAAGCTGGAAAGAACCCAGATGTCCCTCAACGGAGGAATGGATTCAGAAGATGTGGTATATTTACACAATGGAATACTACTCTGCAATTAAAAACAATGAATTCACGAAATTCCTAGGCAAATGGTCAGAATTGGAAAATATCATCCTTAGTGAGGTAACCCAATCACAAAAGAACACACATGGTATGCAGTCACTGATCTTGGATATTAACCCAAAAACTCGGAATACCCAAGACACAATTCACATATCAATTGATTTCCAAGAAGAAGGAAGGAGAGACCCCTGGTCCTGGAAAGACTGGATGTAGCAGTGTAGGGGAATACCAGGACAGAGAAGCGGGAGGGGGTTGACTGGGGAACAGGGGGAGGGAAGAGGGCTTATGGGACTTTCAGGGAGGGGGGAACCGGGAAAGGGGAAATCACTGGGAATGTAAATAAAAAATATAGAAAAGAAAAAAGAAAAAAAAAGAAACTATAACTGCATACAAACTAACATTATTATGTTAAAAAGTAAAGCTGGTATTCTGTGAGACCAGAAGGACATTATTACTTTTTTTTTTATTTTATTTTTTTTAATTTACATTCCAAATCATTTCCCCTTTCCCGTTTCCTCCCTCCCCGAAAGTCCCATAAGCCCCCTTCCCTCCCTCTTTTCTCCATTCAACCCCCTCTCGTTTCTCTGTCCTGGCGTTCCCCTACATCCAGTCTTTGCAGGACCAGGGGTCTCTCCTTCCATCTTCTTAGAAATCTATTGATATGCGGATTGTGTCTAGGGTATTCCGAGATTCTGGGTCAATATTCCCTTATCAGTGACTGCATACCATGTGTGTTCTTTTGTGATTGGGTTACCTCACTAAGGATGATATTTTCAAGATCTGACCATTTGCCTAGGAATTTCGTGAATTCATTGTTTTTAATTGCAGAGTAGTATTCCATTGTGTAGATATACCACATCTTCTGAATCCATTCCTCCATTGAGGGACATCTGGGTTCTTTCCAGCTTCTGGCTATTATAAATAAGGCTGCTATGAACATAGTGGAGCATGTGTCCTTATTGCATACAGGTAAAGCCTCTGGGTATATGCCCAGGACTTAATCCTCTCTTGAACACTCCCTGCTCCTAACAGAACAACTAGCGTAAATATGGTCCAGTAAATAGTTGTTAAATTGTGAAAGGTGAGCAGGACAATCTACATTAATCCTTAGAAATCTTTCATCTTTTTGGTAAGTAAAAGGTGCGATCATAATAATTGGCAAGAAAAAAACCAAAATATATTCTCTTGCATAAGGTCGAATTATTCTCAATCATGATAAGTAATATGATCTATCAGCTCTCAAGAGAAATCATAAATTTATAGAAAATTCCCTCTTTGTTTTGAAGGTAAGACAATGAACTTTGCATAGAAATATTTTTTAAAATATTAATCAATCATTATTTGGAGTATATCATCATTTCAGGTACTTCAGTCTGTATTTATTGTCAGAAAGGAAAAGTACTCTAAATTGGTTTTCATCAAGACAATTGAAAGAAATAGAAAAAAATGAAATGTGTAGTATTTAAATCACAGTGCATCACCTTTAACACTGACACACAACAAAAGGAAAACAGAAAAGCAATTGTTTGTTGTTTCCTTGTGGAGAGAAATTCATTTTAAAATATATGCCTCTCTTCTAGGCAAAATTAACAAGTTTAGAGATATAGAGATCTTGATACCAAGATTCAGGAACACGGTCTATCTGAGCAGAGAGAAAACCAGCATCTAAATGAAGCCATCATTGTAGCAAAATAAAATTCATCCATTAAAGAAAAAGGTGTAAGACATTTAAAATAAAACAATAATGATTAATTAACTGTCCTTCTTGTTCTGTAATTTGACTAAAACTTTGAGACCTATGGACCATGTTTTATTTTCGGAACAGACGTGTGAATTTTAGGCGTCTGAAAAAGGTTACAGCTCTGTGGTTTGAGCTACTGTGCAAACAAAGCCACTGCTGACAGGGTATGGTTGGTCAGATAGAGGGAGAAATAATTTATGTATACTGAAACCTCCATACAGAAGATAAAACATGATGCATACGAATGTAAAATACTATTATATGGCAGTTATAAACTAATATTTACATGAGGTTTGCTCCACAGAGTTAGTTCATTATAGTAGGTAGCTGAATTTAGGTACTTGTTAAATCATCTTCTAAAATAAATAGAAGAAATGGAATGCATGAACGGATAGAAAGGCAAGTGGCGTCAATACAGCCAACCAATTCATACGAAATTATCAAGCTAGTTTACATTCCAATCCCTGAAGAAGAACAACATTGAACTATAAATAAAATCTGCAGAGAAGAACATAAAATGATTAAAAGAATTAATTGGACACAGGTGTTGTTGAAGCACATTCTAGGAGAGAAGATACATGCCTTAGGATATTCACATTTCAAAGATAATTATGATACTAACTGACCAAAATAGGACTGTAATTGGTAGAATTTTATATCCTCAATTCCCAAAAGAGATAAAAAGGTAAGGAGATGAACATTTCCCAAAGAAGACTACTTAAATGTATGAACCGGGAAGGTTATTCAGAATGGTGTCAAAGGAGGGACTGACAAATTTTATTTTGTATTCCCAGTTAAGGAGAGCCCTGTGACCATCAGACAGAAGAGTGATGGAGTTAGTCTGATACACTTTAAAAATATAGCAGAGAAGACAGACACTGTCAGCCTAGCAGAATGTCTTACTGTACCTCACAGACCATTAATTAAATATGTGAGGTGTTTGGTATATACAGTACTTCTTATATTGGAATACCTTACTACAGACATGAAGGTGGCAAGGCAAGCAGTATATTAACCAATATCAAAATATCAAATTTTTTCTTTCACAAAAAAAACTCTTCTCTATAATTTTTTATTTTATTACTTGTACATACTACTTTATTGTTTGTGAAACCTTTGTCTACTAATATCTAGACCTAATTTTAAGTAATCTTAATAAAAGACGGGAGAAGCCTCAGAAGAGTTATGGGTTGAGACAGACTCCTTGCTTAGAAATGAGCTGGGTTTTAATTTCTTCTTTAGTTGCCCCCTGAGGCCTCAGCTTTAGTTGTGCTCAGGTCAGAAGCTGTGACAAACAAATGCCTTTTACCTATAAAATTATGAATATTACCAGTTTACATTATTTTATGCTATTCGAAGATAACATTTTTTTTTCCACCAGTAACAAGGAAAGTAACAGATAAAATATTATACAACCTGTTATGACCAATATTATGCATTACAAAATAACAATACCTAAAGAGCTCTTTTGGTATATGTTTTTACAACATGATTTTGTTGTAGTTTATTGAAGCAAGCGGGATTATTCTGTTTACAGTTGACTCTTCTTTGAAGGAATGAACAGAGTGGCCCTCTGCAATACCACTAGGCCTAAAAAAGGACAAAATCACATTTCATTCAGCTTCAATTGGGGGTTTGGTCCTAGAGAGTGTCTAACCCTGTTAAATTTTTATGGATTTTGAAATTCCTGAGGAAGTGTTCAAAGGCTTTGGCACCATGCAAATTTGAACAAGTTCTCCAGAAGAAATACATTATTCCCCAGGTATTGCTCATTTATCTTTGATCTTTAGGTCTATGGTATAAAAACCCGAAACAATATCTATCTAGGAAAAAAAAATCTTGCCTTTTACAAAATCATCCATTAAGAACAAGTGTGAAATTCTCTATATGTAGCTTTATTTCAAATTTTAACATCCATATAAAAAGAATGAGGCAGTTCTCTGGAAGACCTCTCATATGCTCACTGAGTAGACAGGCATGCGTGTGTGGCCATACTGCCAAATTGAGCTTTCTTAAGCTCTTCTTTCTACAACTGTGTTAGTAAATGTAAGTGGCAAGCTAACAATAAACACACACACACACACACACACACACACACACACACACTGTTAACACTGAAATTTCTCTAAAGAAAGCTTTAATCACTTAAGTAAAGTCAAAAGACAAAGCTTTTATTTTTATTTTTAAAACTGTAAATAAATGTAAACAACGGTAATATTCATAACCTAAAAACATGTATTAAAGTCTGGTTGCTGGAGATAGCCAGTTCAGGCTCCATGTCTCCCACTGCTAGGAGTCTTAGCTAGAATGGAGTTTCTATTGCACTGGGTTTCTAGCTCATCCCAGAGATGGCCCCTGTTTCCAGTTATCTGTCCCACTACTCTCTCCCTTCATCCTCCCCAAACCTGATCTACATTATTCCTGTTTACAAGATATGCTGGGGTTAAAGTAGCTCAGAACTTGTAGAAGTAGTCAACCAATTACTGGTCCAGTTTGAGACCCATTCCATGAGAGATAACCCACCCCCCAACACCACTTGGAGAGTTAGGACTCAGAGGTTGGATAGCCCAAAGACCTAGTATAGAACCAAACTTTAAAAAAAAAAAAGAAAGAAAGAAAAAGAAAAACAGTCAATGAAATGTTTTCTAATGTCGTTCTGATACACCCATAAATTAGTGCCTAGCACAGTTGTCACCAGAGAGGCTTCACACAGCAAGTGATGGAGACAGATGCAGAGAGCCACAGACACACATTAGGTGGAGTTTAGGGAATACTGTGGAAGAGGGAGAGGAAAGAATTGTAGGACCCCAGAAGAAAACCTACAGAATCAATATACCTGGACTCATTGGGGCTCACAGAGAAGGACCTACCAACCACAAGCCTGTATGGAAATGGACTTAGGCCGTCTGCACTTGTATTACAGTTGTGTAGCTTGGTCTTCTTGGGGGACACCTAGCCGTAGGAGCAGAGGGTGTCTCTGACTCTGCAGCCTACCTTTGGGACCTTTTCTTCCTACTATGTTGCCTTGCCCAGGCTTAATAGGAAAAGAAGCACAACTTGATATGTCATTGTTGACTGATATCTATGAGAGGAGGTCTGCCCTTTTCTAAAGAAAAATGGAGAACTGGAGGCAGGGAGTGGAAGGCAGGTGAAAAGACTAAGGAGAGAGGAAGGAGGAAAAACAATATGAGGATGTATAAACAGTCAGAAAGACAAATAAATAAATGTAGTAAGGCCACAAAGTTAAAACAGTTAATATACTTCAAACATTAACATTTGAGTGACCCTCCTGACACTTCTAACAAATGTCAAATAACTCTACTAACAGAAGATGTCCCTGTAATAACAAAGAGGGAGACCTGAAATGGGGGTTATGAGCACATTTCCTTATTATAGTAGATACAAAAGCACTATTTGTAAGTGTTAAGGTGACGAATGAAGATGCTATTTTAGCCAGTACTCAGTAGAAATTCTTAATTTGTCTGTATCCACAACAGATTAGGATCCAAGTGGCAGATTGTCTCTCAACACTGACATTGTTTCTAGATTGTCTTCATTTGGGCTCCTTTAAGGTGTAGTCTACTCTTGGGTGAATGGGATGTCCGGACATCAATACACTAATGCTGATTCTGATATGACACTTGCAAGACTGTAGTTCATGAGCTGCTGTTTTCCCCATCACAATGACTCCCCATTGCAGCAAACCCATTAGCCACAAATGATGAACGTTGCTATCTCTAATGCTAAGGAAGAAGCAAAACCTTCTCTCCCAGAATAGAGAGGCATGGTTCCCAGTACAGAAGACATTGTTCTTCTCTTGATAAGGTTCTTCCAATGGCTGAAAAACATGCTTGCCTATAGAAGAGGGGAGGGAGAAGGAGACACACAAAACAGGCCTGTTTTGAAGATTAAGACACCAAGATACTCAATTATGCACTCCTGCTCATTTCTAGTCTTTCAATGCAAATGTCATTGTTAAGTCTTTAAGGATCAAAAAGACACAGTTCTACTTCCAAAGAAAAAGATTTTGTTTCCTGCAAAGGAGTCTCACTGAGCATTCAAAACACACTTAAGGGCAGACCAACAGAAAAAAAAAAGAACTCAAAGGTATTTTAGGATTTTTTTTTGTCTTATAATGCTTTGTCTGGGCATTTTATTTTTAATCATGCTGATCTTTCATTATATATTATTTTTTCTATTTTAGTGGGTATTCTCTGTGCAAAAATATATGTGTCAGTATCTATGTATATTTCTTGTTCTTCTCATTTGGCTCCTTTTTTTTTAACTTGTTTGTTTTGTCCTATTCTGGCCTGATTGTTCTTACTTTATTATGATTTTTATATGTCTGCTTGTTTCTAATAAGAAAGAACAATAAGGGGTGTTGATTTTGGTGGGTGGGGAAGTGGACACAGTCTGTGAGGAGCTGAAAGAGGAGAAAACATAATCAAAAATATATTGTATGAAAGAAAATATGACACAGAATCTTGAGACTTGCTAGAAACTCTTTAAATTTTTTCATATTTAGAGTCACTTGAGATTAAAATACCATCCAATTAAAAACAATTGGATCACCTTCTAATTCACATTTCTGATTAATTGGACTTAATTAGGCCATATATGGACTTTGACCACAACATGCAAACACAAATATAGGGAGAGTTAAGTGTGTTCACATGTGTATTTACTTTGTATTCATTATTCACAAAGTAAGATTCTAAAACTGGTATTTCTGTTAGCCTATCTCTTGTACCATAATGCTACTAGATGAATATATCTTTATTCTGCTGAATGACAGGAAATAGCATAGCAATATACCAACTCTCATTGGAATGCATATTAAATATCTTTTTAAAAGATGTAACATCATTTTTCATATATACCGAGTCACATATGGGCACAGGAAATGAACAGCTCACTGAACAGGTAAAATACCAGCCTCAATCAAACTCTTTTTTTCTTCATTTAATCCTCTTTGACTATCAGAGTATTCTTTACATATTAAAATGATTAAGAGATATGTATCTAAGTTTAAATAAAAAAATCAAATAAGCTCAATATTTCAGATGGTGAAGGGTTTTCTTTTTCTTTTTAAATGAAAAGACAATTATTTAAAATGTGAGAGTCATTTTATTACATTGATACACTGGCCTCATAGCAAAGTTTGTTTTTCTTACTTCAGTTCTGCCTATGACCGAGACAATTGGGGATATTTGTTAATACTTTAGGCAATACACTTCAGATACTCTAAGTATTTAGCATAATGAAGTTTAGTTGATTAATTTACATTAATTTTTATCATATCTAGTGTTGTTTTTAAAAAAATCACAAAAATTCGCAATCTGTGTGCTTTATCAGTGTGATACTTTGAGTTTACTGATATAAGAGGCAATGTGGCAGGTTTATTTCTTTAATAAACCAACAGAGATCGTGGTTAATAGTCATAGGTGAAGTACAGTTTAAGAGAGTGTCATGAGCACTCCCGGAGGATCCGGCTATACCACTCCTGGGCATATACCCAGAGGCTTTACCTGCATGCAATAAGGACACATGCTCCACTATGTTCATAGCAGCCTTATTTATAATAGCCAGAAGCTGGAAAGAACCCAGATGTCCCTCAACGGAGGAATGGATTCAGAAGATGTGGTATATTTACACAATGGAATACTACTCTGCAATTAAAAACAATGAATTCACGAAATTCCTAGGCAAATGGTCAGATCTTGAAAATATCATCCTTAGTGAGGTAACCCAATCACAAAAGAACACATATGGTATGCAGTCACTGATAAGGGGATATTAACCCAGAATCTCGGAATACCCTAGACACAATTCGCATATCAATAGATTTCCAAGAAGATGGAAGGAGATTCCCCCTGGAAATACTGGATGTAGGGGAATGCCAAGACAGAGAAGCGAGATGGGGTTGAATGGGGAAAAGAGGGAGGGAAGGGGACTAATGGGACTTTCGGGGAGGGAGGAAACGGGAAAGGGGAAATGATTTTGAATGTAAATAAAAAAAACTTAGAAAATAAAATAAAATTAAAAAAAAGAGAGAGTGTCATGAGAAAGAAGCAGTTGCCTACAAACTATTTAAAACAAATCACCATGAGAATCTATATAATATACTCAGGGGTATGATTTGATATCAGAATCTGATCCATAAATAAGAGATTCCTCATTGAAAACTTACTGTACCCCTTTTCCAGAATTAAAATTAGGTTACCATGGACTTGTTTTCAAATGAAAGTGATCAAAAGGTATTGAAGAATGTGCAGTATATGTCGGTGTCTTCTTTTGTCCCTTCTGAAAAAACAGTTATTTTCATCCTTGAGTACAGGAATCAAGGTAAGGCCTTAGTACATGCAAGGCAAGAGATCTACCACTAAGCTAAATTCCCATCACAATAGAATTTAAATGTCCATCAATATCAAACTGGGGTTTGAACCATCCACTAATGTTTCCACTAGACAAGAGTGATAAAATCACCTCAAATAGCCAAAGGAAAGTTCACCCCAGAAAATATAACCTTAGCCATAAGCTAAAAGAAGTTGCTTCTAAAGGTTGTGTCACTTTTGCTTGACAAATTTCACATTATTGAAATTTGTCCTATAGAGGGGTTTATGTCGCCAGTATAAATAAAAATGAGTTTGCTATGAATAAATCCAGACATGGAATGTGGAGAGCTTCTTTGGTATTCTCTACACAGCTCATATAAATCTACGCCATCAGTAAGTTATGCACCTTGCTAATGACAGGATCTCTTTCAAAAACCGTGATGTCTTCTCACATTCATAAAATGCAGGGTTTCTCAACCTGTGGGTTGGAACCCCTTGGAGCCAACAAGTGGGTTGTACATCAGACATCCTGTATATCAGATATAATTTTATGTTTGGTTGTTACCACAACCTGAGGAACTGTATTAAAGGTCACATCATTAGGAATGGACTGGTGACAATTCATTCATTACAAAGCCCTCACAAAAAACCGATGGGAGTGTGCTTAGCACAATTGTCTCATATTTCAAATGGGTTGAATTTTTTTTCCAGCCTTTTCTCCTGACCTTACATCATACTACCCATAAGAACTCATGTCTATAAAATGCTAAATTCAGGCATGTTCACCAGGGGGAGATAGATAGTACAGCATTTTTTAATTCAGTGTAGTAGATGTAATATAAATGATGATTGCTTTAGCATTGACTAGGGGTTCTGAAAATACCTGGCCACTCAAATAATCACAACCTACAATTCTTCTGAGCAACTGTTAGCTAAGCACAGACATCAGCCCAAATCTGAACAAGGGCTCTTTAACAAGACCATATAATTCTGGGATTCTTTATTGCTGCTCCACACAAGGTATATTGTTATAGTAATGTTCCTAGCAAACTGGAATTCTATCTCAGGGTTTGAGTCCTGCTGTCTAAAAATGACAAAAGCACTGTTTTTTGAGATTAGACAAAAACAAGGTCAACCTTTTGAGTGTCTTCATTCCTGACACGAGCCTGGCTTCTGGCTTTTCCGTTTTCAGCTCAGGTCCAGTGCAGCCCCAGAAACACACTCACAGAGGAGCTCCTGCAACTCCACAGTAGTGAGATGCTGCTGACATGGCTATCACTCTTATTCTGTGGAGCATTTCTTTCGCTCTTTTGCTGATGCCATTATGAAAAATAACGCTGGCACAGCCATACTGACACTTGACACTCTTTCTTATTTATATGGGTAACTTATTCTGGAAATTTTATTTTCCCAGAATATATTAATGTTTTATGGAGGGGCAATCTAAACATAGACTTCCTTATTGTGGGTTTTGTGAGTTTTGCATATTGAAGTATTTTTATTAAATTAAAAACTCAGTTCCTGTGCTCGCTTCGGCAGCACATGTACTAAAATTGGAGCAATACAGAGAAGATGAGCATGGCCCCTGAGCAAGGATGACACGCAAATTCGTGAAGTGTTCCATATTTTTTTAGATATTTTCCATGTATATTTACACAATGGAATACTACTCAGCAATTAAAAACAATGAATTCATGAAATTCTTAGGCAAATGGGGAACAGGGGGAGGGAAGAGGGCTTATGGGACTTTCGGAGAAGGGGGAACCGGGAAAGGGGAAATCATTTGGAAAGTAAATAAAGAATATAGAAAATAAAATTAAAAAAATTTAAAAAGGAAATGTAAATAAGTAACATAAAAACACATATATAAAAAAATAAATAAATAAAAACTCAGTTCCTAAAAACAAAAAGCTACCAAAGATCAAAATGTATTTGCACTTCTTAAAATTGAAAATGAAGAAATATTTGTTTCTACTCGTTACCAATCGCCAAATTAATGGTAATGGAGCTTTCTTTCAATTCTGTTTGATAGGGTGAATTTTTGATTTACTGTAATGGTGCCATTATTAATTTGCAAGTCATTATTATGTATTGATGCACAATAAATAAAATTTTAAATTTTAATACCTTCAAGGTTCCTGTGAATCCAGTACATAATCTATAAAAGGACAAAGGTCTCAAATGTCAACTCATATTTTATGTTCATTTTCAAAACCTCTTGGAAAATCTTCTGCATTAAGGCTTAGCATTTATAATTTAGCTAATAAAACACACAAAAACATTTAAGACAAAAAGTCTAAGGGCATTGGCACTGAGGCTCTGCAGCCATGCTTAAAACCATCAAAATCTATCTGTTTTCACCTCACGTACAATTCCGCTGATTACTTTTTAATCTAAGATGTACATTTCATAATGATGAATAGAGAGGATTTTATTACAAGCAGTTGAACGAGCTCTTAAAAAAGCCTTACCTATAGGGCGATGTGTCATTTGTAATAAGAACATATTTTAATATTGAGACATAATGAAATTTATAAATTGGTAATAATCCACCACGTAATGAAATTTTTAAAGCTGGTTTAAAGTCATCTAAAATACAAAAGACAATTTTTGATATGTTTTAACAATCTTAAACATTTAAGTTTAAAAGTTCACATTTGTTAATGAATTTGCCTAACAATACTATATAATAGTGGTACTTTTAATTCAAAGTTCTTTAAGAGCATTTTTTTTATTTATGTACTTCTTTATTTTCAATTTTGAAGACCAAACAAAAGGCCTTGGGCCTTCTAGGCAAACATGCTTCCACTGAACTGCATGATAAGTATGCATTCTACCAGGAAGTCACAACCCCAGCACTAACTGCAGTTCTAATTTATTTCAATGTTATGATGAAATGCTTCAAATGACATTATTTCTCATTGCATCATAAATACATAACTAGACCATGAACGTGCTGCATATGTAAAGTATGGGGAGAAGTGTGTGTGTATAATTAAAGCCCATTGACACAGAGCTGCTATAGTCAATTTTCACTAAGAAGTTAACCTTTCTTTCTCAACAGGAGTCAGCTAAATTTGTGGTAGAAAATGTACTGCTTTCAGATAATTTTGAAGTTAATCATGGTCTCCATGCTTGTATATAACCATATATAAAAGGATGACAATTAGCTAAATATCCACTGCTATTGAAGGAAAAGTCACAAGAGAACATATATGAGAACATGTAGTCAAAGTGATCACTGATAGCTGTATAAGGAAATATAGACGTATAAGGAAAATGTGGTTGAATACATGATGGAAGAGTCAGCTTTTAAACCAGAAGAAAATCCCGCCATTAATGACAACATGAGTGAAACATGATATTATCCTAAGTGAAGCAAACCAAGTACAGGTTAATGATTAAAAGATTAATGGATATGCAAAATCTAAAATAGTGGAATTTATAGAATTAGAGTTTGTGGTTTGGCAGAAGCAGGGAGAAGGAAGAAAGAAGGCATTAGACAAAGGACACATGATTTCTTTCATTTATGAAGGAAGAGTAAGTCGGAGAGTAAGTCATGGGATTGATGATATACCACTGTGTCTTCAGCTGGCTATAGGTTCCACACTAACAATATGCTAAATGAGTAAGTCTTATGTTAAGTGTATTCATCTCAAAATAATAAAATGACTGTAAAAATCCTTTCTGAAGTGATAGATATATCTATATCATACATCAAAGTAATAATTTCATGAATGTAAAATAAACTCCAAAATAAGAATATTGTTTACATTGAATGTCGATATATTACTGTAGTGATAGATGCAAATATATACGAGTGTATATGTATACATGTATGTGAATGTCTAAGTACAGGTATAGGTATATCATAAGTTAAATTTGAGCCTTTAAATGTTAAATGTTGGTACACTAAAAACTTTACTCAGTGTACTCATTTCAATTAAAGTAAGTTTCAATTTTATCATAATATTGAGCTCTAAAACAATATATATTGAAGGTTCCATTTAATAGCAACATAGTCAAGTATAGATAAATGGAAACTTATCTGAAATGGAAAACTGATGTAAAAAGACATAAAACAAAAGTATCCTCTCTTTATTCTGGGGAGATTTAAAACATCACAGTTTGAAGGACAAGAACCTTATTCTGCATTCATAGTTACGAACATTCCTAGAGCATACATATAACATGTGCAACGTTATATGTAAAGTTACACATATCTTATAAAGTTACCTAATTCTAAAATGTAGAAAAGATACATCGTAATATTTTATCTGATCAGTATATTTCATGTCTTGGGAGAAATACTGTCTCCTTATTTTTCTTTATTTTAAAATACTCCAGCTACCTAGAATATCACTTATCAATTACAGTAAATTTCTTTCTTTTAAAGGATAATTCATTTATATTTTAAAACTCTGCAATCTAAAATGTTTCCATTTAGATAAGTTGTAATATTTTGAAGTCAATGTATAACAAGTAGGATTTTATTTAATTTCGTTTTTCAAAAAAAAGGGGGAGGGTAACTTTTGAAACTCACATTTAAATTCTGGCTAGTTCTCCTTTATTTGCAAAAGACATCATCCATGTACTGATCAGTGTTCTCAGGTACCTCTAATGGTGGCATAAACTCAGTACACAGCATCTCACACTTTCCCTGGAAATTCCATACAATTAGAGAAAAGCACACTTACCATGTTCCAGGCAGGGTAGAGGTAGTCTGTACCCACAAATTCAAAGTAGTGAGCAAAGCCTTCCTTCAACCACACATCTTCCCACCATACTGGAGTCACAAGATCACCAAACCACTGCAGGGACAAAAGGAATAGACATCAGGAAAAAGAAAAAAGAAAAAAAAAAACAGCATCTGTCTCAGAGTGATTTTATCTAAAAGCGAATGGACTAAACTGTGATTATCGTAACTGGAAGTAATTCCCAAATTGATTCTGTGATCTGAAAATACATTATGGCAAGACTGTTGTGATTAACATGGTTTCTTGAATAGCACTCGTCTTTTCTTAGGACTCTCCACTGATGGAAAGAACTTGGGATCTATTTCGTGGGGGAAGGGTGAATGCAAATCCTGACCCTACTTTTGATAGCATGCTGTGCTTACAGATAGGAGCCTAGCATGGCTGTCCTCTGAGGGGGCCCCTTCAGCAGCTTACTGAGACAGATGCAGATACTTACAGCCAACCATTAGACTGAGGTCCGGAACCCCTATGGAAGAGTTAGGAGAAGGATTGAAGGAACTGAAGGGGATGGCGATCCCATTGGAAGACCCACAGTCTCAACTAACCCAGACACCTATGAGCTCTCAGAGACTCAGCCACCAATCAAAAAGCATACAAGGGCTGATCTGAGGCACCCCAGGCACATATGTAGCAGAGGACTTGTCTGACCTCAGTTGGAGAAGATGTGCCTAAATCTGTAGAAAATTGAGGTCTTAGGAAAGGGGGATGCCCGGGGGGAAGGATCACCAAAGAGGCAGAGGGAGGGGGAATGTGATAAAGAACTGTGGGAGGAGGAACTGGGAAGGGGACAATGTCTGGAATGCAAATAAATAGAATAATTAATTTTTAAAAAGATTTATTTACTTTATGTATATGAGTGCTCTAGCTACATATAAACCTGCATGCTAGAAGAGGGCATGAGGTCATATTACAGACGATTGTGAGCCACCATATGGTTGCTGGAAATTGAACTCAGGACCTCTAGCTATGAACTCAGGGCCTCTTAATCCCTGAGCCATCGCTCCAGCCTCTAACACTAGTATTTTATGAATGTGCTCAGTGAAGAACAAAATAACAGTCAAGGAACCCAATGTGAATATTTAAGTTGGTATAGAAATGATCAGGAATCAAAGCTGGTGACACCTGACTTCAGAGACCAAAGGACCTATTGTATAGAAGAAAAGACTTGATTCTTGTGACATTACAGAGACAGAATGGAAATTCGGAATAGACGGTATCTGCTGAAGATGCAAAAGAATCTAGCTGGTGGTGGTGAGCAACTCATCATGAGATAATGAAGGATCTCTCTCTCTCTCTCTCTCTCTCTCTCTCTCTCTCTCTCTCTCTCTCTCTCTCTCTCTCTCTCTCTCTCTCCCCCCCTCCCTACAGAGACAACTCAGAGCCCATATCAGCTAATGAATCCAACCAAAAGTTCTGAAGATCCACCACACTAGACTCTCATGATAAATAGCAATTGAGCCGATAAAATCTGATGTGCAAAGGTTTTAATTGGTGTTTTGATTAAATAACAATACACTACACTGGAATCTTTATTTTTATCAAAAATATATTACATGCCATGAACATTCAAAAAGACTTGAAATTCAGTGAAGAAAACATAGAGAATGTCCATTTTCATGCAGGTGATAATTATTAGGCATGATAAATAATTAAAACTAACAGGGAACAGCATAAATTCAAATCTTCACAGGATAAAAGGATAGAGATGGAAGTGCTTGTAACTGTAGAATCAAAATTATTTTCTACACAGTTGACAATTGAGCTGGAATGTTTAATAATAAGGAGCCAGTCATGAGATAGCCCTGGGCAAGAAGATTCCCTGCAGACAGCAGATGTGAATAAGGCACAATATGTGGACTCTGTATGGGAATATGTTCTTTGAGAAACAGAGATATGGAAAACTGAACTCTGGTTGATCAGGCAGGAGGAAAAATGAAACAGTCTTGACAGAGAGAGGCATAGTAGATCATACACAACTTCAAGAGTCATCACAAGGATAGCTTGGGGACCTGACCAAGTGTTTCAATGTTAATAAATAAATATCAATCTCTAATTCAAATACAAATAAGAGATTGCTCCAAATATGGTAATGGCTATACAGCCTTTATTTCAAATTTTTTCACTGTACACAGAATATGTGTTTCTCTTTCAAATTGACAACTCAGCTTCAGAACTGTGGCAACAAATAGTTTTGAGGGGCTGATAGACAAATCACATGTGACAATCATAGTGCAAATTGTGAGATATATTTCTCCTAGCTTCTATTTCATTGATGGCAAGTGGTCTCTATCACTGAGCTAGCACAGGAAATTAACATTCAATAGGAACTGTGGGAAATACGGAGCCTTGAACAATTCTGAGACTATCACTGTGCCTTGTCTCAACAGAACTGTATCTAACATCACATAGAGGAATTGCCAAAAGGAAATTACATTTGCTTTAGAACTATAGGTAAAGGGGGAAACCAATCTAGCACTGAAGGACCCCAGTTATTCCTGCAGTGGTGACTCTGTAACCTGAAGTCAAAAACATGTCTAGCTTACTGAACACAAGAGTGCAATTCTCTCACTGGTTCACTGTTGCAGGAAACTATATTCAGGCAAATAAATAGTCATTCAGTGTAGACCTCATTAAATCAGGTTCATTTATAAGTATTTAACTGCTCACCTTTCTTACTACCAGCAGTTGCCCAGTGACTCTTTTTTTCAGTTATTCTGGATTTTTAAGGGATTTGCAGTTTATGATATACAATGCCACACTGCACCATGCTGAGAGTTCAGGAGTTCAAGGCATTAATGGCACCCAAAGTTCCTGGCAAGTAGGATGGGCATTGCTTTCTATTAACAATATCTGTTTCAATGACTTTTTTTCTTCCCTAAATTCATGATTTAACAAGTGTTACAAACTCGTACGTTACTATCTTCCACAAGTAAGAAAGCTCATAAAATCAAAATGAGATTAATTTTCCTTTTAGCTTCACTATGAAGTTGCTCAATTTACATATAGATTTTTCACTATGACAAGTTAAAGAAAAATCACTCATTTGAGAGCAGAGTCTGTAAGCTGAGTTAGTGAAAGACTTCTTATGCGATGTGTCCACGTGATCAGGAAAGAAGAATAACAAACAGATTTTGGCAAAAGAAACTTCTGACTGAAACACAAAATTCACCTGCATCTCTCCACAAAGCAATAAATCATTTCCCTCACAGCACTTACCATATGGACACACTAATAATCAAAGAAATGGAATCACAGCTGATCAGCAGCTATGCAGGGGCTCTAAAAGGGGTAGCCACTTCATCACACATTTCAACTAAACCCAGTGACAGTTGCTTACTCGATACCATCAGTTTGTGGATGTGTGCTTACCTTATCACCTGAGAAAAATGAAATGCCATGCACACAGAAACTGCACAGCGCTTTGTATAAGACATAGATGGGAGGATATGGACCAAGGTCCTCATCTGGATGTCTGAAGTCACCCCACACTCCAGACAATTTCACATTATACTTACACCTGTTCCTCTTCTCGTACCTGGTGACATATTTCATGAACAATGACCATGGTGACATCCAGCAAATAAGAAATAGATGACACACTGGGATCCAGCAGTATTCTTTGTTCCACAAAAATACTTAGTCCCCAGTTCTCCATTGCAGCATAAGGATGTTTAGGCACCGCTAAAAGATCTAGAAACAGAATAAAAGAGTTCCAAAGGTTTTAACGACACTGGATCCTAAATTTCACAACTTAAAAAGTTCAGAAATCCGAATAAGAAGGAGCACTTGATCTTTATTACTTTTTCTTATATTAAACATTCAGCCATGTCTATATGACAGTAGAAATATGGGCTATCTCCATCGATGCTGGTCACACTCGTTCATCATACTTCACATCGGGCCCAACACTCCAGGGGGCTGGAAGTATCCGCAACATTATTGATGAGCCCATCCTAATAAGTTTCAGAAATGGCCAGGAAACCAAATGCAGCAGGAACCCAGAGTCAAAGGCATTCCGCCTTCTAATGAAAATATATTCAGCCCAGTAGAGAAGTGAGTGTATTAGCACTTTGTCTCAACTCTATCTCAAAGAAAACATTTCAAACTAGTTTCAAGGTGTGGTGTCATCTTTTTTTTCTAGTCTCTTAAATTCCTCTGTGTTCCTTTGCTCCTGTCAAAGTAGGATGCTACGTTTAATCTTAGCTTATAGAGAAAACTGTGACAGTAGATACAGTTGCAAAGGAAGAACAGAGGGAACCCATGGGCTCCGGCCTGAGCTTGCCACCATCAACTACAGATGTGACATCAGTAAATCACTTCAGTTCTCAAGACCACAATTCCCTCAGCTATAAAGTAAAGTTATTGCCCTTTTCTTTAAAATACCTTCTAGCTCAAATAATAATAATAATAATAATAATAATCATCCATGATTAGACGGGTCTAAAATTATGTGCTTATTTTAAAAGGTCACCCAGGTATTAACTTCTGATTATGGTGAGCAAAGAAGTTCATGTTTCACTCACTCCCCCTGCACCAGACTCCTAGCAATGGTAAATAGAATATTTTAAAAGAACACTAATCTCCAGGCTCAAAATATAAACCTCTCAGTAGATCAGAAATGGAACCCAAATGCAAAGTGGTTGTTACTTGAATCTACAGTCCTGCTGGTCTATGGCTCCAAAAGTAGCAGTAGCAGCTAGGGATTGTCTCTGGCCAGACACACTAGGGCCAAAAGGACCAATTCCAGGTTCACTGTTTGATGTCAAAGGCTGAGGCAAGGCACACACACTGAGTAGAAAATGGCTGGTGCTCACTGTGTCCTGCAAGTGACAGCAAGGGCCAAAAAGGATTTGAACCCTGGCTCCTATACATGTGTTCTTAATCACAATAAACACCCTCACCAAAATGGAAATCTGCCTCAGTAATGGAGCAATGTGTTCCAAGGTTACCAGCAAATTGTATGAGAATGTGCATTATAGTATTGTTTCTCAATGTTAAAAGGGGAATTTATATGCTTATATGATTTTTCAACAAAATAATACACAAACAAGGTATAAAAGCATTTCATAAAGGAATTCTACATAGCAATTAAAATAAACAATCTCCCCACTGCGTTTTACCCTTACAGGAATCAGCACAGACAATCTGAGGAACATAATAATAAAGAAAGAAGGTATAAGATGACCCCTATGCTATTAGAAACATTCAAAATAATACTGCCTAGTGTATGCATGTTTTATCACAAGCAAAGCATTCAAAAATAGTTCTTCATAGTGCGTACACATCTTCTCACATTCAGGACAAAGATAACAACAGAAAATATTCATGTACACATGAACAGGAACCGGTAATAAAGACACTAACTTCAAGATCACGGTTGCTACTGAGGAGAAAGGAAACGATTGTAGGACAGCCTCACAGGAATTAATGTCTTCATATCAATGTTTTAAAGCTGGTAGTGAGTACATTGATGTCAGCATAATAGTATTCATCCTTTTATGCATGCTTTAAATATTTCACAACAAACATTTGAATAGATTGGTCTTAGTATCCAATTGATTTTTTTTATTTTTGAATTCACAAATATCTTTTCAGTATTGGTGATGTTTTGAAATCTAAAATATGTATTAAAGTAAGTCAAACATATCTCTCTAATTCTGCTACATATTAATCTCATAATAACTGCATGAAAACTATAACATAGAAAAATAAAATATTTAAAATACTATAAGAGAAATATATCCATATGGGAGATTCTTTAAAATGTTATTTATTGGGCTTTGAATGGTGCCTAGGATTTTAGTAGGTATGTGGGTTAATCTGCTCATTCATAGGATTTTAATTAACAAAATAAAGTCGTATATGTGCAAACACTGAGAATTGCCATCCTGTATGTATTGTTTGGGGCTGTCCTTCAAGCTCCTTGCTATCGGCATGGTGGTGCTTATGTATGGAGAAGTTCAGCTAAGAAGTGGGAAGTGAAAGATAGAAATGTACTGACGAGTAAGTGCTAGGAAACATATTCCAATATGAATATTGAAGGATAAATAACTTTGGACAGTGTGGGCAAAGCATCCCTTCCCAATATAGTCACCCTCACCTGGCATGTGAGTAATGTTTACAACCAGTTTATTGGAAGGCCTGTGCAAGTGTATATTGAAGGAGTATAGTAAATACTGCAGTGCTCAGGTGTGGAAGTAACAAATACATTGGATAAGCAGAAAGGAGACTGATGGGTTAGCACCATAAAATAGGGGAGATATACCACAGAACTAGTACATAGGGAAAGTATCTAACAGGTGAATTCACCCACTTTACGTAATTGAAGACATTGTCTACATATTAATGAACTAGATAACAGAACCACCATGTGTTAACTTTGCCTGTCATTAGTACATGGGTACAACAAACAGTAGCTGTCCCAGCATCAGGAACTTGTGGAAACAGATGGACCTATGTACAATTTTTTTTCCAGGATAAATCCTGTTTCATGAAGAGCCAATTCCGAATCCTATAGATCCTCATGAGCAAGTGAGCAGATCACTTGGGGCCCTATAGGTCCGAGACCTGGAAAGAAGACTGCAAACATATGACTCAGATATGCCATGTAGAAGTCTGTGATCAAAGGGAAAATGTACTGAAGGGGAGTTTATGGATTGCACATGACTATTAAGAAGTACAAATACAGATACAGCTAAAATAGCACTTATCAACAAGCATAAAAAGCCGGGGTCCATTCCCACCACCTATAGTGGTGCACGCCTTTAATCTAGCTCTGGTAAGCAGAGACAGGTGGGTTGTTGAGGATCGCTGGCTGGCCAGCCCACAGTGACTTCCAGAACACAGTGAAAAACCCAATCTGTAAAAAAAAAAAAAAAAAAAAACCAGGGTGTGGGGTTCCTGAAGAATGATGCCCAAAAGTAGCAGACCATTGGCCTCAACATGCACTGACATATACTTCCTACACATGACACTATATCAATATATGTACTCTTACATACATACACACACACACACACACAATTAAAAATAAGTATAACGAAGAAGCACTTGTTGATTGGTACAAAGTTTTAAGGCTTTGATGGCATATGACTTTACATTAGCATTCAGAAGTATTAAAGCACCAAAGTCTGGACAATAGTGTCTCAGGTAAACCAAGCAAGGACTCTAAACAAATAGGGCAAATTCAGATAAAGCAACTGACTGACAGGATTTAACATAGTGGGATAAGTAGTAATGGGTAGCTTCTAAGGTAGAAATATGGGAAAATATCAACAGAGGAGATAAAGAAAGAGAAAGTAAACATTCTCAGATTTGGTACCACACACATAATAACCTTGGTTACAACATAATAGAAAATTGGTCAATTAACTTTGGAAAGGACTATTGAAATAACTCTTCATAAACTGAGGAACCTCAGAAGATATCCTTATAATTAAGGAATATCAGCATTACAAATATATCCACACAAAGACATGTACATACAAATTCTCATAAGGGTTCAATTTTCAGCACCTAAAAATGGAGCATAACTCATCAACAGGAAAAGAATAAAATGTAATACAGCATACAACAAAGTACTGTTCATTAGTAACCAAAATAAATGAACTATAGGGGCAGAATACAGCATGAGTGAGCCCCAAAATTGTGTCCTGAGTTTTTTAAAAAATTAAAGGAATGCATACTCCATAATTAATATGATTTATGTAAAATTCCTAGAAGTTCAAGCTAATATATTGAGATGAAGATCAGTGAATGTCTGGGGACAAATACGGAAGCCATTACAGCAGGATGCTGGGAGTTATTTTGGAGTCAGAGTTACATTATGCTGATGGTTATGGACACATTAAAGCATCAAGTCATACACAGAAGACACCCATGTGGTATAACTCAATGGAACTATGTTGTGAAGGGTGTCAGTACCTGAAGCAGTATTCTGCTTATTTGAAGCATATAATGCTCACTTATATTGAATTAAGTTACTTTAGTTTTGCAAAGTAATGAGACTATAGCCATTAAAATATGCACCCATAACATTTCAGTATGCCTCCCCACAAAAGAAAGCTCACATTTCAGAATATAATTTACTTAACAGTTCAAAGAAAGCTCTAGATAAAAATTATACCTAGTGTTCTTCCAAGTAGTAACTATCATCTAGAAAACAATGGATAACAGAAGAGGGAAATCATGTATTAAAGACTGTGGTGGCATGGACTGGAGAGATGTCTCAGTGGTTAAGAGCACTGGACGCTCTTCCAGAGGTCCTGAGTTCAATTCCCAGCAACCACATGGTAGCTCACAACCATCTGCAATGGGATCTGATGCCCTCTTTTGGTGTGTCTGAAGACAGCTACAGTGTATTCACATACATAAAATAAATACATCTCAAAAAATGAAAAGAATGTGGTGGCTTATAAATACAAAAGTCTACTGTGGCCTGCTCCCTTCCTCCAGACCCTGGTATGTCACAAGGCCTCTACAATGCCAGCACTAGACCCTGGTAGTCACAAGGCCTCTACAACTCCAGCACTGGCTAAAATGACTCTTCGGGAAGGTACGAAAACTTAGACACGATCTGCAAAATTTGTTTTCATCTATCATTTCTGAGAACTGTATTATTGATTCATAGAAAAAAGCAAGAAGCCCATGTGTTCTCCTTTTCCTCGGACCTATTCTTCTTATTGTCACTTTGGTTTGGAGTTTTTGGTTTTGTTTCATTTTTCCTTTCTTTCTTTTTTTTTTTTTTTTTTTTTTTTTTTTTTTTTTTTGTTACTCTCTTGTCATTGTGACTTTGGAAAAGCAAACTTCTCAGAATCTTTACTTATAATTTCTGTGCAAGACATCTGTGTCCTTGAATGCCATTGTGGCCTCACCCAAACTCTGCTCATTTTAAATTTCATTGTACCCCATCCAGAACTCACATTGTTTAAAACACTCCCCTGTAATGGTATTGAGAGGCGAATGATTTAGAAATGATTAGCTCATGAAGACGCTGCCTTTATCAATCACTTACTGATAAATAAATTGTTGACATTACAGCATAACTGGATTTTCCCCTACAAAGTTCATGAGTCTGGCCAATTCAAAACAAAACTTTGAAAAGAAAAATCCATGTTTTAAATATGATTGCGTCTTAGACCACATCCGTTTCTATTCTAGTGCAAGTACATCCCATGAGTCACAAGAGGGACACCTGGCACTGCCTTTTATGAAGCTTGATTGGTTAACTTTGCCTCTTCCAACCCTTTTGTTCTGTGATGACAATCTGTCTGCTCTGGAAGATCGCAGCATCAAGGCATTGTCTTAGATTCAGAGCACAGCCCTCAGCAAACATCAAAGACACTAGTACTTTGTGTTTTCTGGATTCGAGAACTGTGAGAAAAAGATTTTCGTTGGGACCCAAAAATTTTGTTGCAGCAACACAGTCAGAGGAAGACACTTAACCTAATAACTCTTTTTCTGTCTTTTACTCTTCTCATCTACTCTCATGTCTCCCTCTACCACCTACATGAGTATGCAACTGTTATGTCGTCTACATGAACATGTCTAGGCATTTGCAATGGGCTGGTTTTTGTCATCCTCCAAACATACCCATGGTTTCTGGAATAACCTCTCACGTCCATTTTTTAAAACACTGTTAAAACTTTAAGATAGTCTAGATATTTCTTTTGCACTCTGGAGAAAATCCGCTACTATGAAATATTATTGTACTATACCAAGAAGACCACATAGGTTGATCCTGCAACTATATAGAAAGACTCAGAAAGTCATCAAATATAGTCTGCCAATGGACATCCAAATGAAATCAATCTCTTGCCGTATCTGCAGTATTATGATGATTGCCTTTCTGATACATATTGGCTAGAAATGTACTCTGGTATCTTCTCCTTATATTAAATACTACTAGCAAATGGAAGTGCATGCATCATATGGCCTGTGTCCACTCCCACAATCACACAGAGCCCTCGGATTATAATAGACAGTGACTAGAGAATAAGCTTGGATTCCTCAAGTTCTCGCTCAAGAGTGAGAGCCTAGGATCGTTCCATTCAGAAACCCTGCCAGGTGATCAGGCACACACCTATACTCAGCCTAAGAATGGAGATAGAATAGTTGCTGACTGGGGCATGACTTCAGATATTTATCAGTTATTCTTCTCTTTCATGACATTATCCCTTTAGTCTAGCCTCTGAAGCCTCAGCTTTCATTGAAAGTGTTTCTTTATTTGCCAATGTCAGGCTTCTAGAAAGACACAACCAAATTCCTCAGTTCATTTTGACTTTGCTTCAATTTCTTTACCAAGTTTTGTTTTTGTTTTTTTTTTGTTTTGTTTTATGACATTCAAACCCAAGTCTCTTTATTTTTTTATTAGATATTTTCTTTATTTACATTTCAAATGTTATCCTCTTTCCTAGTTTCCCCTCCAAAACCTCCCTATCCCATCCCCCCTCCGCCTGCTCACTAACCCACCTACTCCCACTTCCCTGTCCTGGCATTCCTCTATATTTGTTAAAAGAGTAAGACAATCTCTAACTAGTTCAATTTTCCACTATATCACACTTCAACCCTTAAGCTAAAATGGGGAGAGAGGATGGAGAAATAACTCAGAAGTTAAGAGCATCTGCCACTCCTGCAAGAGACTCACACTTGTTTCTCATAACTCTTGTGATGTGATTGACAATCACCTGTTATTCTAGCTACAGGAAGAACTAACAGCCCTGGCCTTAATGTACACCTGCATTCATTCATGTAAATTCATACATGCAAGCACACACACCCCACATACACAATTAAAATTCCTGAATAAGTCTTAATCTTGTTTTCTTTAAGACAAAGTCCTTGAAAGTTGAGAGGTTTATTGCCAAAGAAAAAATATTGAAGACTGAGAAATATCTCAGTAGGTAATGACACCTGCCACCAAGCCTGATGGTCCATATTCCACTCCTTAGAATCCACATCATAAAGGGAACAGACACTCAAAATTATATACTGACCTCCACATGAATGCTACTGTACTTCTAAACCCACAAACATGAATTTGCACATAAAGAAGGAAGGAGAGAAAAGAAAAAGAAAAGGAAAAGAATGGAAAGGAAAACCAAAGCAAAGGAAAAAGATAAAAGAAAAGAGAATCATTGGATGATATTCACAAAAATGATTTTCAAGCAGATGAATAGCTTTCCTTTGGAAGACAACTCATGCTCGACACTGTGAGCTGCAAGCTTCACTATATTTCTCCAAGATGCAGATTCTCATTTGAGAATAAGATTCTCCTTTCCCAGGCCCAGCTATCAATCTATCAATCCCATGGAAGGTCTTTTCCACAGGAAGGGCTGTGCTGTCCTTATGTCCTTGTCACTTCTTTGTTGCTAGTCTAATTTCTACATAGCTGTACACTCTTCATACTCTCAGACAGAGTCTGAACTCTTTGTCTTGGAACTTCCATCTCAAAGCTGTTTTCTTCTCACATCTTCAACCTTTAGTTCTAACTCTTGCCTCTGTTTTTCACTTCACTTTATCTTTAAGTTTTATCTTCAATACCTTCTTCCACATTGCATCCTAACAGCATCTCATTCACAAGGCATCTTTTTTTTTTTCAGGTCTCCTGCCCTGGCCTTCTTAATGAAGAATGGTATAGATAATGGTTCCAAGTTCAAGTTTCAGCTCTCACAGTGCCTGAGATCCAAACCCAGACCCATCACTAATGAGCTATGGGACCCGGAATAAATTGTTCAATCTCTTTTAGTTTTCATTTTGTCATTGATATATAGGAGGTTGTAACAGTACCTGCATTTCAAGTTGTGAAGATTAATTGGTAGATCGTGGAAAGACTTAATTCTAGGTAGGATGCATACTAAATCAACATAGTGCTATTTGAGAGTTTTACATTACCTCTCCATCTTGGGGAATCATTTGTATCACAAACTTTAGCTGGAATGTGAAAAAGATATTGTTACATTGAAAATTTTGATTTCTGAATTTAAACTGTAAAATTTAAATAAATATATGGCACATCTAAAAGCACCATAAGACATGACATAATCATTTAGTGTCAGGGAAGAAAACCTTAATGCATAGTAGTTGAAAACCCAAAGTGTCATATTTTGCCTCTACCATGACTGGTACTTGTGATAGACACCATGTACATATGCAAAACTCTCTAAATACATGTCTTTATTTATACATGATTATAATATTCCTTGTTTGGAAGGCTAATACTCATAATGTTAGAAATTGAATTTTGTACAGTAATATTGATAAAGTAAACTTTATAAAAGCTATCCATTTGATATTTATTAAACCAGACATATTTTTTGCATTGCCTCAAGTATATTTTTGAAGAAGTTTCTTACAAACATCCTAACTTCTCAGTGGTTGCTTTTAAGTTTGGTTGAGAAAGAGGAGTTTGCAGTTAGCTATGCTAGGATGCATTCTCAACAATCTATGAGTGAATCAGTCCTTCAGAGTTTCAAAGCAAAATTCACTTTTCTCCTGATGGACCATCTATTTGAATACCAGAGAAAAAACAATTTCAGCTCCACGTATTGGCCTGTAACAGAATTTTAATCAGCAATACTTGTGTTCAAATGCTTTGTTCTTTTACTTTCCAAGCTTTGGCATTCTCCTAAATTAACATTCGATCATAATACATAGGCAGTTCTCTTGCTGCTGGATGCTCAAAAGAAGCTTGCTAGGGGTTCTGTTGTTGTTGTTGTTGTTGTTTGGCATTTCTGCAGCTACTTTTACACAACACTTACTTATTAGTATCCTTTGCAAAGGAGCAATTTCATCTGTTGCTTCATTTTCTTTTTACACTGAGAAAGCGTTTCCACGCCGAAGGACTTTTCTGAATACATAGAGCACATTTATCAGTTTTTCACCCATTTAATTCTTAAAATTATTCTGACTTTATCTTCCTTCATTGAATTATGCATTTTCATTGTTATGCCTAAAGCTTGTTCATAACACATTGTCTTTGCTTTGAGGGTTCTGATTAGACACAAATTCAGAGAATATACTAAGCAACCTCATATATATGATCTGTTTTCAAGCCAAGTTCAATAGCTATCTATACAGATAAAATAATGTTCATCTATTATGCAAGAGAATGCAAATTGAATGTAAAGACTCCTATTTTTTATATTTTCTCTTCTTAACGATAACATTATCAATCACATTTTTGTAAGCCTACTCACTATCTAAGACAATGGATGAATTTGCATACTTCCTGAGAAATCCATTTCCTATTAATTTCTGAAAGAATATTGCCAATCTATTTCCCACTTCAAGAGTTTTACTACTTTTATCCAAAATAACTTTACTACTTATAACTTTATTTAATTAAGCAATAACCAAAAGAGGGATGATGTAAGATGGTCTCATATGGCAACTATGTTAGATTTTCTGTCTCATGTTGGAAGAACTATATACTTAGTTGGGCTAAGGACACGTTCTAATAAAATTTCCAAATTTATATTTTGCTATTGATTGAAACTCAGACATCAGCACAATGCATTTTAATAATATCTACCCCCTCTGTACCCCAAGCTTGCACCATGTCTTTACATATTCACACACCAAATTTATGTCTTCTATAATCATTATGTGTGTGTATATATATATATATATATAATTTTGCATAATACCTTATCGATTTATATAATTTAATGACTTAAATTAGTGTTGCACATATGCATATGGGTGTAGAGGTGACCACTTGGGCATGCACAGGACTTAACCCTGAAGAAAACTGATTCTCTTTACTTCATCAGCAATCCTGTGAAGTGTAATAGTGACTGGCCCAATAATATATGGCCAACAATGCAATAATGTCACTAATATGTTGGGGTCAACCAACAAATGTCTGATTGGATTTAATGTCTACTCAATTGGAGGGAAGCCATGCCTTGTATTGTAAATCCATCTAAGCAGCAGTGACTAAAGGGTTCATAAACCCTAGAGAAGAATTTTGACTACCGTTTTGCTAACTTGACATAGTATCCACCTGCTTTCTAAATAAATTACTGCAATTTACTATAGGCCAAAATGATCTGAACTCTAGACACATGAACTTAAACAATAATGATATAGTGCTGGATCTGCCTGGGACAGCCTGCAGAGGTGAGTGGCCTGTACAGTCTCCTGAGCATCATTGTCTATCTCTGCCCTTTTTCCCTCAGTCTGGAGAAGACTCGTGGGATCCTATAATCATCCTGTCCCAGACATGAAAACCTTTGGGGAGGGGCCAAAACTAACCATCTTGAACCCTGCCTGACCACCCATCCTTGTTGGATCTGCCTGCCACCCCAACTTGGTCTGACTGGGACACACCCTGCAGAGTAGGGTCCACCATGACACAGCATGCAGGGTCTGCATGAGGCACAGTCAATAGAGTATGGTACCCTGATTTCCATTGTCTGGTCCATGGCTCCTCCCAACTTCCCAAAAAGTTGCTGCCATTAGGATCATCCAGTCAACATTAGGGAAAACCTGATGCCTAAAGGACAGTATAAGGACATAATCAACAAGACCTAGGGCAATATGCCACCACCAAAGCCCAGATATCCTGCCACAACAAACGTTGGGTACCCAAATGAAACTGAAGCACAAGAAGGGGATCATGAACCCCATCTTATAAAGATGATAGAGGTGTGTAAAGAGTACTGTTCCTGAGCTGGATCCCAATTTGGGCCTGTCACTGGACCTCCTTCCTTCCCCCCACTGAGGTCTCTCAGACACTGAGCCATCAACCAGATAGCATACACAAGGTGTTATGAGGACCCTGACACATATACAGTGGAGGACTGCCTGGTCTGGACCCAGTGAGAGAAGATGCACCTAACCCTCCAGAGACTTGAGGCCTCAGGGAGTGTGGAAGTCTAGTGGGGTGGGGGTCTGGAGGGATATCCTCTTGGAGACAGGGGAGGAGATATGGGATGAGGAATAGTCAGAGGGCAAACTGGGAAGGGGATAATGACTGGACTATAAAAAAAAGATTAAAGAATAAAAAAAAGAAAAGAAATAACATATCCTAATAAGCACATATGAAGACAATTACACTATAGTAAATGAGGTATGATGAGCATTGGTAGACATAACAAATGCGTGGCATGGGGAAAAAACTGTGAATATAAACCCAGTTCTGCTACTTAATTGAGCGTATCTTTTCTCCCTTTATTTTCCTTACCTGAAAAATAATGTTACATATCCTGGCAATAATTTCACAGGAACCCTGTGAGGACAGTTGTCGAAACACAATTTTCAAAGTTCCCTCACAAATGTTCATATTTTATGAGCACACATGATGACATTTTTCCATTCTTTTAGATAAAGATGGTCCCATCCAGAGCAAAGGGCAGGTATGTACACCATTGTATTAAATGACCAAGTCTCTGGGCTCTGAGCCACTCACCTGTGTATATATCCTATTGTATATAAAGGTCTTACCTGACCCTCTTTATGTCACTCTAGGGAGCTGAGGCTCAAAGAACTGACACTTAGACACACACACACACACACACACACACACACACACACACACACACACAGCCCAATACTCTGATGGCTATTCCAGGAAGAATAACAAAGTATTTTGTTTCAAGTCTATAAGTTCCATGTCTTCTGCTGTCATGTAAGAAAAAAAAATGTCAGGATGCCATGCTAAAATTACAAACAGAGTGATAAAATCTCAGAATGTACATATTTTTTCTGTGTGAATTAATATATGTGTATTATTTCCCATAAGTGATGGTTGTGAATATCTACCAGCTAATAAGATAGGAAAAAAAATGTGATCCTTCAAGGGTGCTAACACCTTCATTCTCACAATTTCTTTCTTTATTCTTTTTTTAACTCTTTCTTTTTTAAGATCATTTTTAAATTATTTTATTTTTTTACATTCTAGATGTTACCTCCCTGCCAGTCCCCGGTCTCACAGTTCTTCATCCTATTTCTCCTCAATTTTGCCTTTGAGAGGGTGCTCCCCCCCAACAGGCATCCTCCTTCCTTGGGGCTTCAAGTCTCTACAGGATTAGAGCTACCCTCTCCAACTGAGGCCAAACAAGGAAGTCTTCTGCTACATATGTGCTGGGGCGAGGAAACAAGTACCTTAAAGAAATCCAGGAAAATACAATTAAGCAGGTGAAGGAATTGAACAAAATGATCCAAGACATAAAAATGAAAATAGAAACAATAAAGAAATCACAAATGGAGGTAACCCAGTATTTTAAGATAATTTTTACAAATAAATAAATGAAACTGAAAATAAAATGAAGTTGCTGAAACTGATTTTGATACGGGAGGAATATATCCAAGACTACTGAAAAATGACAAGGGTTTGAATATTAAAAACAGGAGAGAAAAAAGAGACAGTGTCAAAGCGATGTGGTATGAGAAAAATCCTACAAGATTCTGCTTCCTTAGAGGAAGAAACCCATGATCCAAGATATACTGATAGTCTCTAAAATGTTGATATTCTTCCCCAAAAGCTCAAATAATCACTGAGTCAGGTTTTCAACCTATATTTTGTAATAAAATAAGTTACTAAGTTTGGGATAAGGTGTTTAGGATCAATAGGAATCTAAGTCATTACCAACACCATTACCATCATCATTATTGCCACTGCTAAATCAAATAAGTTCTCAATATGAATGTAAGGATGACAAAACACATCCATCAAACACATCATTGTGCTTACCCTAAGACAGACGTCTACACAAAACAGAAAGAGAACTGGGTTCTGATGTTGCCAAAAAGTTTCTGTAAGGCAAAGGACACTATCAATAGGACAAAATAGCAACCAACAGATTGGGAAAAGATCTTTACCAATCCTACATCCGATAGAGGACTAATATCCAATATATACAAAGAACTCAAGAAGTCAGATTCCAGAGAACAAAATAACTCTACTAAAAAATGGGGTACAGAGCTAAAAAGGGAATTCTCAACTGAGGAATACCGAATGGATGAGAAGCATCTAAAGGAAATGGTCAACATCCTTAGACATCAGGGAAATGCAAATCAAAATATCCCTGAGATTCCATCTCACACCAGTCAGAATAGCTAAGATGAAAAACTCAAGTAACAGCAGATGCTGGCCAGGATGTGAAGAAAGAAGAAAACTCCTCCATTGCTGGTGGGAATGTAAGTTGGCACAACCGGAAATCCATCTCGCAGTTCCTCAGAAAATTAGACATAGTATTACATAAGAGCCCAACTATACAACTCCTTGGCATATACCCAGAAGATGCTCCTACATGTAATAAGGACACATACTCTACTATGTTCATAGCAGCCTTATTTATAATAGCCAGAAACTGGAAAGAACCCAGATGTCCCTCAACAGAGGAATGGAGACAGAAAATGTGGTACATTTACACAATGGAGTACTACTCAGCTATTAAAAACAATGAATTCATGAAATTCTTAGGCAAATAGATGGAACTAGAAAATATCATCCTGAGAGAGGTAACTCAATCACAAAAGAACACACATGGTATGCACTCACTGATAAATGAATATTAGCCAAGAAGCTTGGAATACTCAAGATATAATTCACAGACCACATGAAGCTCAAGAAGAAAGAAGACCAAAGTGTGGATACTTCGGTCCTTCTTAGAAGGGGGACCAAAATACCCATGGGAGGAGATACAGAGACAAAGTGTGAAGCTGAGACTGAGGAAAAGGCCATCCAGAGACTGCCCCACCTGGGAGTCCATCCCATATACAGTTAAAAAATCAGCATATCAATAGATTTCTAAAAAGATGGAAGGAGAGACCCCTGGTCCTGGAAAGACTGGATGTAGGGGAACGCCAGGACAGAGTAATGAGAGGGGGTTGAACGGAGAAAAGAGGGAGGGAAGGGGGCTTATGGGACTTTCGGGGAGGGAGGAAACGGGAAAGGGGAAGTGATTTGGAATGTAAATTAAAAAAATAAAATAAAAAAAAAATCCAGACACTAGTATTGTGGATGCCAACAAGTGTTTGCTGAGAGGGGCCTGATATAGCTGTTTCCTGAGAAGCTCTGCTAGAGCCTGGCAAATACAGAGGTGGATGCTCTTAGCCAACCATTGAACTGAGCACAGGGCCCCCAATAGAGGAGCAAGAGAAAGGATCTAAGGAGCTGAAGGGATTTTCAGCCCCATAGGAGGAACAACAAGATGAATCACCCAGTACCCCCAGAGCTCCCAGGGACTTAACCACCAACCAAAGAGTACACATGGAGGGACTCATGGCTCCAGTCAAATGAGTAGCAAAGGATGCCCTGGTCAAATATCAATGAGAGGAGAGGTCCTTGGACCTGTGAAGGCTCATTGCCCCAGGGAGATGCCTGGTCAGGGAAGGAGGAGTAGGTGGGTTAGTGAGCAGGGGGAGGGGGGATGGGATAAGGGGTTTTGGAGGGGAAATGTGGAAAGGAGATAACATTTGAAATGTAAATAAAGAAAGTACCTAATAAAAAATAAAAAATATATTAAAAAAAAAAACAGAAAGAGAACATAATACTGTCAACAAACTAAAATATCAAAATGGCCAAAGCATATTAGGACAAACACTTCTTTGGACCTACAGAAGTTGAGTTGTTCTTGAAACTTCTAAATGGGCTAGAACTAAATATAAAAGGTTGATGCACTGGGGAGTTGTATGGGTGAAGGGGAAAAGTCAAGTCATCATACACAGCTAGAGGAACGAGGGATTATGACCAAAGGCAAGTAGAGAGGGAGATAAGTCAAAAGATGAGGAGTCCTGAGAGTAAAGGCCCAGGAATATGGTGAATGGGACAGGTCCACAAAGGATATTGACATGAAAATGTCATAAGAAGATAAGACAGAGCATGTAATCACATCAGCCAAGAATAGTGATACATCCTAACAGGAGGGAAGTCTTGACACAGTCTATAAATAGTTCAGAGATTACATATTAAACCCATTAAATTTCAGTTCATGCTTGCAAAGAGCACTGATAAAGCATGTAGATTCATTTTCAAATAATTTTAAAACTAAATAATATTATTTAAACAGATATAAAATTGACCTGACCATGTGTTATAAGGACCATCACCTAAATGGGAAAGAAATGCAATAGTCCCCCTTATCTACAGAGAAATTCTCAGATACCTAGTGGATGCATGAAACTGCACATAGTACTGAGCCCTATACACACTGTGGTTTTACTACATGTACACACATATGATATAGTTGATATATTAGGCATCAAAAGGGTTTAAAAAAATGCTAAATAAATGTTATCTCTTTCAAAAAATCATTTCATATTACAATTATCCTTCTGATACTATGTTGAGGTGATAGTATATTGCATCTTGAAATGATAGCGAAGCAGTGTCCAGGTCTCAGAGAAGCAGTGTCCAGGTCTCAGACCTGTCACAAATGTCTGAAGTGCCTATTAACATATCAAAGCACGCTCTCTGTTCCAGTAGACTGCACTGAAGAGACAGGTACCCAGGCTCTCCCCAATATAACATCACTTGGGACACGGCCTGTTGGGGCTTCCGCCTGCACCCAAGAACGGGACAGTGCGGTGGTCGTCTGGGTGCCAGATCTGCAGGCCATCGCCTCTGCAGGATGACCAGCGCCACGGAGAGAGTGCAGAGTGCACTCCACCATCTTTGCTCCAGTGGCCGGGAAGTTGGGACTGCCAGGCTCTAAGACAGACAGGCATAATATTGCTTGGGTCTCGGGCGGATTGTGTGTACGTGGCTCCCAAGAGCTGGGCAGATCTGCAGTAACCAGCGTGCTAGCTCTGCTGTTGGACTTCTGCCTGGCAGAGGGACGCCCCTTCCCCCCCTCCACTCTAGGAGATATCACACAGGGCATGAACCTACCAGCCTCCTTTTGGCGACCTCTGCTCCAGGAATCCACTACGCTGAGCCTTTGGATGTGCAAGGACTCCCCAATATAACATCACTTGGGGCAAGGCACATCAGGGCTCCAAAGTCACTCAGGAGCAGGGCAGGCCCCAGAAATCTGTGCCAGGGGAATCCTGGTAAACCGGGGGGGGGGGACAGAAATAGCTTTGCAGGCTCACAGGAGTTCCAACCAACAGCCAGTGACAACAGGACCAACTAACATCAGAGGTAACCAGATGGCAAAAGGCAAATGTAGGAACATTACTAACAGACATCAAAGTAATATGGCACCATCTGAACCCAACTCTCCAAGAACAGCAAGTCCTGGATACCCCACCACACCCGAAAGACAAGATCTGGATTTAAAATCACTTCTCATGGTGCTATTAGAGGATCACAAGAAGGACACAAATAAATCTAATAAAGAATTACAGGAGACCATGAATCAACGGTTAGAAGCCCTTACAAAGGAAACACAAAAAACGCTTAGAGAAATGCAGGAGAACATGGATCAAAAGATGGAGGCACACAAGGAGACAACACAAAAATCGCTTAACGGGATGAATCAACGGGTAGATGCACTCACAAAGGAATCACAAAAATTGCATAAAGAAATGCAGAAGAATATGGGTCAACAGACGGATGCCCATAAGGAGGCAACACAAAAATTGCTTAAAGAAATGAATCAACGGTTAGATGCCCTTACAAAGGAAACACGAGAACTGCTTAAAGAAATGCAGGAGATGATGGATCAACAGATGGATTCCCATGAGGAGGAAACACAAAAATTGCTCAAAGAAATGCAGGAGAACGTGGGTCAACAGGCAGAAATCCTGAAAGAGGTAATGCAAAAATACCTTAAAGAAATACAGGAAAATACAAACAAACAAGTGAAGGATCTCAGCAAATCCATCCAAGAACTAAAAAAGGAAGTAGAAACAACTAAGAAATCACAAAGGGAGACAACTTTGGAGATAGAAAACCTTGGGAAGAAATCAGGAGTCATAGGTGCAAACATCAACAATAGAATACAAGAGATGGAAGAAAGAATCTCAGGTGCTGAAGATTCCATAGAAAGCATCGACTCAACAGTCAAAGAAAATGCAAAATGCAAAAAAACGTGTAACCCAAAACATCCAGGAAATCCAGGACACAATGAGAAGACCAAACCTAAGGATTATAGGTATAGATGAGAGTGAAGATTTGCAACTTAAAGGGCCAGTAAACATCTTCAACAAAATTATGGAGGAAAACTTCCCTAACCTAAAGAGAGAGATGCCGATGAACGTACAAGAAGCCTACAGAACTCCAAACAGACTGGACCAGAACAGAAATACTTCCCGTCACATAATAATCAAAACACCAAATGTTCTAAACAAAGAAAGAATATTAAAAGCAGTAAGAGAAAAGGGCCAAGTAACATACAAAGGAAGACCTATCCGAATCACATCAGACTTTTCACCAGAGACTATGAAAGCCAGAAGATCCTGGGCAGATCTCATGCAGACACTAAGAGAACACAAATGCTAGCCTAGACTACTATAACCAGCAAAACTCTCAATCACCATAGATGGAGAGACCAAGATATTCCATGATAAAACCAAATTTTCACAATATCTTTCCACAAATCCAGCCCTGCAACGGATAATAGGTGGAAACCTCCAATACAGGGAGAGAAAAAACACCCTGGAAAAAATGAGATAATAACCTTCTTGAATCAAACCCAAAAGCAGATAACCACTCAAACATAAAGATAGCGTCAAGAATGGCAGATGGCAATAATCACTATGCCTTAATCTCTCTTAATATCAATGGTCTCAATTCCCCAATTAAAAGACATAGACTAGTAGACTGGATACGTAAACAGGACCCAGCATTTTGCTGCATGCAGGAAACGCACCTCAGTGTCAAAGACAAACACTACCTCAGAGTAAAAGGCTGGAAAACAATTTTACAAGCAAATGGCCCCAAGAAACGAGGTGGAGTAGCCATCCTAATATCAGATAAAATTGATTTTCAACCTAAAGTCATCAAAAAAGACACAGAAGGACACTACATACTGATCAACGGAAAAATCCACCATCAAGAACTCTCAATTCTGAATATCTATGCTCCAAATGCAAGGGCACCCTAATTCGTAAAAGAAACTTTACTAAAGCTCAAAGCACACATTGCACTGCACACAATAATAGTGGGTGACTTCAACACCCCGCTCTCTGAAATGGATAGTTCAGGAAAGCAGAAACTAAACAGGGACACAGTGAATCTAATTGAAGCCTTGGACCAAATGGAACTAACAGATATATATAGAACATTTCATCCTAGAACTAAAGAATACACCTTCTTCTCAGCACCTCATGGTACCTTCTCCAAAATTGACCATATAATTGGTAACAAAACAGACCTCAACAGATATAAGAAGATAGAAATAATCCCATGCCTCCTATCAGATCACTATGGAATAAGGGTGGTCTTCAATGGCAACAAAAACAAAAGAAAACCCACGTACACATGGAGGCTGAACAATGCTCTACTCAATGATAACTTGGTCAAGGTGGAAATAAAGAAAGAAATCAAAGACTTTTTGAAAGTTAATGAAAATGAAGGCACAACATACCCTAATTTATGGGACACAATGAAAGCAGTGCTAAGAGGAAAATTCATAGCCCTGAGTGCCGCCAAAAAGAAACGGGAGACAGCATACACTAACAGCTTAATGGCACACCTAAAAGCCCTGGAACAAAAAGAAGCAAATACACCAAAGAGGAGTAGAAGGCAGGAAATCATCAAACTCAGGGCTGAAATCAATCAAGTAGAAACAAATAAAACCATACAAAGAATCAACAAAACGAGGAGTTGGTTCTTTGAGAAAATCAACAAGATAGATAAGCCCTTAGCCAGACTAACCAGAGGGCACAGAGATAGTATCCAAATTAATAAAATCAGAAACGAAAAGGGAGAGATAACAACAAAAACTGAGGAAATTCAAAAAATCATCAGATTCTACTACAAAAACCTGTATTCAACACAACTAGAAAATCTTGAGGAAATGGACAATTTCCTTGACAGATACCAAATACCAAAATTAAATCAGGATCAAATAGACCATCTAAACCATCCTATAACCCCTGAAGAAATAGAAGTTGTCATTGGAAGTCTTCCAACCAAATAAAGCACAGGTCCAGATGGTTTTAGTGCAGAATTCTATCAGACCTTCAAAGAAAACCTAACACCAATACTCTTCAAACTGTTCCACAAAATAGAAACAGAAGGAACACTACCCAACTCGTTCTATGAAGCCACAATTACACTAATACCAAAAGCACACAAAGATCCGACAAAGAAAGAGAATCTCAGGCCAATCTCTCTTATTAATATCGATGCAAAAATACTCAATAAAATTCTTGCCAACCGAATCCAAGAACACATCAAAACGATCATTCATAACGATCAAGTAGGCTTCATCCCAGGGATGCAGGGTTAGTTCAATATAAGGAAATCCATCAATGTAATCTACTATATAAACAATCTCAAAGAAAAAAACCACATGGTCATCTCATTAGATGCTGAGAAAGCATTTGACAAAATTCAGCATCCTTTCACGCTAAAGGTCTTGGAAAGATCAGGAATTCAAGGCCCATATCTAAACATAGTAAAAGCAATTTACAGCAAACCGGTAGCCAGCATCAATCTAAATGGAGAGAAACTTGAAGCAATCCCACTAAAATCAGGGACTAGACAAGGCTGCCCTCTCTCTCCATATCTTTTCAATATAGTACTTGAAGTTCTAGCTAGAGCAATTAGACAACAAAAAGAGGTCAAAAGGATACAAATTGGAAAGGAAGAAGTCAAACTATCACTATTTGCAGACGATATGATAGTATACTTAAGCGACCCAAAGAACTCCATCAGAGAACTCCTACAGCTGATAAACGACTTCAGCAAAGTGGCCGGATATAAAATCAACTCAAGCAAGTCAGTAGCCTTCCTATACTCAAAGGAGAAGCAGGCTGAGAAAGAAGTAAGAGAAATGATACCCTTCACGATAGCCACAAACCATATAAAGTATCTTGGCGTGACTCTAACCAAACAAGTGAAAGATCTGTATGACAAGAACTTCAAGTCTCTGAAGAGAGAAATTGAAGAAGACCTCAGAAGATGGAAAAATCTGCCATGCTCATGGATTGGCAGGATTAATGTAGTAAAAATGAGCATCTTACCAAAAGTAATATACAGATTCAATGCAATCCCCATCAAAATCCCAACTCAATTCTTCATAGAGTTAGAAAGAGCAATTCAAAAATTCATCTGGAATAACAGAAAACCCAGAATAGCTAAAACTATTCTCAAGAGTAAAAGAACCTCTGGGGGAATCAGTATCCCGGACCTCAAGCTGTACTACAGAGCAATAGTGTTAAAAACCGCATGGTATTGGTACAGTGACAGGCATGTAGATCAATGGAACAGAATTGAAGACCCAGAAATGAATCCACACTCCTATGGTCACTTGATCTTTGACAAAGGAGCTAAAACCATCCAGTGGAAAAAAGATAGCCTTTTCAACAAATGGTGCTGGCTCAACTGGAGGTCAACATGCAGAAGAATGCAAATTGACCCATTCTTATCTCCTTGCACTAAGCTCAATTCCAAGTGGATCAAGGATCTCCACATAAAACCAGACACACTGAAACTAATAGAAAGGAAACTAGGGAAGAACCTTGAACATATGGGCACAGGGGAGAATTTCCTGAACAGAACTCCAATAGCTTATGCTCTAAGATCAAGAATTGACAAATGGGACCTCATTAAATTACAAAGTTTTTGCAAGGCAAAAGACACTGTCAAAAAGACAAAGCGGCAACCAACTAACTGGGAAATGATCTTTACCAACCTTACATCCAACAGAGGGCTAATATCCAATATATACAAAGAACTCAAGAAGTTAAACTCCAGAGAGGCAAGTAACCCTATTAAAAAATGGGGTACAGAGCTAAACAAAGAGTTCTCACCTGAAGAATATCTAATGGCTGAGAAGTACCTAAAGAGATGTTCATCATCCTTAGTCATTAGGGAAATGCAAATCAAAACAACCCTGAGATTCCATCTCACACCAGTCAGGATGGCTAAGATCAAAAACACAGGAGACAGCAGTTGTTGGCGAGGATGTGGAGAAAGAGGAACACTCCTCCACTGCTTGTGGAATTGCAGGCTGGTACAACCACTCTGGAAAGCAGTCTGGCGGTTCCTCAAAAAACTGGGCATGACACTCCCGGAGGATCCGGCTATACCACTCCTGGGCATATACCCAGAGGCTTTACCTGCATGCAATAAGGACACATGCTCCACTATGTTCATAGCAGCCTTATTTATAATAGGCAGAAGCTGGAAAGAACCCAGATGTCCCTCAACGGAGGAATGGATTCAGAAGATGTGGTATATCTACACAATGGAATACTACTCTGCAATTAAAAACAATGAATTCACGAAATTCCTAGGCAAATGGTTAGAACTTGAAAATATCATCCTTAGTGAGGTAACCCAATCACAAAAGAACACACATGGTATGCAGTCACTGATAAGGGGATATTAACCCAGAATCTAGGAATACCCTAGACACAATTCACATATCAATAGATTTCTAAGAAGATGGAAGGAGAGACCCCTGGTCCTGGAAAGACTGGATGTAGGGGTAGGCCAGGACAGAGAAACGAGAGGGGGTTGAATGGAGAAAAGAGGGAGGGAAGGGGGCTTATGGGACTTTCGGGAGGGAGGAAACGGGAAAGGGGAAATGATTTGGAATGTAAATAAAAAAAAACTTAGAAAATAAAAAAAAAAAGAAATGATAGCAATACTTACATGGTAAGTAACATGAAAGCGGCATTGTGCCCTGGTATTGTGCTACATGGGCTACTATGTAAGAATTACTTTAAGCATCGCATCACGCTACAACTGCAGATCTCTAGTCAGCTACTACCTGATTCATGAACTTGTGACAAATACAGATTGGATTTAGTAGGCAACCTCTTATTCATATCTCAATTCATCCATCTGACTGCTCAGAACAGCACATCACTTGAAACTTTTGAGCTGTTCATATCTGAAATTCTCCCATTTTTGAACCATGGTTGATTGTGGATCCTCAGAAAGTAAATCCCATACTCATTATGAGATGTTATCCAGTTTCATGTTTGGTACCATTTGCCAGAGTGGGCTTGTCCTATAAAATGTAAGTCCAGAGACTCTTCCTATAAATGTCTGAAGTAACTGGGAGTGGTTTAAGAGAATGGGATAGCTCTTCCATTTTCTTTAATTGAAATATTCACACTTCCAGGGGAAAAATTATGACAATAGTTTATTTTGTAAGTGAGTACTCTTAATTCCTAGAGCTTAGAGTTATATGTGTGCTTCCAAATTTTCATGTGCTTCAGGTAAAGTACAAAGTTATTAGTCTGAAAACAACTATTTATACATGTATGGCTAAATGGAAAAAAGGAAGCACGGTGCCTGAAGGCCAGTTCTCAGTATGAACCACACTAACAAACACACCATGTTTGACAAAAACAAAATGAACATAATTCAAAGGAACCAAGGATGAGTTCTTATTCTAGAGAGGTATAACATTAGCTTCACAGAAAATCAAATAGTTTTGAAGTGCCAAGGAAAAAAATCACTGACATCATGCAGTCACTTGTTGATTTTTCTTTTATCACTTTCTGTGTCAGAACAAAGTGTAAATTGATATTAACTGGCATCTAGCCATGTATAGGGCTTTGGAGTGCTACATAAATATTTATGATATATATATATATGCAAATACAATAGAGAGAGGGGGGAGAGAGAGATGGGGAGAGAGAGAAAGAGGAAGAGAGGAAGAGAGAGAGAGAGAGAGAGAGATGCTGAAACGTGAATTTTAAAATTTCCTAGCAAAATCTCTGAAGGAGGAGGGAATAGTTTTTTTAAGTATGATTATAAGAAGAGAATGCATATTAAATATTATGTTACTTTAATATTTTGATGCTAACACAAAGATAATTTGCCTGGAATGAGCTAAAATAGAGCCTTATCAACTTACTTTTTACCCTGAATCAAAATAAAAGACTGTGTTCTTGTAATCCAGAGCTATAGGTTTAAAACTTGATACAGCACCAAGTCATCCAAACTCCTGAAGATAAATGAATGTCACATCATGTTGAGACTGAAATATGTATCCGCTGTGGGGTATTGATCAAAATGTGAGCAGCGTCTACCATGACTGAAGGAACCTCATGCTTTGTGATAAATATCTTCTTGAGAGTGCGAAGAAACTGCCTTTTCCACATTTCTCCACAGGAGAGTTTCTAAGAGCTCCTGACCAATTCTTTCACTCTTCAAAACCCACTACTAGAGCTCCAAATATTCCCTAGTAAAATCACATTGAATAAAGAAATGAAATACAGAAAGTTATAATATAGAGTCAGCGATTGGGCTGGTCCCTCTCCCTCTCCACATTCCAGTATCTAACGTGCATGGACTAACTTACACTCTGCAAGTGTATTTTCTACGAAGAAACAAATCTAGTATCCATGAAGAGGAATTGCCAGGAAGTGGAAATCTTTTTTACTCATCATTGGGGAACTGACATGATGCGAATGCTCTAGGAGCAATTTTCCTAACACCATGGTTAATAGAGCATGAGGTTTCTGTGGCTCAAGAAGACACAAGACTGATCCTAGTGTGCTTGCAGCAGGGAGTGTACCAGGAGGAAAAATGAAAACACTCCTCTGTGTGCAGTTGCTTTTCCTAACACACACTTTAACTCTTATTTTCAGGAACTTATATACTGGAATATGTTTGGCTAGCAACTAAAATAAACCCCAGTTCTCTGATGTAGACATACTATGAAGCACTGAAGGGTTAATGACTTAAAAGCCTCAGGTGGTTTGGGAAGTTGACTTGACTCATAACACTTGTGGGCTGTTAAGATTGGGACCTTTTGGATATGATCAACATTCCAACATCCATTTGCATCTACCGTTTTGAGACAGGGGGGAAACAGACCTGAAAATGGAGTCTCCATCCCACATAGTTTCCCCTTTTACCATATAAAACTCTCAAAGCCCCTGTACATAGGCACACAGTCTCCACTCCCTCAGAGAAATCTCTGCCTTTCATTGTCCAGATTAAAAGACAGGCTGGTTATGAAAGGGTCAGTCTCCTCTTTATTTTCTTTTAACATCACCTCCATGAATCCCATTCTAACAAGCACTGCTCTACAATGCAGATGTCCAAGGGGGTGGGGGGGGAATGCTCCTGTTCTGCATCAACATTTTGGATATTCCATTCCCAGAGTAGGAATAGCATCCTTCCAGCCTAGCCAGTGAATGCTACAAAAAGATTGACAAGCACAGAAGACATGCTTGTTATCACATCTCTGTCGTGTTTTATACATGTGTATGCACACACACACACACACACACAGACCCCTTAGAAATGTATGTAACATAATCCCATATCTCAGACTGTATCCCATCATTAAATGACATATGACTATATCTGTACACACACACACACACACACACACATAGACACGTATATCACATATGTGTGTGGGCATTTCACATCTGTACATTATGTATATCACATCATTTACATAACTCATGTGTTATATAACATATATGAGTGTATGAAGAGATACTACATAATATTACATATAGGCACATTGAAATCTAGAATATGAAGATTTTGTACATACAGAAGAACTATTTATATAAAATCTAATACAACTGAATTTTGATCCTATGATTCCAAACTCATGTTAGAAGAAGTATACTCTTTTATATGAAATCTTATGCAACACCCTGCATATAGGCAGGTTAAAAACAGTCCATACTGCTGGGTTGTGTCCCAAAGGATCCTATTTAATAATAACAATATTTTTCTAATTACACATGATATTCAAATTAGCCATATAAATAAAATACCTTTGACTTTTATTTATTTTTGATATTGTAACATATCATCTTATTTTTCATTTTGCATGAAACTTATTTATCTCTACTACTCCTAACATTTTTATCAGTTATCAATGCCTATGTATGTAATATCACTTGTGATTCCTAACCCTAACACTTTTATTTGTTACTAGAATTATAAATTTATTTATTAAAGATGAGGTACTCAATTTCTGGAAAATTAATAATGTCTACAATTACCTTTTGAAAAATCTATGCTTCAAAATCTTCAGGCTTGATTAATAAAAATATTTTAAAGTAACAAGTATCCTGATATTTTGCATCATATAACATTATTGTTATCACACATTGCAAAGATACTACAGCACAAGGCTACATATGACATTTTCCAGAAAGTCCAAAATCACCCAGAAATTTTAAATGTTATTTCTATTTTAAATTATCTAACGGGAAAATGTAGCAGAAGGCAATCTCAGAAGCAATGCCAGCGTGCAGGTATCAAACATCTTAAGATTCTAAATTTGAAATCATGTTGACGTCCAGACCTCTGTTAAATAAACGTGGCCCCTGTCCTCTTCCAACCTGCTTGCAGTGTGTGTCTGGCCTTTGAGACAGAGTTAGAAAACAGTGAGGTGTTCAGCGGGTCAGAAGGAAATCTCTGTGTTCTGAAGCAGAACACAGAGGTAAAATGGCAGGAGGCAAATTAGAATGGGAACAAATAAATATTGAAGGATACCGTATAGCTGTAGGAGTTTGACTCAGGTGGTAGAAGCAGCCCGGGAACGATTTGCATTTAGGGAGGAAATTGTCACAGAGGTATCCTTGCCTCCAGGTGTGGTTGAGGAGGCAGCAGCTTCTGCACTGCCTGGTGATTTCTTCTTAGGAAGGCAGACTCTTGAGAACCAGCTCCCCATCTAGTGATTTCAGACATTGCTTTTTTGACAAGATCCTCAAGCGAACCACGTGTACATCCGAGTCTGAGAGGCACTGACCTGATGCAGAGCCTTCATGCTGGGTGCTTTCCCCAAGGGCTACCGGTGCCACTCCGGAAGATGGAAAAGTTAACTTGAACTTCATGTGCCAATGCGTGCGAGTGCATGTGTGTGTGCGTGTGTGTGTACGAGTGTGTGTGTGTGTGTGTGTGTGTGTGTGTGTGTTTCTTTTCATGTGATTTAGGGAGAAAGAGAATTTTTCCAATATTCACCATAAAAGCTGATACAAGTACTTTCCTTTAATGTGTGCAGCAGTGGCCTTGAACTGAGAGCAACAGCTCCGTAGAGGGATTACTGTACTAATTTTCTCATTAGTTCACTTTCAAGGAACTAGAGCATGTGGCCGTGTCTGGCTGAAATGGATTTAGCTGTAGTTGAAATATAGTTTGAGGTTAATATTAATAATGAAAAATACAACCATACATGTACACACATATACCACACACACACACACAGGAAAATGGAATGACTGACAGTCCTTCGGGTCATAATGAGAAGAGTCGATTTTGTGAAGTTTATATGAGGCAGGAATTTTCTAATGATACTAGATTGTATTCTAGTTGTATGGTGCCTACCTTGCATGCTCAGTTTCAAAGCTCACCCTAGCACTAGACTTCCCCTGGTTTAGAATTCTATTAGCTCAGTCTTGAGTTGTTCTATGAAAATAAGGAACAGAGACATTAAACACTCAGATCAACTCTATAGTGACAGAGATGGGATCCAAATGTTGGCAACCTGGCTCCACTCTTCCAGTCACTATGCTCTATTTTCATTTTCTTATAAGATTGAAAACAAATATTATTGCCGTAGAGTACAAAAAGAGACTTTAAATCCATCAATAAGGACTCCAATTTCCCCAGGTTTCATGTGGTCTCCACGATCAGGGTAGCCTTCATGGATTCAGATCTCATACCTATCCTATATACTCCTCAGTTTCAAGGCCCAGCCCAGCACTGGACTCAGTGCTCTAGGCATGACCTTTTGGATTTAGACTCTACACCTATGTCAGCCTCTTGCAGCACTTTCAAATAAAGACAAAGGAAGAGAAAATTCTAGACCAGCAGTATGAGGCTAGAGTCAGTTTCTGTGCATCCTAGCTACAGAACACCACTGTAGAATCAGATCTAGGTCTATCTACCCTTCTGAACCAATCAAGAATTTCACTCTGGTTAATTCTACCTCCAGTGAAAACCCCATAGTCTTAAGCACCAAGTCTGTACATGTGTTGACCTAGGAACCATGTTGAGCAATAATAAGAGGATTCCAGCAGCAAGCCTACTTGCCAGCCATGCATGACAGAGCCTGGAATCTTTTGAAAGGCCATGTCTACATGAAATAGATTTTGTTTTAGTTGAAAAATAGTTTGAGGTTAATACTAATGATGCAAAATACAACCATACATGTACACACAGATGTGTGTGTAGAAGAACCTTCCCCTAAAAGCTCAGCTTGCCAAAACTATGAGTTAGTCTTCAAAAAGGGTAATACCAGTGCAGAGATTGGTTCAAGAAAAATCAGGAAGTCAAATTACCACCAAAGAAACAGAACACAGGACCAATAATAAACCACACAGAAACGAAGATCTATGAATTGTCTGAGGAACTTGAAATAATCTTTTAAGGGAGCTGTAATAAAGTTAAAACAAAACATACAGAGAAGACATTAAATGTGACTTTTAAAAAGATAAAATAATATTAGGAAAAAATAATAGAATCAAATAAATGGGAAGATATGTTAATGAGTTACAAGAATTAAAATCGATATGTCCATAATCTCCAAATCTAATGACTTGACGAAACACCTATCAAAAGTCAAGTGATTTTGTGAAAAAAAAAACTGGACAAACAATCTTAAAATCATAATGTCCTACAAATGAGCCTGAATAACCAGAGCAATAAACATCACTGAGGGAGAAAACATCACTCACTCATTATTGATCATATGGCAGTGGTAGGTTTCTACTGCTTAAGCAGATATCCCTCATCTGTGCACTTCCGGCCATTACTAACTGGACTGAGTCATCAGAAAGGGAGGTAAGCAATAAGTTGGGATGGGCTATACTCATAATGGGTGGTATGAAGGGAATTTGGAGGGAAAATGGGGATAGATCAAGTCATATTCCATTGTACACATATTAGAATTCTCAAAATTAAAGAAAATTTTAAAAATAATAGGGGCTGTCATCAGATAAGCTTCTTTCAGTAGACGGAAATTAAGGTAGAGACTCACAACTAGACAGTGTGCAAATGCTGAGAGACTGGCCACTCAGTCCTAAATCTTTAGCAAATCTCTCTCTTCAAGGCTCAGGGATCTATACAGAATAGAGGAGAAAGATTGTAAGAGCCGGATGTGGTGGCTGAATTTATGGTAACAGCACCATCCAGTCACAACAGGACTGGCACACATTTAAACTCACAGAGACTGTGGCAGCAGGCACACAATCTGCACAAGGTCACACCAGACAAAATCCTAGTCTAGGAAGGGGAAGTGGACACAAAGTCCATTGTGAATCAGGAAGGTATTTGCAGTTGATAACTCCATTAAGAAAGGGAATATCAGTTTTCTATGATACTGTGTCACAGGGCATGTCAGCCATATTCCAGGGTAGGCTTCATGTCAGGAGTGTCTGGCCAGGACAAAAGGACCTCCATGTTTTATACTTTGTACATTGCTGACTTTTTTTTCCTTTAGGGATTTTTGCCTTACTGATTTAATTTTAGTTTACTTGACTGCTTTAATTTTAATTTTGGAGGGTTTTATTTGTTGTTGGTTTTCCTGATTTGTCTGTTTGTTTGTTTGGGTTGTTTTATTTTGCTTTGAACTGCTTTTTGTTTGTTTTTTATTTTTGGTTTTGGGTTTTCTTTTGTAGAGAAAGAACATGAAGTTGTATGGGAAGGATCTGGGAGGAGTTTAAGAAGGGGAGAATGTGTTCAAAAAACATTATATGAAAAATGTAAATAGTGTCTTAAATAGAAAAATAAATTGCTAAAATTAATAGGGTCTGGCATGGCGATGTGGTACTTTAGCCTTTAATCCCAGTCTCTGGGAGGGAGAGATAGCTGAATTCAAGGCCAGCCAGGGTTACAAATGGAACTTCTGTTTCAAAATAATAATTAATAATACTAAGGCTGACAATGACAGCAACAGTGGAAGACTCACACTGCTTGTGAGAAACTCTATTATAGTATTATAACAGTTAAAACATGTCATCAGAACAACAGAAATGCATCTATTGCTGGTTGAAATGTTGACACAGTTGTCAAGAACACACAATAGAGAAAGAACAATCTCTTCAGTGGTGTGGGAAACTTGGGCACCCTTTCGCAAGGGCTAATGAAATTAAGCTCTACATCTCATATGCACAGGAACCAAAATGGAAAGGTACAACGCAAAACCCAGGACTGCTGTGCTAAAGGAAAATGGGAAGGCTTGGTAATTTCCATTTGTGTGGTGAATGCTTGAATGGTTTAGATATGAGCCCCGAAGCACAACCAATGAAAGCAAAAACTGAACCATGGGACTACAAAAGGACTAAAAGAGCCTGCACAGAGCCTAATCTAGTTCTTAAATGTGCAAAAGGTGTAAATAGTCATTTCTCATGAGAAAGATATACAAGTGAACAAATGAATGTCTGAAAAAATTTTCATGATGGCAATTAAGAAAAGAAGACGTCCATGGAGCTCTCTACCTCCATCTGTTAGAATGGATATTGTTAAAAATACAATTTAAAAGCAATGGAGAAGACATAGAAAGAGGGGAAAACATTTTAACATTATTCTTGGGTACATGATGGATAAGGATATGGTGAGAAAAATATACAGAATGAAGTTTCTGCAAAAAAAAAAATGAAACAGACTGACAACATGATTTAGCAATTGTAATCTCAGGCATAAATAGAGAAGACAGAAAATCGGTAGGCCAAAGAGACTTCTGGTTCTGACAGTCATTAGAGCATGATGCATCAGAGAAAATTCTAGAGACAATGTAAGAATCCTTCAGCATGTGAGTGTATAAAGAAAATGGACCGAATATTATTCATCTTTAAAATATTTCTGTAACACTGATGGCATATATCAATCTGGAAAACCTTACGTTAAGTTAAATATACAGGTACCAAATTGCATATATCATCCAAGATCACTGGTAGGTAAAAGCTAATAAATTTGGACTCATAGAAGGAAAGAGAGGAATGACCATTGCCAAGAGTTAGGGTAAGTTTGGGGTTGGGGAAACACAGATGAAAGGATGCGAATTTTCAGTTAAGTGGGAAGAATGACTTCAAGAGAGCTGTTGTACTACACCATGACTACATGAATAGGAATACAAAGCCGTTTTGATAGTAGTAGATGTTAGGTGTCCTCAACTATTTATATGTAGGTGAAGAAATAAATGTGCTTGTCAGCCATAGGTACCCACGAACAGGAGTATTCATACTTGAAACAATCATGTATTTGGCAAATAAAGAAATTTATCCATTAACAAAACTTCAATTGCTTAGTGTTTACTCCCCCCCCCCCGAGAGTCTTAATTAATTTAAAAGTAGGATCTAGGCCTCCTTGTTTTCTAAATATGTCTGATGTGCAATGGGGGTTGAAAATCACTGCTGTGGGTGTTGGAGAGATGGCTCCTTGGGTAAAGTGCTGAGCAAATGAGAAGGAAGCCTGGGTGTGATCCCCAGCTCTTTCATAAGAGCCAGCCATGGTGACATCATCAGTGCCTCAAATCCCAGCATTAAAGAAGTAAACATAGTGTTCTGAAGCCAGGGTCACCTGAGGTTGAATTAGCGAAAGGCTGGAAGAAGCTGAGGAGGAGGGTGACCCCATAGGAAGACCAGCAGTACAAACCTGTACCTTCTAGATCTCTAAGACACCGAACCACCAACCAGTGAGTATACAGTAGCTGGTCCAAAGCTCCCTACACATATACAGCAGAGGACTGCCTGGTCTGGACTCAATGAGAGAAAACACACCTAACCCTTGAAAGACTTGGGGCTCCAGGGAGTGGGTAGCTTGGCAGGGTGTGGGAGGTGGGTTATGGGAGATGGCGACATCCTCTTGGAGACTGGGGGGGGGGTGAGAAGGAATGGGATGAGGAAATATCAGAGGACAGAAGTAAAAAGTAGATTAAAGGTAATAGTAATAATAAAGAAGGCATGGAGAAGTATGTTAATAAGAAAATAACAAATGTATAAGGAAATAGACTACTAGAAACCTATTTATGCTAGAAGAGTCAACTCCTGTTTGATACTAGAATAAACTCATACAGAAAAAAATGGGGGAAAAAGAGAGAGAGTACACATAGGGATCCCTGAAACTTGAAGACTAGTGAGCCCAACTCAAGCAGCAAGAGCCTGGTTCAGTGAAAGACTGCCTTAAGAAATTCAAAAGGTGGGAACAACCTCAAGCCTCCATGTTCCCTCTCTTGGTCTCTCTCTGTATCTCTGTGTGTTTGTCTCTCTCTGTCTCCATCTTTCTTTGCGTGTGTGTTCTCTTTGTCTCTGTCTGTCTCTGTCTCTTTCAGTCTCTGTCTGTCCCTGTCTCTCTGTCTCCCTCTGTGTGTGTATCTCTTGTAAGCTCACATGTGAGCATGAATACACACACATGTGTGCACACATACACACACATGCATGCAATCAAGGTGAGGGTGGAGAAAGAGAATAAGAATGAAAGAAAAAAATCAGTGGTTTAGATGGAGGGAGAAGCAAGCTGCAGGACTGTCACAAGCATCCAGGTAGGAGACAATAGAATTGTGAGTGAAACATAGGAGATGCTGAAAAAGTGAGAGTAACTGTCACTTAATTAAGTGCTGAAAACAACAGTCTCCAGGAAAGAAACACACACCATGTCATGTAGCTGAATGAACGGAAAATGAATGAGACTGTGGTGTTCCATCAACCAGAATGATGATGGGTCCTAGAGACCACAAAGGGGAAAGACAGGGAGAGAAAGGAAGCTGGAGGAGGAGAAGAGGAAATGAGCTTTGTGTTACACCAAGAACAAATTATTTCATATTGTTTGTTATCTTCAAAGGTCTATTTTTGCTAATAGAGGGAAAAGTAATAGTATGTTTCTATCTCTAAATACCATGTGTGTCTTTAAATCCTCTCAAATAGTTAACACCTAGCTGCCTAGTTTTAGAGTCCCCTTCAGTAATCTCTATTCTACAGTGCATCCTGTTCTATTTCTATGCTGACAATAAAGGAACTCAATTAAAGAGAAACAAACAATAAGTCAAAAATAGCATGGATTAGCATCAGAGCTCTAAGACACCAAACAGATCCCGGCTGCCTCTGTCTAGCCTTCTCTTCCTGACTATACGCTCTAAAAAGCTTTCCAAATTGGGGGTGGGTGTGCAGCGTATCTGCAATTCTGGGGGAAAATGTTGAAATTTCAGGTCATGTGGATTTCTGTTAGTGTGTACAGAGCCATAAAGCCAAGAATGCTTTGGGGTTTATTGTGGATTAGCTGGTAATTCTCACAATGCCCAATCCCCTTATAGAAAATCTAAGAGTCTTAGTGAACTTCCTCTAAATTCCTTTCTGTGCCAATGAGGTCATGCAAAACTTTAACTATATCTCCATTGTCTACATAATTTCTCTAGCTGCTGAAGGTCTGAGTTCTTAATAAGGTGGATTACTGGGCAATAATGGAGATGCTTCAGATATGCATATGCAACATCCACAAACAGGGACTTGTAATTTTTAAAACGTTGAGGAAAACAGGAAGCTGGATCAGACACAGAGCACGCTCTATTGACATTCTCAAATTAAGAAAATATATATGGGACAGCACTGACTGCAATACGGCAATGTTTCATTTCCACTCTGCATAACAGCATGGGGTAAAGTGACATTACAAGGCAGTCACTTGCACTTTCTGCCCAAAGGCAAAGGATTCATTCTATTTGCATTTAGCTTAAGTTGGGTTGTTACCTCGTCTATATATATGAGAACAAAAAAGAAATTCCCATTACCTCCTAATGCAAACAAGATTTCACTTTGGTTTCTTTTTTTTTTCTTTCTGTTTTTTTCTTTTTTTTTTTTTTTCCAAATTGCTTTCTGCAATGTTGTGCTTCCAATCAGTGGGCTAACCTATAATAGCACTTAGCTTACTCAGAAACGCTTTAGAGATAGGAAACACTATTTCTTAATTATAGCATGATTCAGTACAGAGCATATGTTTTTTTTTAAATTTTAAAATAGTCAACCAAATTAGTTATTATTATCTAGGCTTAAGACAGGTTTTACTCAATCACTATTTTATGAGCTTATTTAGAAGTTAGTTCCGTTTACTAAAGTGAAGTAGATTGACCGCTTAACTCTGATACTAAATAGAAACAATGTTTATTTTCTGAACAACTGAATACTTAGTGTCTTTTTCAATTGAGAAGAATTTATTTTGTCATAAATGTGTAAGGGTTTTATTAAACTAAATTTAGCCCTAGCAGTAGCTCAAATGAATCTGTTATATAATTCAGAAGCAGTTGCCTCTTATTCCAGGACTCATAAGAACAGGCCAACCTATGATGGCTACAAACGTGAACAGTGTCCTTCTAGAATTCTGGGATGTACAACTTCCTCTGATAGGTCATGTCAACAGTTAACAAAAGGCTTTCCTAATCCGCACAGCACCAAAGTCTAATGCACCACACAAGGAGACAGGGAGATGGGCTTTCAAAAAGAGCAAATACACTAGTGAAGAGATGATTTATGAAACATCATATTTGATCAAAGTATCCAGCGATCGTTAGGGATATGATAGGGAATCGGCTGCTTTGCACTTCACAGAAGATACTGCAAAAAGGAATGGACTAAAGTTGTGAGTAAGTTGTAAAAGGTTTCTGACAGGAGAACTATTGAACATTCAGCTAATATGCCAAAATATCACTTAACAGAGCACGGTTCTTGGCTCTCCTGGATGGTAGAATCAATCAAGGAGATGTTCTTCCCTTCAGAAAAAAATCGAGGCTAGAAATTTTGTACTGCTTACTGATGCATCTATCAGCGAACACAATTGATATTGGCCTTTCTTATAAATTATAGCGAACAATTTATAAATTAATAATCATCTTATGAAGATTGTGTATGAGAAAAACATAGTGGATATATAATTCATAGTCATCTGGAGAAAAAGACATTCACAGTTGTTCCTAGAATTTGTCTCCCATGGTGAACAGGAGGCCATTAGAATTAAGGGGCTTAAATTCTAAAACTTTTCCCTCCAATCTAACAGTGTCTGTGTAAGAATTCAAGCCCCACGTTAGTATACAATCTAATATTCAGGAGAGAGGGAGAGAGAGAGCGACAGACAGAGAGACAGAGACAGCCACAGAGACACGGAGAGAGAGAGAGAGGGAGACATGGGGAGAGAGAGAAGAAGGGAGGAAGGGAGAAGGGAGGAGAGACTAATCATTGAAGACAGTCAATTTAAAAGGCCTCCTAAAATGCTCAAGACCAAAGAATGAATATGTAAATAAAAGACATCTGTGCATCTGTGTGTCATATTTGGCCTACAAGTTGCCCACAAGTGACCTCTGATCTACAAAACATCAATCATTAATTGAGTTAGAGTTGAAAATAAGCCACTGGAAATCCTCTCAGAATACTTCCTTTTAACAGCTTAGGCTACATGATATATTAGGTAACAGTTAATTATTTTTCATAGAGCACTTCTCTACCTGACATGAACTCAAGAAACCAGCAGAGATATTGGAGAAAGGAAGTTTTGAAACTCTGGTCATGATAGAATTAATATTCAGATAGAAGACAAAGGATGCTGAAATAGCGCATGTTTGCCTCCAAGGACCCTAAGACGTGCCAGCAAGCAATCTCAAGATGAGAAAGGTTAAGGAATTATTGTGTTTTCTGATAGAGATACCTATAGGCATTATAAAATTTCTGATTATAAACCTTTCTGAACGGAAAACCTAGTGTGGTTATATATGATATATGCAGAATTATTTTCACTTAGGGAAGATGTACAAAAGCAAACCTATTTGGTCTTTCTTCATCCATATTCAATAGCACTGAGTCCTGGCATTTTCTAAGGAGAAATTTGAAAACAAAAGCTCTAATTGAGTCATACAGAGTGCTCAAACTGTGACATTCTATGATTTCTTGGTCTCTGGGTAGGTTTTCTTCAAACCTCATATAATTGCTTGTTAAAGACATTTAAGACACTGTTTGGATAATAAAGAAAAGATCTGAGAAAAGTCACAGAGGAATAGAAAAATATGCAGGAAGCAACCATGAAGCCAGAGAGGAGCCATGAAAGTCAAATTATATATCTGGGTGAAAGAGAAGAGAACAGGAAAGTTATGAAAACTGCTTATTACTCTGCTGGAGGACAGTAAACAAGAAAGGTTTCATAAAAGGCATGAGATGGCACAGGAAAAAGCTACTGACAACTGGAAAATGGTGATCTTCCTAGTCCTTCCTAATACACTTTCCATTGTGAGTTTCTTTGCTATCTAACATCAAACTGGCTCCCTTCAGAGCTACTGTTCTCCCATCAGTTCTCACCTCTGATGCACAGTATTCAAAATGCACATTAGCTATAATCCTGTTGAATTATTGAATATTACCACTTCTTGAGATTTCCATTCAGGAAGTCCAACAGGAGTGATGAGAAATGTTCCTGTCCGCTAACGATGCCTTTAGAATCTTTGCAAATCTTCATCGTGAGAAAAATGAAGCAAAAGTTCAGCAGGATGTTCAGGCTGGTTCAGTATTTAAATCTCGTCCTTTCCTCTAGTACCAATCTGTTTTTAAAGAATATTGGATATGCCAATAACATAAATAAGTCATATAGGATAGTTTCTATCTTGTGTTTGCAAGTAACTGTATTATTCAAGGTCAAATATTTGGATGTTTTATTTAAAATTGATGTCATCATTTCATTTTTCTTTATATGAAAAGAACGGAAAGAAAAAATTAGTGAGTTTATTGTTAGAGACTTGTCTAGTATGTCAGGTTCTGTGCTTGACAAAACCCCCAGTCAGATAGGATGATGAATTACTGAATTTTATGGATCATCTCATTTAGAGCTTATCTCATTTCAATGGAATATTTGAAATAAGCTGATATGTACATCATACATGATTCATAATGAAACCAAGGCCCACGATAGCCATTGTTATCTTTCCACGGGGGCTGCACATATTTAAAATGGGCACCTTCTTTATCTTCTTTGTTAACCATAAACTCAGAACTATAGGACAGGTGTGTGGCAAGATCCAAGCAAAATACCTTGCTTCCCAGACTTAGACATATTATATTGTAATTTTGGATATGCACAACAAAAACATACATTCTCAGCATAACACAGGTTGTTCCAGTCTATATATTCTCTATATTTCCACAATATGCTCAAAAAGGGAGAAAGAATAAAAAAAAATCCTTCTTTTTTTTTAATCAATTTGTTTCCTTAACATTGCCATTTTTGTACTAAGGAAATAAAAATGAAGAAATCCATAACCTAAGACTGTGCTTCTTAACCTTAAAAATATCATGCAACAGAGTTTAGGTACAGATAGAGTTAAGTATCCTTAGGATGCCCAAATACAAAAGTAAAAGATATAGAAAAGAAATGATGCCTCAATCCTATAATTTCACCCTGTCTTTTGCTTAGTGTTTATAAGGGACGGAGACAGTTGGACTGCTTTTAATTCAAGGCCAGCCGGAGCTACATAGTGAGTTTGAAGCTAATATAGCTTACAAAGTGAGACCTAGACTCAAAAAAAAAAAAATCAAACCATTTCTAATTTCTAATTCAGTCATAGTGTCCAATAAGTATCTTCAAAAGTCCCTCCACTTATGTCAAGCTTTTATAGGTAAATATGGGTGTATAAACAATAGCAAAAATTAGATGCCAGAGATCACAAGAATGACACAGAGTGAAACACCACTGCATGTGTGTAAAAGAAACTGTCCAGTGTCAAGTGACACCTTGTATTATTGCAGAAGAACATTACCAACTGTAGTATAGAACTGGGGAGAAACAATGGGGTAAAATTATACTGAAGCAATAATGTGGAGGGAGGATACTTTACCTTATGAGTAATAGAATGGTAACAAAACATACAGGAAAATAGCAGCCTGAATTAACCTTTGTGAGTTTGAAAGATGGATCTCTGGTGAAAATTACAACTAATCAGGGACAGATAGAGTTCTCAGGTTGCTCAGGACTATGGGAGAGTGTCAGAATTTTTAGAGTCACAATATGACAGTGGAAGAGTGATAGCAAGTGACGCATCCCAGTTACTTTCACATGAGCTCATTGGATGAGAGTGGAAACAAGATGGAGATCCAGGGATGGAGCTGAACTGTCTGATGTGTGAAGTCAGGAAGCTGCATTTTGTTTGGTTCTACTCTAAAAATGAGCAGCTGCATGAGATCCAGCATGCATCAATCAAAGCCGCAGAGAGAGAGAAGTGTCATAGATAATCAAGTTCCAAGAAAACTCAATAAATACCAGGTTCAGCAAAGAGACCCCTAGTTGGACAAATACCAAACTGGGAGCACTGGCTTTAGCAACTGCGACTCTGATAGGTCATTTCAGTGGACGATTAGAGAAGAGTGCCAGACTGCTTCAGGCTGAGCCATGACTAAGTGGTAGAGAAAGAACAGTAACAAATTTTCCAGACATCGCAAACCCACATGACAGTGAGACTTGCCCAAGGATCTTCGCTCTACATGGAGCAGGAAAAAAAAATCCCTTTGTATTTAATCACTCATTGGTGAGAAAATCTATTAAGATGTCTCGAGAAATTAGAATCGTTCTCTTCAAACTGAGAGAAGACCTTAATCACATTTTGCACTCATTGAGAATAATAGTTATCAAGCACCTTAATAAGTCTCCTGTAGGGGAACAGGATGAGGCAGGATCAATTAGGGACTGCAAAGTAAAATATTATCCTCAAAATACTTGAAGCATTATAAATAACAGAGAGACTTATGGCTCCAATATAACCACCCTATTTTTGCTTAGTGTTTATAAAAAGTGTCCTAGAGTGGAGTTCTCAACCTGGGGGTCACAACTCTTTGAAGGTCGAATGATCCTTTCACGGTGATCACCTGTAGGGAAAGTGGGAGGGGCCCATGTAGGGATGGTGGGCACCCAAATACCTGCAGAGGGGAGGTTGCCCCGCTATCAGGAAGGCACAGAAGGTGGGGCCATTCTGGCATGGCCCACGTACCTGTAGAGGAAGCCTGGCTGGGCGGAAGAGGCTTTGGTCCTTTCTGGCAGCTGGAGATGCTGAAGCCTGTTCTATTACTCCTATATGGCGGGTTTTGATAAGAAGAGGCAGTTCATGGTTTCAAAGCTTTATTATAGTGAAGTAAGAAAAGAAAAAGAGATAGAGATGTAAAGAGAGAAAGAAAAGATAGAGGGGTGAGAGCTGGCCATGACCATGTGGAAAGAGGGGAGAAGAATGGAAGAGGGGGTAACAGAGACAAGAGCAAAAGGGCAAGAGAGAAAAGCAAGAGAGCTAGGAGAGGCCAGCAGCCCCTTTTATAGTGGGTTGGATTACCTGGCTATTGCCAGGTAACTGTGGGGCAGGTAAAACCTGGCTCTAGCCAGGTGACTATAGGGGAGGAGTCCAGCCAGAATGATGGCCTCAGGGTTATGTCCAACAGTCACCTAAGATGTTTACATTAGGACTCATGGCAGTATCAAAATCACAGTTAGGAAGTAGGGACTAAAATAGTTTCGTGGTCACCAAACCTGAGGAGTGCAGGTTGAAAACAAGTATTCCAGAGTATCTCCTGTGTCATCCCTACATTTATTCAGGGAAATGAGCACCAAGGAAGGAGTTTATCCACTAGCACATGAGAAGCCCTCTTTCGAGTTGTTGGTAGGGGTCTTCCAAGAGACTCCCCAAACAGGCAGGCTATTGCTATTGCCCTTGTTTATCCTGCAGAGGAGGAAGGTAAGTTTATATGTCCGAAGATATCATGCACTTCAGACAGGGGGCCCAAAGGCCCCTGAACTGTTCCTGTGTCCTAAAGGCCTTATCCCTAAGGACTAGTTTATAAGGTACCAGAGGCATCACACAATTTCCCAAAGGATGGAAGCAACCAACTGCCATTGGAAGCTATGATGCCTATGAACCCCAACAAATACCCGCCATGATAGAATAACCCTACGGAGGTGCAGTAGTGGCATGCACACCTTAGGAAAACCAACAGCCCTCTAATTGGAGTTAAGATCCTCTGAACAAGAGGGAAAGAATACCTGGTCCTGGAAACCTAGTCAACTACACAGAGCCAGTGACTTCATGGACTTGTCTTTCCTTTCCTTTCCTTTCCTTTCCTTTCCTTTCCTTTCCTTTCCTTTCCTTTCCTTTCCTTTCCTTTCCTTTCCTTCCCTTCCCTTCCCTTCTTCCCTTCCCTTCCCTTCCCTTCCCTTTCCTTTCCTTCCCTTCCCTTCCCTTTTTTCTTTTCTTTTCTTTTCTTTACATTCCAGATGTCCCCCCACTGTCTCCCCTACCATAATTCCTCATCCAAATCCTCCTCCCCTTGCCTCCAAAAGGGTGCTCCCCCCTTGCATCCCCTTTTCCTGGATCCTCAAGTCTCTCCAGGATTAGGCACACCTCCCACTGAGGCCAGACTAGGCAGTCCTCTACTACCTGTGTGTCAGGGTGGTCTTGGACCAGGCCACGTATGCTGCCTTGTTGGTGGCTCAGTCTCTGGGACCTCTGGAGTCCAGGTTACTTGAGACTGCTGGTCTTCCTATGGGGTCACCCTCCCCTTCAGTTTCTTCAATACTTTCCATAATTCAACCACAGGGATCCCTGACTTTGGGTGTAAGTAGCTGCATCTGTCTCTCATAGGACAGCCATGTAAGGCAGTACAGTTACGGGGTCAACATGGGATCCATTTCATGGGAAGGCACCAAGGCCTGACACTATTATTGATACTATGATGTGTTTACAGATAGGGATTCATGGATCTTGGAGCAGAACTTACAGCACTACATTGTTAAAACACCATAGCACTTAAGTAAATTCTAAGCATCAGTCCTTGTGCCCACAGGTAAGCACAGTTTCACCCAGCACCAAGTAGCCTTAACCTTCTCTCAGAAACAGTTAGAGACCATTACAGAAAACAACAAACCAATCAAAAGTCATAATCTGGAGCCAAGATGCAACGAACACATCTATGAAATAAGACCCACGTCTAAGAACATTACAGAAAAGCATGCGCAAAGATTGTAAATGACAGAGAATGAGAGATTTGTCATGAGGGTGTATCTTTTAGTAATATAAGAAACTATACCCATTACATCTCCACCAACATGACTGCCTAAATATGACATCAAGAGACTTGCCAAAGTGGACAGCATTGGGGCAGAGGGTTTCAAAGGACCTTAACTCTGTATAAAGAATCTCAGGCAACTAAGAGATGCAGAGAGAAAGAAAAATATTCTTCCTTGAGGAAGGACACACCAATTAATTATCCAATACCAAATGATCAGCCTTAAAAGCATACATGCCAGTAACATAATACAAACTAAGTAGGTTGTATTTGGGAATATATGTGTATAGAGAAATAAATACATACATGTAACAACAATTAATGAAAAGGGAGGCCATGTGTTTGAATGTGAAGAGGCAAATGGGAGGGTTTGGTGGGCAGAATGGGGAAAGAGAAATGATGTAATCATCAACTCAAAATTATTTTAAAGCACTGAGCTCCTTTTGCTACAGGGGCCTTCTTTTCAAGTGAAAAGTGGGGGTGGTTATTTTCATAAATCAGCTTATTTATTTTTATACGTTTCTGGTACCCCATTAAAATATAATTGTCCCTTCCTTTTTCCTTGGCATATTTATTGTATTATGTGTGTATTAAGAACCAGTATATGTGGTTCTTAATGATCAGACACACATGCATGTAAATTTAGTCTAATGAGCTCAGTAGGAATGGACTAGCATCTGGTTCTCTTGAAATGAGAATACTGCCTCCTAGATCTCAAATCTGTTATTACTTATAAGATTCTTCCTGGAGTGGTCAGTCATTAAAAGGGATTTTAAGAGAGTCCTCACCAGGAGAATTAAGTGGAAGCTATACTTCTTTTTTTTTTATTATTATTATTTGTTTTATTTTATTTTTTTAATTTACATTCCAAATCACTTCCCCTTTCCCGTTTCCTCCCTCCCCGAAAGTCCCATAAGCCCCCTTCCCTCCCTCTTTTCTCCATTCAACCCCCTCTCGTTACTCTGTCCTGGCGTTCCCCTACATCCAGTCTTTCCAGGACCAGGGGTCTCTCCTTCCATCTTCTTAGAAATCTATTGATATGCGGATTGTGTCTAGGGTATCCCGAGATTCTGGGTCAATATCCCCTTATCAGTGACTGCATACCATGTGTGTTCTTTTGTGATTGGGTTACCTCACTAAGGATGATATTTTCAAGATCTGACCATTTGCCTAGGAATTTCGTGAATTCATTGTTTTTAATTGCAGAGTAGTATTCCATTGTGTAGATATACCACATCTTCTGAATCCATTCCTCCGTTGAGGGACATCTGGGTTCTTTCCAGCTTCTGGCTATTATAAATAAGGCTGCTATGAACATAGTGGAGCATGTGTCCTTATTGCATGCAGGTAAAGCCTCTGGGTATATGCCCAGGAGTGGTATAGCCGGATCCTACGGGAGTGTCATGCTCAGTTTTCTGAGGAACCGCCAGACTGCTTTCCAGAGTGGTTGTACCAGCCTGCAATAAATGGGGTACAGAGCTACACAAAGAGTTCTCACCTGAAGAATATCTAATGGCTGAGAAGCACCTAAAGAGATGTTCATCATCCTTAGTCATTAGGGAAATGCAAATCAAAACAACCCTGAGATTCCATCTCACACCAGTCAGGATGGCTAAGATCAAAAACACAGGAGACAGCAGTTGTTGGCGAGGATGTGGAGAAAGAGGAACACTCCTCCACTGCTGGTGGAAGCTATACTTCTAATCAGACTTCCCACACATCCTATCCTTGGCCCTTCTCCATCTGTAAGTCTGATGCCAGTCTTCTGTGACACTGATGGATGGCCTCATCCAGATGAGACTTAACCAGACTTCTGTGAACAGAGCTAGTCAGTCACCTGGGACAGAGAGAATCAGAAAGAAGGAAGGGGTACTTGAAACTTTGCTCAGGCAAATCTATTTATTACAGCTTTAGCCAAATGGGCCGTCTTCTTTTCCTAGCAAGTAGCTTGGGTAACATTCATGTCAAGCAGAAAAAATTCAGTCCCAGAGGAGAGTCAAATGTCAAAAGCAAAACAAAACCTCAACCACAAAAAGAAAATGGAAAGAACCTACCATGACATAGCTTGTCTTAACTGTAGTTACAACTGATGTTCGACTTTCCTTTATGCCTTTACCACACCGATACAAGTTAAAGCTAGTGCAAAAAAAAAATGGAACTGAGTAAAATAGTGTTTTGACCCTCACTTCTTCCACCTGACTGTCCTAATTTCCTCAATCCCCAATCTGCTTTCTAAACCCCTACTTTGTAGAAGAGTCAGAAATATTTTCCATCTCTTAAAATTCACTTAATAGTGCTAGATAAGATACATTCTTAAAATGTGCTGTATGTACATATAATAATTTTTATTTTAGAAATGGATTATGTCCTACACTCCTAAATATGACCAGGTACATAGTTTGCTGAGATATTTATCATTCATCCTTGATTTAAAAAAATTTATGTATGCAGAGGTTTGCAACATATGCAGTCACAGAAAAATGTATTGAAGTCACTAGTGTTATAATTTACAAGACCTTAGCAAGTATTTACGTGAGGCAGACCCTGTGATGCGTAGAGAACATTTGGAGAACATTTAGGAGCTCCCACTAAAGCAGCAGCAGAGGGCTTACAACTTGGACTTGAAAGCTAATTGCTGTAGCTCGTCCTGAATGTACATCTCACTAAAATTGTTTACTCATTCTGAACCTATTTTCATGCTCATCAAACTATAATAATGAGAGCATTCATACTCGAAGGACTTTTAAAAAATATTGTATATACAGCACATCATAAAATGTATCTTTTTTAATTAATCATTTCATTCGTTTACCTCTCAAATGATATCCCACTTCCCAGTTACCCCCTCCACCAACCTCCCTCATCCCATATCCCACTTCCTGGATACACCTCCACCAACCCCACATCCCACATCTGCCCTCCCCCCTCTCCTTTGCCTGTATGAGGGTGCTCCCCCACCCACTCACACTTTCCCACACCACTGCTCCAGCATCCTCCTACTCTAGGGCATCAAACCTTCCCAAGACTAAGGGTCTCCCCTCCTGTTGCTGTCAGGCAAGGCCATCCTCTGCTTCATATGTATCTGGAGACATAGATCCTTCCAGGTACACTCCTGGGTTGGGACAACTGGGTAGCCAGGCCACACTATGTTGTACTTCCAATGGGGTTACAACACCCCCTCGGCTCCTCCATAAAATGTGTCTTATCTAGCACTATTAAGTGGATTTTAAGAGATGAGAAATATTTCTGACTCCTCTACAAATAGGAGATTTAGAAAGCATCAAGTTGTCTCTGCTCTTATCGAATTCTTAAAAATATATGTGCTATCAGTAAAATGAATATTAAAACTACTTTTTAAAAAATCCATATCAGATGTCAGATGAGTGTCACATTGGCCATCATCAGGCAAACAAAGGACAGCAAGATATTGGCAAGGATGTGGATAAAGGAAAACTTTTTGTCACATTTTGTGGGAGGGTCAGCTCATAAAGCCACTTTGGATATCAGTCTGGAGGAATCTAAAAGAATACGTCTGAAAATAGAAATACCATATGAACCAGCTAGGCCATTCCTAGGCATATACTCAAAAGATTGTATCTACAGAGATTTCAGGTCATCCATGTCCTTTGCCATTCCATCCACAAGAGTTAGGAAATGAAATCAATGAAGCTGTCCATCTAATGATGAAAGAGCAACTAAAATGGAATGCATTTGTTTATATGATGTCAAATTACTTGATAGTAAAGACAAAATGAAATCTGTAAGAAAATGGAAAGAAGAGGAGGTATTATAGTGAGTGGGGCCACGTAGTTCCAAAAAAAAGACAAACACTACATGTTGTATATAGCATATGTGAGTGTTAGGTTCAAAACCTGTACTCTATGTTCTTGCCTGGAGATGATGGAAAAATCAGGAAACTGGTAGTGGGCCCGATTGGTGTTGATAGGCATGGATAGTAGGTCAGAGGTTATATGAAGATGGTCACAGGTGATGTTAGAGAAGGGGAGGAAAGGTAGCAGGGAGTGGAGTGATAGAGATGGGGAAAGAGGCAAGAAGAAGATTAACTGAGATGATATGTACACAGAGAAGATGCATGAGAACCAATTACCTTGCAACTCAAGTTAAAACTAAACTATAATAAATGGGGATAGTAAAACACATAGGACATGAAAACGAAAACAAAACAAAACTGGGACCTGAAGTCTTTAGTAGGAATGCAGGCAAGGAGGTGCAGACAGGTACGCAGGGATCTCCCGAGTAGAAGCTCACTTGGGACACACCTCGCCAGGGTTCCACCTGCACCCAGGAGCTCGGCAGCACCACAACCATCTGTGTACCTACCCTGCCAGGGGACATCTGCCTGCAGAGTCCTGTGGTTAGAGGGAGTCCCGAGTTTAGAGGTGAGGCGCCACCATCTCTGCTCCTGTGACTGTAGACTAGTGTACACAGGTACGCAGGGATCACATGAGTAGAAGATCGCTCTGCCAGGGTTCCACCTGAACCCAGGAGCTGAGCAGCACCACCACAGCTGTCTGTACACCTAGTCTGCTAGGGCATGTCTGTTCTGCATTGAGTCCAGCGAGGAGAGGTGAGGCCAACATCTTCTCTCCTGTGACTGAGCAGGCTGTTGCAGCCAGGAATACAGAGAACACCTGAGTGTAAGATCACTTGAGACTTGGTCTGCCAGGGCCCGACCTACACCGAGGAGCTGGGCAGCTAAACTGCAATCTGTGCCAGGGGAAAGCAGGTCACCCAGGGGAGCTGAGATAAGCCGGCAGGCACACAGGATGGACAAGCACCAGCCAGAGACAGTAGGACCAACTAACACAAGAGATAACCAGATGGCAAAAGACAAACGTAGGAACATTACTAACAGAAATCAAGGCAATATGACTCCATCCAAAATAAATTCTCCCACAACAGCAAGTCCTGGATACCCCAACACACCAGAAAAGCAAGAGTTGGATTTAAAATCACAGCTCATGATGCTGATGGAGGGCTTCAAGAAGGACACAAATAAATCCCTTAAAGAAATACAGGAGAACACAAGTAAACAGGAAGAAGCCAATGAAGGACTAAGGAAAAACACAACAAAACAGGTGAAGGAATTGAACAAAGCCATCCAGGATCTATAGATGGAGGTAGAAATAATAAAGACATCACAAAGGGAAACAACTCAGGACATAGAAAACCTAGGAAAGAAGTCAGGAGTCATGGATCCAAGTATCAACAACATAATACAAGAGATAGGAGAGAAAATCTCAGATGCAGAAGATACCATAGAAAGCATTGATACAACAGTCAAAGAAAATGAAAAATGCAAAAAGCTCCTGGCCCAAAACATCCAGGAAATCCTGGACAAAATGAGAAGACGAAATCTAAGGATTATAGGCACAGAAGACAGTGAATATTTCCAACTTAATTATAAAAGAAAACTTCCCTAACCTAAAGAAAGAGATGCCCATGAACATACAAGAAGCCTACATAACTCCAAATAGATTTGACCAGAAAAGAAATTCCTCCTGTCACATAATAATAAAAATACCAAATGTACTAAACAAAGAAAGAATATTAAGAGCAGTAAAAAGGTCAAGTAACATATAAAGTAGACCAATAAGAATTACACCGAACTTCACACCAGAGACTATGAAAGCCAGAAGAGCCTGGGCAGATCTCATACAGACCCTAAGGGAACACAAATGCCAGCCCAGACTACTATACCCAGCAAATCTCTCAATTACCACAGATGGAGAAACCAAGGTATTTCATGACCAAAACAAATTTACACAGTATCTTTCCACAAATCCAACTCTTCAAAGGATAATGAATGGATAAAACCAACAAAAGGAGGGAAACAAAACACTAGAAAAAGCAAGAAATTAATATTCTTTCAATAAACTCAAAAGAAGATAACTATACAAACATAACAATTACATCAAAAATAGCAGGAAGCAACAATCACTTTTTCTTAATACCTCTTAACATCAATGGACTCAATTTCCCAATAAAAAGATATAGACTAACAGACTGGATACACAAACAGGACCCAACATTTTGCTGCATACAGAAAATGCATCTCAGTGTCAAAGACAAACATTACCTCAGAGTAAAAGGCTGGAAAAGAGTTTTCTAAGCAAATGGTCCCAGGAAACAAGCTGAAGTAGCCATTCTAATATCCAATGAAATAGACTTTAAACCAAAAGTCATCTAAAAAGACACAGAAGAACACTTTATACTCATTAAAGGAAAAATCTAGAAGGAAGAACTCTCAATTCTGAACATCTATACTCCAAACACAAGGGGACCTTCATTTGTAAAAGAAACTTTACTAAAGCTTAAAGCACACATTGCATGCCACACAATAATTGGGGTGACATCAACACCCCACTCTCCTCAATGGACAGATCAAGGAAACACAAAGTAAACAGAGACACAGTGAAACTAACAGAAGTTTTGGACCAAATGGATTTAATAGATATCTATAGAACATTTCATCCTAAATCAAAAGAATATACCTTCTCAGAAACTCATGGTACCTTCTCAAAAGTTGACCATATAATTGATCTCAAAACAGACCTCAACAGATAGATATAAGAAGATCAAACTAATCCCATGCCTCCTATCAGATCACTATGCAGTAAGGGTGGTCTTCAATAGAAACAAAAACAACAGAAAGTCCACATACACATGGAAGCTGAACAATGCTCTACTCACTGATACCTTGGACAAGGAGGAAATAAGGAAAGAAATCAAAACCTTTTTAGAATTTAATGAAAGTGAAGGCACAACATACCCAAATTTATGGGACAAAATGAAAGCAGTGCTAAGAGGAAAACTCATAGCTCTGAGTCCCTCCAAAAAGAAGCTGGAGAGAGCATACACTAGCAACTTAACAGCACACCTGAAAGCTTTAGAACAGAAAGAAGCTAATATACCCAAGAGGAGTAGAAGACAGGAAATCATCAAACTCAGGGCTGAAATCAACCAAGTAGAAACAAAAAGATCTATACAAAGAATCAACAAACCCAGGAGCAGGTTCTTTGAGAAAATCAACAAGATAGATAAACCTTTAGTCAGACTAACCAGAGGGCACAAAGACAGTATCCAAATTAACAAAATCAGAAGTGAAAAGTGAGAAATAACAACAGAAACTGAGGAAATTCAAAAAATCATCAGATACTACTATAAAAGCCTATACTCAACACAACTGGAAAATCTGGATGAAATGAACAATTTCCTAGACAGATACCAGCTACCAAATTTAATCAGGATCAGATAGACCATCTAAATGGTCCCATAACCCCTAAAGAAATAGAAGTGGTCATTGACAGTCTCCCAACCAAAAAAAACCACAGGAACAGATGGTTTTAGTGCAGAATTCTATCAGACCTTCAAAGAAGACCTAACACAAATACTCTTCAAACTATTCCACAAAATAGAAACAAAAGGAACACTACCCAACTCATTCTATGAAACCACAATTTCGATTATACCAAAACCACACAAAGATCCAACAAAGAAAGAGAACTTCAAACAAATTTCCCTTATGAATATCGATACAAAAATACTCAATAAAAATCTTGCCAACTGAATCCAAGAACACATCAAAACGATCATTCACCATGATCAAGTAGGCTTCATCCCAGGGATGCAGGGATGGTTCAATTATACAGAGATCCATTATTGTAAGCCACTACATAAACAAACTCAAAGGAAAAAATGCATTGTCATTTCATTAGATGCTGAAAAAGCATTTAACAAAATTCAGCATCCTTTCATGTTAAAGGTGTTAGAAAGAAAAGGAATTCAAAGCTCATACCTAAACTTAGTTAAAGCAATATGCAGCAAACTGGTAGCCAACATCAAATTAAATGGAGAGAAAATTGAAGTAATCCCACCAAAATCAGGGACTAGACAAGGCTGCACTCTTTCTCTATATTTATTCAATATAGTACTTGAAGTTCTAGCTAGAGCAATTAGACAACAATAGGAGGTCAAAGGGATACAAATTGGAAAGGAAGAAGTCAAAGTATCACTATTTGCAGATGATATGATAGAAAGCAACCCAAAAAGCTCCACCAGAGACCTCCTACACCTGATAAACAACTTCAGCAAAGTGCCCGGATATAAAATTAACTATAACAAATCAGTAGCCTTCCTATACTCAAAGGATAAATTGGTCTAGAAAGAAATTAGGGAAACAACACCCTTCACAATAGTCACTAACAATATAAAGTATCTTGGTTTGACTCTAACCAAACAAGTGAAAGATCTGTATGACAAGAACTTCAAATCTCTGAAGAAAGAAATCGAAGAAGGCCTCAGAATCTGGAAAAATCTTCCATGCTCATGGATTGGCAGGATTGGTATAGTAAAAGTGGCCATCTTGCCAAAAGCAATATACAGATTCAATGCCATCCCCATCAAAATCCCAACTCAATTCTTCATAGAGTTAGAAAGAGCAATTCTCAAATTTATCTGGAATAAAAAAAACCCAGAATAACTAAAACTATTCTCAACAGTAAAAGATCTTCTGGGGGAATCAGTATCCCCAACCTCAAGCTGTACTACAGAGCAATGGTGTTAAAAACTGCATGGTATTGGTATAGTGACAGGTATGTAGATCAATGGAACAGAATTGAAGACCCAGAAATGAATCCACACTCCTATGGTCACTTGATCTTTGACAAAGGAGCTAAAACCATCCAGTGGAAAAAAGATAGCCTTTTCAATAAATGGTGCTGATTCAACTGGAGGTCAGCATGCAGAAGAATGCAAACTGATCCATTCTTATCTCCTTGTACTAAGTTCAAGTCCAAGTGGATCAAAGACCTCTACATAAAACCAGACGCACTGAAACTAATAGAAAAGTAACTGGGGAAGAGACTTGAGCACATGAGTACAGGGGAAAATATCCTGAACAGAACACCAGCTTATACTCTAAGATCAAGAATTGACAAATGGGACCTCATAAAATTACAAAGTTTCTGTAAGGCAAAGGACACTGTCAAAAGGACAAAACAGCAACCAAAAGATCTTTACCAACCCTACATCCGACAGAGGGCTAATATACAAGATATGCAAAGAACTCAAGAAGGTAGACTGCAGAGAGCCAAATAACCCTAGTCAAAAAAGTTGGGTAAAGAGCTCAACAAAGAATTTTCACCTGAGGAATATTGAATGGCTGAGAAGCAACTAAAGAAATGTTCAACATCAGGGAAATGCAAATCAAAACAACCCTGAGATTTCACTTCACACTAGTCAGAATGACTAAGATCAAAAACTCAGGAGACAGCAGGTGCTGGTGAGGATGTGGAGAAAGAGGAACACTCCTCCACTGCTGGTGGGATTGCAAGCTGATACAACCACTCTGGAAAGCAGTCTGGTGGTTCCTCAGAAAACTGGGCATGATGCTACCAGAGTACCCTGTTATACCACTCCTGGGCATATACCCAGATGATTCACCAGCATGTAATAAGGACACATGCTCCACTATGTTCATAGCAGCCCTATTTATAATAGCCAGAAGTTGGAAAGAACCCAGATGTCCCTCAACGGAGGAATGGATACAGAAAATGTGGTATACTTACACTATGGAATACTACTTAGCTACTAAAAAACAGTGAATTCATGAAATTCTTAGGCAAGTGGTTGGAACTGGAGAATGTCATCCTGTGTGAGGTGACCCAATCACAAAAGAATACACATGGTATGCAATCATTGATAAGCTAATATTAACCCAGAAGCTCAGAATACCCAAGAAACAATTCATATATCAAATGATTCCCAAGAAGAAGGAAGGAGAGGTCCCTGGTCCTGGAAAGGCTCAATGCAGCAGAGTAGAGGAATACCAGGATAGGGAAGCAGGAAGGGTTTGATTGGGGAACAGGGGGAGGGAAGAGGGCTTTTGGGACTTTTGGGGAGAGGGGATCCAGGAAAGGGGAAATCAATTGAAATGTAAATAAAGAATATATCTAATAAATAAAAAGAAAAAAATCAGTTTCTTACAACTTTGTTAGTGTTACCATGTAGAAGTAGTCTTGGTTTTCTGTTTATTTTATCTACTTACTCTTAAGACTGAACATAATTGAACCTCTTTTTTAAATATTTTCAGAATTTATTTTTACTATGCTTCGAAATTATAGTGTAGTTATTTCATTTCCTCCTTCCCTGTCTTCCCTCCAAACCTTATCATATACCTCTCCTTGCTTTCTTTCAAATTCATGACCTCGTTTTTCATTAATTATTGTTACATGTATGTACATATGTGTGTTCCTAAATACATAAATAAAATCTTCTCAATTTGTAAAAAAAATGAAATAATAAAAAAAGGAATGCAGGCAAGACTGTGGGGAAAATTAATTTAAGAGTTGTTGAAGCAAAGCTCGAATTGTTAGAAGAATTCTTATATAACACCACTAATTTGTACTCTAATTAAACCATATTTTACAAGAGTATTAGCAGAGATGTCCTGCATGGACAAATAATGCTGCTCCCAGAAGACATGGGTTATTAAGTGAAAATCTCGGTGTAAAGCACAGCTTACCTCTCTTTAACTCATTCATAAAGAGGATACAGAGGCACACTAGACAATACAGGCCTACTTTCCCTGCTTTTGGTGACCCATCCTGACTAGATGGTAAGATTCTCTTCCTGAAGGCATTACATACATTATTGGAGAACATAGAGAAAATAATCTTGAATTGACCAAGAATCGAGAGAGAGAGAGAGAGAGAGAGAGAGAGAGAGAGAGAGAGAGAGAGAGAGAGAGAGAGAGAGAGAGAGAGAGTTTCCTAGCATTTTCAATGCTGGAACACAATATACAGACAGGTGAGGTTAATAAGACACAAATGGTCTTATCTAGCATTGGACCTTGTATGATGCTAAAATAATGACCTACCATACACAATGTACCTCCTGGTGCAGCAGTGGCAACATTGTTTATGAGGGTAACGCTTTGATTGGAATTGTGGCCTGCTCTCCTATCTTGTAAATTATGGTCAAAACCAATGAATGGTATGTCTTCATCAAAGCTTTCCCCTGAGAGCTCAGGGCGCTAGACTGAAGAGGAGAAAGACAGACTGTAAGAGCCACCAGGAATGGAGACTCCAAAGAAACAGTGTCTTGCAGACCGAACAGGACTGATATACACATGTATTCACTGAGACAGTGATGGTATAGATCTGGCCAGCTGCACAGGCTCAAGCCAGACAAAGTCTTCGTGCAGGGAGGGGGAAGGGAACATGGGTTCCCACCCATAACCACAGAGCATTCTGCCATTAATAACTGCTTACACATAACAAAGTGACTCCATCCCCAATGGAATTTCATTGGGTGTACTGACCACACTTAAGTGGAGTCCCCACATCTATCAGTTGATGGCTAACACAAAACAAACACAACAGGTTTTTTTTAGACATTTTAATCTCATTTGCTTTATTTTGTGTGTGTGTATGTGTGTGTGTGTGTGTGTGTGTGTATGTGTGTATGTGTGTGTTACTCATCTTTTGCTTATAAATTACAGTTTATGATTTGGATTTTTTATGATTATTACGTGTGTATGTATGTGTGTTGTGTGTGTTTTGTGTGCTTTTGTCTATTTTTATTCTGGTTTATTAATTGTTTGCTTATCTATTTGTGTTCTCCCAAAATAAAGGGGGAAAAGGTGTGGATTTTGATAGGTAAGGAGATGAGAAGGATCTGGGAGGAAGGGAAGAAGGGAAAGAAAGGAAAAACTGTGATCAGAATATGTTGGATAAAATGAAGTACAAAATAATTCTCTAGCAAAGCCATAAGCCCCAAGAGAAAACTATTTGATACTCTCTCCATAAATTGTCATGTTGTCAAACTCACCTCCAAATATATGTTTATGTCCATTAGACTTGTCCTGTTCCCAAACATTGTCAGAGAGGCTTCATATTCCAGAAGGCAATAGTTAATGCAGAGACACACAACTGGTTAAAATGCTGAGCGGTCACAGTAATCAACTGTGAGTGTTTATCCATGCATGGAGCATCTGCCAAATGTCTCATCACAGCACGGATGACCATAGAAGAGCACAGAGAGAGAATGCAAGAGCCAGACATGGCAGAAAGTGTTATTAAGTTTGGACTGAACATAGCATGGTTTGCATACATGTACTCACAACACCATGGTCTTGCACATGGGATTTCTAGAGACAGAGAAAATTCAAAGACAGATTGAGAAATGGCAAATGCCCCCAACATGGCTGAGAACATGATATCAGTTAATGGATGACAAGGAAATTGAGAACAGGCATAGATATGTTTCCCTAACCTCAGTGGATGACCTCACATACATGTGCTGTGGGCAGCACATATTGGACAGAGTGTGTTATTTCCAAAGAAAACAAAATGAAAGTCAAAATGTTGAGATATTTAAGAGTAATGAAGGAGAGGAACAGACACACTCAGGGAGTAGAAGATGGATATACTATGGCATACTCTGTGCATAAATCTTCAAAAAAGTGAAAAAATAATATGTCTAGCAGTAATATCACACCTAAATGGCCATCTTGCCAAAAGCAATCTATAGATTCAATGCAATCCCCATCAAAATTCCAACTCAATGCTTTATAGAGTTAGAAAGAGCAATTTGCAAATTCATCTGAAGTAACAAAAATCCCAGGATATGGAAAACTATTGTCAACAATAAAAGAACTTCTGGGGGAATCACCATCCCTGACCTCAAACTCTACTACAGAGCAATGGTTAAAAAAAAAAAGTCGCCGGGCGGTGGTGGCGCACGCCTTTAATCCCAGCACTTGGGAGGCAGAGGCAGGCAGATTTCTGAGTTCAAGGCCAGCCTGGTCTACAAAGTGAGTTCCAGGACAGCCAAGGCTACACAGAGAAACCCTGTCTCGAAAAACCAAAAAAAAAAAAAAAAAAAAAAAAAAAGTCATGGTATTGGTACAAAGACAAACAGGAAGACCACTGAAATAGAATTGAAGACCCAGAAATGAACCCACCTACCTATGGTCACTTGATCTTTGACAAAGGAGCTAAAATCATCCAGTGGAAAAAAAGACAGCATTTTCAACAAATGGTGCTGGTTCAACTGATGCTCAGCATGTAGAAGAATGCAAATTGACCCATTCTTACCTCCTTGTACAAAGCTCAAGTCTAAGTGGATCCAGGACCTCCACATAAAACCAAATACACTGAAACTAATAGAAGAGAAAGTGGGGAAGAGACTTGAGCACATGGGCACAGGGGAAATTTTCCTGAATACAACACCAATAGCTTATGCTCTAAGATCAAGAATTGACAAATGGGACCTCATAAAATTGCAAAGCTTCTGTAAGGCAAAAGACACTGTCAATAGTACAAAATGGCAACCAACAGACTGGGATAAGATCTTTACCAATCAAACATCTGATACAGGGTTAATATTCAACATATATAAAGAACTCAAGAAATTAGACTCCAGACAATCTAATAACCCTATTAAAAATGGGGTATAGAGCTAAACAAAGAATTCTCAACAGAGGAAACTCAAAGTACCTAAAGAAATGTTCAACATTCTTAGTCATCAGGGAAATGAAAACCAAAACAACCCTCAGATTCCACTTCACACCAGTCAGAATGGCTAAGATCAAAAACTCAGGTAATAGCAGATACTGGCAAGGATGTGGAGAAAGAGGAAAACTCCTCCATTGCTAGTGGGATTGAAAGCTGGTACAACCCCTCTGGAAATCAGTCTGGTGGTTCCTCAGAAAATTGGACATAGGTATACCTAAGGACCCAGCTATACCACTCCTGGGCATATACCCAGAAGATGCTCCAACATATAACAAGGACATATACTCCATTATGCTCATAGCAGCCTTATTTATAATAGCCAGAAGCTGGAAAGAACCCAGATGTCCCTCAACAGAAAAAATGGATACAGAAAATGTGGTACATTTACACAATGGAGTACTACTAAGCTATTAAAAACAATGAATTCATGAAATTCTTAGGCAAATGAATGGAACTAGAAAATATTGTCCTGAGTGAGGTAACCCAATCACAAAAGAAGACACATGGTATGTACTCACTGATAAGTGAATATTAGCCCAAAAAGCTCAGAATACCCAAGATATAATTTACAGACCACATGAAGCTCAAGAAGAAGGAAGACCAAAGTGTGGGGTCTTCGGTCCTTCTTCGAAAGGGGAGCGAAATACTCATGGGAGCAAATATGGAGACAACATGTGGAGCAGAGACTGAATGACAGGTCATCCAGTGACTGCCCTACCTGAGGCCCATGTACAGTCACCAAACACAGACACTATTGTGGATGCCAAGAAGTGCATGCTGACAGGAGCCTGATATAGCTGTCTCCTGAGAGACCCTGCCAGAGCCTTGCAAATACAGAGGCAGATTCTAGACTGAAGGGAACAGTACTCCTGCCTATCTAAACTACTGCACAGACAGGAATGGGATTACTAGAGTTATGAATGAGATACAGAAAACGAGAGTTAGACACTTAAAGATGACCAAGAAATTGACATAGGAAAGAGAAGTCAGATAGAAGCATAATAATAACTTTGTTGGAGTGTTCATCCTCTTTTAAGCAACATTCTAAGACTTCACTAATCTAATTCATTTAATCCTAACAAACCCAATTAGTAGGGAGTTTGTCTGAGTTTTATTAGTTTAGAAATAGACAAACCGAGAAGTTACTTAATGATATGAATTATAGCCAGTAAGAGGCAGAAAAGATTTGCATTCAAATAATCTGGAAAAGTCTGTGATACTATAGTGTATCTCTCTGTAAAATAAAAGCTGGTGTATTTTGATTGATAAATAATTTTTAAACAGACATTACCAACAATTAAATGTCATGATGGAGTTTTTGACTGGTGATGTATTTATTCAATCTAATACTTTTCCAAGACTTTTTGTTTATTTACTTATTTTATGTATATAAGGGTTCATGTCTTCAGGCCAAAAGGGGCATTAGATTTCATTGTACTTCATGAGAAACACCATGTGGTTGCTGAGAATTGAACTCAGAACCTCTGGAAGGGCAGCCAGTGCTCTTAACTGCTTAGCCATCTCTCCAGCCTCTGTTTAATACAATATTAATACTAGGTTAATATGAAGATGGTCAATGGTTGCATGTTAAAATATTGCATTAATATTGTAAGCTATATGAGGCTCACAATATTTCATGGCCATAATACTTAGAAGTGAATAGACTTCGGAAGCCAGAGAGCAGGAGAAGTAAGGGAAATTATACGTTGTCCTTCACTGACTCAAATTAGCTGAATTTGACAATAGACTAAATTCTGGAGGACATGATGAACAGATACTCCTGGAATATTATAAAAAGAAGCATTTACCCTTGTACCCAGACCATTTCTTTCCAAACCTCTCGGGTCTGACCTCGTAAGTACCTTGTGAAGACCAACAGATGGGATAAGCTTTAGTAAACCAAACAGAAACTGTATTATTTTGTAGTAGCATTTCAAATTAATCCCAGTGTATTAATTAGTATAATGCTTTTCTATAAAGAGCACTTTAAAACTGTAATGTATTTGAGTTATGGTCATCAAATCAGAATAAAATCTATTAAGACAAAAAAAGGAAGAAAAGTATGATTAATTAAGTTAAACAAGCTAGTGAATATCAGGATTACAAATAAGTCTGGTCATAGCCCATATCCTTATTAATGACCCGAGAAAAACCCATAACATGTTAATTAAATCAATAAATGCAACTAAACTGGTATGGCATTTCCAAAGGTTAAGCTAGGACAAGAGTTAAAAAGATGCATCCTCACCTTAAGGAAAATATTTTTAATAAGTGAAGGCACTGTCACAAGCTCTCACTCAAAGCACCATCAATTATTGTTGAACGGAGATGCTCTTTAAAGAAAGGTCAGACTCCACATAACAGATCACTTGAGGATAGATGCCTGGCCTTGGATTTAAGAAAGCCATCATCATTTATATTTTCATTTAGTGTGAAAATAAAATAAGAAAACTCCCTCTTGCTTTTTTTGGGGGGGTGGATATGTGAATAAGTGGGGAAAAAAGATTTTCACTTTATTATTTATATGCTTTTTGGCCTTTCCAACTTAATGAACCAGAAACTCTCTATTTGCCAGTAATAACATAACTATATCCTTGGGAACTGGCTTTAGATTGCTGCTGTTTAATTCCTTTGCCCATCAGGTCATTTGTTTGGGGTTATATGTTTCTCTTGTAACAGTTGATAAGAATAAGTTCTTATATTCCATTCCCCAAAGAACTCTGAAAGAAATACCTATTAACTGCTCCATTCAGGGCAATTCCAGACAATAGGGATTGAAAGAAAATAATCAAAAGACGATGCTAAGAACTGTTCCTTTTGTTGTATTCCATTATCAGCTGGGTGTGGCAGCACACACATGTAATTTCAGAACTTGAAGTTAGAGTATTGATACAACATTGAGAGCAGCTTTGGTTCAATGATATATATTATGTCAACCTATGATAATAGAATAAGATCCTGTCTCCAAAACCCAAAGACAGACAGACAGACAGACAGATCAGAGATAAAAGCGATAGATAGATGGATAGATAGATAGATAGATAGATAGATAGATAGATAGATAGATAGATAGATAGATAGATAGATAGATAGATAATTATATTTTTAATAAAATTCCAGTTTTACGAATTGCTTTCAAGAATGTGATATGAGAGTATTAGCAAGACTTAAAAATGGGTCCATGCTTCTGGACAGTTATTGCTCTTTACAGGAGGCAGGAGAGATGTACCTAGTTAGCTGTTGAAAGATATCAACCTAGGTGAAAAGCATACCAAATATGTAGTGATCATGCCTAAAGGTATATGGGTGGGGAACAACATGAAAAAAAGTCTCCACTTACCAAAAAGCAATTGTATACTAATAATAATACTTTCCCTTTGGCCTCTTTTCATAAAGGGTCTCATTATTCATCCTTGACTTGTGTATTTAATCACGAGCGCCCTTGATTTTGTGATCCTTCTGCTACAGTACCTGAGTGCTTGGATGACAGACATGTATCACTATGCTCTGTTTAAAATTCCCTTATCAGCATTTCTACACTTGATCTTAGCCAAAAGGCCAAGAAGCAATAGCATTTCTAAACATATAGATAATTTCTAAATGTATATATAAGTACATATAATTCTCATGGTTTCCAAACACATATAAATATATGGTTTAAACAAAGAAAATGAAGGATAAAATTGTTATCAGTATTTTATCATTTTTTAGTATTTTAGCATTTAGTATTTATTCAGTATTTTAGAATTTTAGTATTAACATGGGAAGATATGAAGTCATTCAAGTTAAAATGAACACATTTCAGCAATTCATCCTTAGCATACTAATAAATAAACCTGTTAATTTCCTCTGGACAATGCCAGCAGTCAGATATATTGAGATGGGTAAGTTTCTTATTTGGCACCTTTAAATCATGCTTCTAATGTTTTTATTTGGTTCAGTGTTCTTGCAAGGATCACACACAAGACCTCATGTACACTGAGTGCCTGTCCTACCCTGAGCTGCAGCCCCAGCTCTGTGACCAGTCCTTTCACCACACAGCAGGTACCCTCCACACACTACAACCTCTGGAGATGTCCGACATGCAAAGACATGCTTTATTTTTAACGTTGCCGGTCAATATTGAAACAAGACTGAAAGAAGAAAACTGTAAGGATTCATGTGACTTAAGTCCCTATGGCTATGACTTATCTACCTGGCAGAACAATTGAAAAACAAGAGCTATGCATTTTGTCTCACAGCCTAAGTACCTTCAGTCCATGGTAATCTGGATCCATTACCCTGAGCCTGACGAAAGGCTGCATATCGTGGTTGTGGGGGCTTGTGAAAGAAGATATTCATGATAGCATTAAGGAGGCAAGTGGAAAGAATGCCTATTCTGTAAACTTTATCCTTTTTCCCTTTTATTTCATCCACTCCCATCCTAAGGAGGAAGGTACCCACATTCCAGTGTTGTCTTCATGCCTGGATTACTCTCCTCTAGAAACACACTGAAGACACATCTAGCCATTTACAAGTCATCCAGTCATGTGGCCAGCCAAAATGCAATATCAAAGCAATCCACTAGGTAAGTAAGTAAGACTAAAAACAAGTGAGTTAAGTAAGGTTACTCAATATAAATCCAACAAGTAAAAATTAATAGTCAGTCTATACATTAGAAATGAACACACTATCACATTAAGGAAACAGCTTACTCTACAATGATATAAAAATAAAATTCATAAAGATAACTTTACAGATGTATAAGATGTATACACTGAAAACTACAAAGCACTGTTGAGAACATCAAAGATGCAGATCAACAAGGGGTCCATATTTAAGGATCAAAAGAATTAACATTAAGATGACATTGTTTCTCTGATTGATCTTAGGATTCAAGACATTCTTCATCAAAATCTCAAGTGCTATTTTAGCAGAAATTAACAGACCAATCCAAAATGTTAATTTGAGAGACCCAAAATAGTTAAAACAACCCTTGAAAATAATGAAATTTGAATTGTCATACTTTATAGTTAAAGAAATCAAATAAGTTGTCATACTTGTATAAGAATAAAGAGGAGTATAGAACAAAAAATATCTAGAAAAAGAAATCACCTTGTCAATTCATTGTCGACAAGGGGACCATTGATATTCAGTGTGCATTAGTTTTTTGAACCACGGGTTCATTGATGTGGGAATGAATGAATATCCACATGGAAAAGAATGAAATTGATTTTACACTTCTAACTATTCATTACAATAAGCTAAAAAGAGATACAGTTATAAAGATATGTGGCAAATCTTGGGAAATAAATATAGTTTCCTAAGATTAGATTAAACATTCTTACTGAATACATAAAAAAATGGCAAAACTGCAAAGTATAAATTATCCTTTTTCAAAATGAAAATATGACTGAAAACATACTAAAACTGTAAAAGCAATCAAGAAAATATTCCAGTCTTATTTATTGTAAGAGTCTTTCTGATCTGTAGATTCTAATGACAAAACATCCTATTGACTCGATAATAAAAAGAAACTAAGTTTAAAACTGAGCAAAGATATGCATAGATGTCTCTGAAAAGGTAGAAATAGCCAGTAAGTACATGAAAAGATGTTCAACATAATTAGCCATCAGGGAATGCAAATCAAACCACAAAGACATTCTACCTCAGTGGAAGCAGCCAGTAAAAAAAAAGAGAGAGAGAGAGAATGAACAGTAACAAGTGTTTACAAAGTTGCAGAAAAATTGGAACACTTACAAACTGCAGACTAGAATGTGGAAAGGTTCAGTCACTTTGGAAAACAGGCAAAACTTGAGAAAGTTAAATATTGAGTTATCCCATGACCTAGTAATTCCACTGTGAGACTTACCCAAGAGAAATGAAAATGTATGTATACCAAGAATGTAAACATGAATATTCAGCACAGGCTTACTCACACAGCCAAAGAATAGAAACACCCAAATGTTCCTCACATGACAAATGAATAACGAAAATATGGTAAATTCATAGTGTGGAATTTTATGCATCAAGAAAAGTGAATGAGGTACTGACTCATGTAGCAAGTAGATGAACTTCGAAAACAAGGGGAAATGGAAGGCACAAAAATATACATACTGTACTTGATATAAACTGGCCAAAACAAGGAGAGTCCACACAGAAAGTAAATTAATAATTGCTTAGGTGTGTATACAGGGCACTTGAGGAGGATGGAGTTTCTTTCTCAGACTTTGAAAACATTCTGAAAGTAACTGTGTTGCAGGGGCCTAGGCACAGTAAAGAACATTTGATTGTATACATTAATTGATTGAACAGCATAATATGTTTATAATTGTCTTTTGCAGCATCCATTCCTTCCAATAGACAAATAGGACTGTTGGGTTTTAAAGTAATGTAAGTTATTCTATTAAAATATTTTATTCTTGGCTTTGCCGATAAAAATGCCAGACAGAACCTTTATCTTTCTTTGTACTGTATCCAGAGAGAGATATCAAAAGTATTTCAGCAAGTTTGCAAAGGCAGACACATCCACATACATGTGGAGAGAATACACATGGTGTAAATGTACAAACAGATATAAATAGAAATACTTATTACAGAGAACACAGTAATGTCCATCACAATATTCTTTATGATGACAAATTATAAAATTGGTGCAATATTTTAATATTTCAACAATCTAAAGCTGAAAGTATTTATACTTGCCATGAAAACTATCAAGAAAACATGTGTTCATATGTATTAATTGGAAATATCTTCTTGGCCTGGCATATAGGTAATTTATAGAGCACTTGCCTATCAAGCTAGACCTAGCAAGGAGAATGTCTCATTAATTTCAAAGAGTTCATATTAAAGTGTATATATATATAGGTAATAATGTAAAATAAACTACCTATAACAATTACTCTTAAGACACATATATATATTCATTTACAATATATGAATATATGACATATGTATAATAGATACATAATAGAAAGTTTGTATTCATATACAGGTCAATAATATAATATATAACATAAGATATAATAAGATATTGTATAGCAATTTCATACTAGATAAAACATTCCTTCCTTCAAGGAAGCTTGTTGAAAGACCCTGAAATTAACCAGATGTATTAGACTCTCTAATCCCAAGCATACATAAGTTGTAAGGACTACCAAGAGGCACTGCCAGGTAAGTTAAGCTATGTAGAAGTCTCTAAGACAAGCCTGGAAGACAAAGAGACCAGCCTAGTTGTCTAGAAAACGAAAACATGCAACAACTGAGGTTTCCTGAAAGTTTTACCGTGCACTCTAGGTTTCCAGTTTTCATAAGCTATCACTCATGCTAGGCTGTGTTTAGAGACAGATATACCATGTCACAGTCATTTCTGCTTCTGTAGGTGACCCTCACCTTACTCCTGTAAGTAATGCAATAAAGTTCATAGATTCACTAAATTAAACTTTGGCGACATGCTTTCTTGGTTCCCTATCTGTGATGAAATGACATCTGTTTACCTCTCGTAAGCTAAAGTGATATACAATATAATTGTACCTAAGAAGAGACCAAGAGAACCAAAGATCACTTTGAGAGCGTGCAACTGAGGTTGAACAGCTCTAGGACAGAGCAGCCATGAGAGGAATCCTAGCATGGCTACCTTCTTCACAAAATATGGGATAGTGTACATTTTTGCGATGTCCTCTAACATGTGTGCTGAAACATGGAAACAAAATTCTATACCCAGAAGGAAAGTCTTGATGGGGATTCTGTAAAGAAATACAGGTAAGGCTGGATTCCTCTGTGAGTTAGAGGGTAGAATGCCTATTTAATACATAGAGTTTGATACATGAATATAAAGAAATCAAGTTGACCTCAACCTGTGGGTCACATCCTCCTTGGCCAACCTCTATCTCCAAAACTATTTACATTACAATTCATGATAGTAGCAAAATCACGGGTATGAAGTAGCTACAAAAAAAATAATTTTATGGTTGGACACCATCACAATACAAAGAAGTGTATTAAAAAGTTGTAGCATTAGAAAGGTTGAGAACCACTGCTCTAGAGAGTAGATGATATGCAAGGAGACACCATGATTCAGTATCCCACTAGAGTTAGAGGACAATGATCATACTTGTATGTTACTCCTTTGAAGGCTCAGGGATTATTTTGGAAGAGAGTTCAGAGAGAATGGTAAGAGCCATAAAGAGAGTTTTGTGCATTCATTTTCTACTAGGTAAGACATTCCATCTTGGAGGGAAACCTCTTGAGACATGGGATGTTCGAAGGAGAGGTGAGACATCCCATTCTGTGGAGAAGATTTTTAAGTATAGGAAGTAACTAACACAAAGATTTCAGGAAGTCCCTGAAATTAACCATCTACACTAGGTCCCTCCTTCTTCAAGCATATATAAGGAGTAAGGATAGCTGAGAAACACTTTCAGATGAGACACATTGTCTGAAAAAGGCAGAAACCAACCAATCTTCCTAAAAGAAGCAGAGGCCAGAGAAGATGCCTCAAAGAGGCTCAGCCACACTGCCTGGAAAAGAAACTCTCTGAATTTGAGCCGCTTGTAAGTTGTACAGTATAACCCAGGTTTACAGATTTTGTGAGTCAACACCCACAGTGAGGCAGACTTTGGTGATGCCGCTGTCTTTGAGTTATTTCTGCTTCTGGATGTAGGGGAACGCCAAGACAGAGAAGCGAGAGGGGGTTGAATGGGGAAAAGAGGGAGGGAAGGGGGCTTATGGGACTTTCGGGGAGGGAGGAAACGGGAAAGGGGAAATGATTTTGAATGTAAATAAAAAAAACTTAGAAAATAAAAAAAAAGTTAGGCCTCACCCATTCTCCTGTAAGTATACCCAGTGGAAGTCTTTGGTTCACCAAGACAGAGTTTGGTGGAGTGCTTAATTCTGTCCATCATCTGTCCATCCATGTCTGGAATAACTAGATGTTATGGGATCCATGTCTCCCCAGAAATAGTGTCACAAAATACAACAGTACAATACAATATGTAGCTTCAATCTTTCCTCTTTGAAGGAGTTTATTAAATTACCAATATAATAAACAAAAATTTAACAGCATTTCTATCTGACTATTGAGTACTGTCATGATTTACTTTTTCTTTAAGCTTTCTATGTTATCTAGAGTTTAATACTGAGGTAGATTTTTATAAAGCAAGTTATATAGTCTGCCCTAAACCTACTACATTTTTGTAGCTATGATCTGAAAATATTAGTTCTTTTCAAGACATCTGTGTAGATCAAGGATATATCCAGTCTGGCACAGCTGTGGTATTTGTTATTTTATTAAATATAATTTATGGTCTAATTAGAAAATTACCTCCATAGCATCTGCAATATTCAGCCTAAGAGTAGACAAAGTAGGAGAACTCCAGTTTCGGACTATGTACTGTGGTGTTATTAGGATTACCATCCAGTACCCTGTTCCCTTTATTTATCCACACCTATGAGAAGCTATTACTTTGATGCTAGTTCTGTGTTCTTAGTGACTTATTTTCAATACAGAGCTAGAATAGTAAGTCAGTGTAAGAGAGTGAAATACCCTATAGAAAGAAACATTTTTGATAATTCCTACTACCAACACACACATAAAAACACACACACACACACCACCACCACCACCACCACCACCACCACCACCGCCACCACCACCATCACCACCATCACTGCCACCACCACCACCACCACCACCAACACCAACAACACAAACAACGGCAACAATTACAATATAAAGTCACATATATGTGCCATTATACAGAAGGAGAGAACAGGTTTTAGGAGAAGAGTGAAAGGTAGTAGTACTTCAGCATGATATGCCCCATGGGCTGTACTAATATATAATCACTCTACATAGCATGACATAGGATGAACTGATTTCTCTGTACAGAAGACTCAAGGGGAAGGGTAGACTTTGGTCTAAGACAGTATTGTGGGGTTCTAGAAATAGCACAAGTAGAGAAGATAGAGTCCATAGTAGGAACCCTTCTAGCTTAGGCACCATAGTGCATTTGTGTGTGTGTGTGTGTGTGTGTGTGTGTGTGTGTGTGTGTGTGTGTAGAAAAGTAGTCACTTCCTTTCTTCCAAGTTGCACCTTTTTCCCTAGATCAGGGGATGGCAAGCTACAGCCTGTTCAGTTTTTAACCTGACCACATTCATTCAATTATGGTCTGTGGCTATGTTCCAGCAATAACACCAGGGCTGAATCACTGTTACAGATGTTACATAGTCCACAAAGCCTCAAAGACAGCACTACTCTTGATAATAGAATTATCTAGAATGACTGAAGATTTGTTTTTAGTTTTCTGAGCTTTCAGAGAAGCAGAGCAATATACATATGGCATCTGGCTTCTAAGTGAAAATTATTAAAATGAAGTAGAATTAATGTCCTTTCTGTGACTAAAGAGGTCTGATGGTAATAAAATATGGGAAGACAGACAAAAACAACAAAATACGTATTAGCAGGAGTTTTCTCTGAGGCTTACTAAGGGATAATTTTCACTTCCTCATAGCTAATCCCTTTCCTGAGGAAAAAGAATGAAAATTTCATTAAAAATAAAATGTACCTTTGCAATTTTTGTTTGGTTGCTCCTGTATTCCTAGCATCTGAAACAAAATGTCATCTACCTTCTGGGGCACTAAGTAGGTAGTGATCTGCCAAGTGCCTATCTATAACACTTATCTCAAATTCTGGAGATACAGAATTTGAGAACTGTAAAGCTTCTATCTCAATGGCTACTGCTAAATTACCATAGCTTATATTTGAAGATTATTTTAAAAAGTATCTGAGATAGTATAAATATTTTCTAAATTTTCAGTTATAACACACACACACACCATTAAATATTATTAGAAAATTTTAAAGTTTCATCTGGTTATTTTTACAGGGATTAAGATATAAATTCTATATGCCTATAGACTAGAAAATAGAACACACATAACCATTGTTGTGAAACCATTTAACCCATTACCACACTAGAACATTTTATTATGATATAAAACAATGTAAAACATATGTACACCAAAAGGCTTGCTTATTCAGTTAAGCAAATATATATATTTGTTTAGGATATTTCTAATGACACGTTTCTATGTTCCTTAAAACCCAACTATGCCTTGAATAAGAGAGATGCTTTATTTTTATTACGGATATAGGTTGTTATTTATTTTAAGTCTGTGGGACTCCTATAGCCCAGGTTATACTTGAATTCAGTATGTAATAAAAGATGACTCCTTCTGATCCTCTTGCCTCTACATCCTAAGCAAGCTAATTACCTGAATCACAATGTATGATGCTGGTTATTGAACCCAGGGCTTCATGTATGTTGGTCAAGGACGATACCAACCCTAGCCAAATGCCTGACATTCTGAAGTACATAATCCCTCACAGCACACTGTAGCAAGTAAGCCCTTCATAAATCAGCATCACCATAGCACCATCTCAGCTGCTCATCTCACCACTGGTACTTCATGTCTAGCTTCATGGATAGTTGGCACTTTGCTCTTCTTTTAGGCTCTGGGACCTTATGTCTTACAAGACGCCCTGACAGTTCAAGGGCTTTTTACTTCCTTCAGCAGAAATTTCTTATTTTATTGTTGTCTTTCTCCCACTGCTTAGCTTTCACCACAAGACTGGCAGTGATTTATCTCCTACAGACATAGAGTAAAAAGCAAGCACTAAAATAGTAAATTCATTAACTGATATTCTCTCATCGGTGATACAAGATGGTAAAGGGTTTCCTCTGGAGCAAGCAAAGAAACTTCAGACTATCAAAGAAATTATTTGTTAGGGCTTAGACCAAGGAAAAATATAGTCTTTCTATTTAATTTCTGCCTTTCTCATAATGAAAAATTCTCCTTAAGGGCTTTCTATCAGTTGTCATAAAATGAAGATCTTAACCAAAGACAAATTATGGAAACTCAATTGATTGGATAACTTGAAATGAAATTGCTAAGCTAAATGGAGCCGGCATGTGCGGTACAGATGCTCTGCTTGGCACTGCCTTTCAAACTTTCCTATTTGTGAGAAATTTCAAACTCTGAATGCTCTACAGAATAGTCAGCAAGTGCAGAACAAAAATAAAGATTAATAGCAACTATATCTTGTAGGCATATTTAATTAGTAGTAGGCACATTGCACTAGCAATGTAAATAGAAAAATAAAACAGAGTCATTAGAACTTTTAAAGAAAACCATCAAGGTTTTTTTCTGCCTGTGTAATGATTGCAAAACACACACACACACAAGGTCTAAGCTATTTTAATAACAAAAATGCAGTTCCTACTACTGCTTTTGTATCAATCTATCCTAAATCAATGAGAACACTTGATCTAAAATATAAGAGGGATACTGTTTTTATTTTTACAATGGTAAATTATTGCAAAGTACATTCTTAAATTTTTCTTCAGCTTCTGTTTTATTTTAACTGTTTTAATTTTTAAGTGTTTATTCTGGGGAATTACTTGACACTATGATGAAAGGATTATCTATAGCATGAGAATTCAACACTCCTACGAAATGGTAGAGTGTTTATGAGCTGCTACTTACTCCAGGATAGGATGCAAAAAAAATGGTGAATAAATTATTTCTCTTCTCAGGAACTATAATGTTATGGTACACAAACCATAATAAAATAAGTAGGAATGATTAGCAGTTAGTATTTAATTAAATGGGTATAATAAAAATTCATGTTAGAAGAGATGGCATTGAGCAAAGAGAGAGGTATCTTCAGAAATGAGCTAGCCACTGCATTCAGCCACATGCTGATGTTTATGGCTCTTGTATCTTCCATCCTGTATATTGTACAACAAACTTAGTGCCTTAAAGGAACCTAAATTATGCCACGATTTTGACAGATTTGAATCTGACATGGGTCTCTGAAGACTAAAGCAAGCATCTGGCAGTACTGTGATCTCTGCAGACTGGAAGGGTGTGAGGAATTGAACTGTGTACTAAAATAAATTTAAAGACTGAACCCATAATACCTATGGATGAGATCTTATTTAAGAGATATGATCTTTATATAATCAAACTGGTTAAGATGAGGTGACTAGGGTAGGACCTAATCCAATATAACTATTAACCTTGTAAAGAAGGGGGAAAGACACTTAAAGACAGACACACAGGAGGGTGACTTGTTATTGCAGACACAGCAGTTGGAATGATGCATAGCAAGCTAAAGACTCTGTACTTGTAGCTGTTAAAGGTAAGGACAGACACTTTTTTTCTTTTTTTCTTTTATTTTATTTCCAATATTCTTTATTTACATTCCCAATGATTTCCCCTTTCCCAGTTCCCCCCTCCCTGAAAGTCCCATAAGCCGTCTTCCCACCCCCTGTTCCCCAGTCAACCCCCTCCCACTTCTCTATCCTGGTATTCCCCTACACTGCTACATCCAGTCTTTCCAGGACCTCTCCTTCCTTCTTCTTGGAAACCAATTGATATGTGAATTGTGTCTTAGGTATGCCAGCTTTTGGGTTAATATCCCCTTATCATTGACTGCATACCATGTGTGTTCTTTTGTGATTGGGTTACCTCACTAAGGATGATATTTTCCAGTTCTGACCACTTGCCTAAGAATTTCATGAATTCATTGTTTTTAATTGCTGAGTAGTATTCCATTGGGTAAATATACCACATCTTCTGTATCCATTCCTCCATTGAGGGATATCTGGGTTCTTTCCAGCTTCTGGCTATTATAAATAGGGCTGCTATGAACATAGTGGAGCATGTGTCCTTATTGCATGCCAGGGAGGCCTCTGGGTATATGCCCAGGAGTGGTATAACAGGATCCTCCAGGAGTGTCATGCCAAGTTTTCTGAGAAACCGCCAGTCTGCTTTCCAGAGTGGTTGTACCAGCCTGCAATTCCACCAGCAGTGGAGGAGTGTTCCTCTTTCTCCACATCCTCACCAACACCTGCTGTCTCCTGAGTTTTTGATCTTAGCCATTCTGACTGGTGTGAGGTGAAATCTCAGGGTTGTTTTGATTTGCATTTCACTGATGACTAAGGATGTTGAACATTTCTTTATGTGCTTCTCAGCCATTCGATATTCTTCAGGTGAAATTCTTTGTTTAGCTCTGTACCCCATTTTTTAATAGGGTTATTTGGCTCTCTGGAGTCTAACTTCTTGAGTTCGTTGTATATATTGGATATTAGCCCTCTGTCAGATGTAGGGTTGGTAAAGATCTTTTCCCAATTTGTTGGCTGCTGCTTTGTCCTTTTGACAGTGTCCTTTGCCTTACAGAAACTTTGTAATTTTATGAGGTCCCATTTGTCAATTCTTGATCTGAGAGCATAAGCTATTGGTGTTCTGTTCAGGAAATTCTCCCCTGTGCCCAGGTGTTCAAGGCCCTTCCCTAGTTTCTTTTTAATAGTTTCAGTGTGTCTGGTTTTATGTGGAGGTCCTTGATTCACTTGGAGTTGAATTTAGTACAAGGAGATAAGAATGGATCAGTTTGCATTCTTCTGTATGCTGACCTCCAATTAAACTAGCACCATTTGTTGAAAAAGCTATCTTTTATCCACTGGATGGTTTTAGCTCCTTTGTCAAAGATCAAGTGACCATAGGAGTGTGGGTTCATTTCTGGGTCTTCAATTCTATTCCATTGATCTACATGCCTGTCACTGTACCAATACCATGCAGTTTTTAACACTATTGCTCTGTAGTACAGCTTGAGGTCCAGGATTCTGATTCCGCCAGAAGTTCTTTTACTGCTAAGAATAGTTTTAGCTATCCTGGGTTTTCTGTTATTCCAGATGAATTTGAGAATTGTTCTTTCTAACTCTATGAAGAATTGAGTTGGGATTTTGATGGGGATTGCTTTGAATCTGTATATTGCTTTTGGCAAGATGGTCATTTTTACTATATTAATCGTGCCAATCCATGAGCATGGAAGATTTTTCCATCTTCTGAGGTCTTCTTCAATTTCCTTCTTCAGAGACTTGAAGTTCCTGTCATACAGATCTTTCACTTGTTTGGTTAGAGTCACACCAAGATATATTGTTTGTGGCTATCGTGAAGGGTGTCATTTCCCTAATTTCTTTCTCGGCCTGCTTATCCATTGAGTATAGGAAGGTTACTGATTTGCTCGAGTTGATTTTATATCCAGCCACTTTGCTGAAGTTGCTTATCAGCTGTAGGGGTTCTCTGGTGGAGTTCTTTGGGTCACTTAAGTATACTATCATATCATCTGCAAATAGTGATAGTTTGATTCTTTGGAGTCTCACAGCCAGGACAATGACTCTCCATGTTGTTTTACTAATAGCTTCAAAATCTTCAATAGAAAATATCTCTGTTGTCTTGAGCTGTCCAGCTACCTGTGACAGCTGTAGGAACCAAATACAAAGCATGAATTTCATCTTCTTCAGTCTCCAGAGGCCATTTCCTTCTGTCTCATTTTTCTTGGATAGGGTCTTTTATTATTTTTTTTTTAATTTTTGAGAACATTATATAGTTTCACAATTTCTCCACTACTTTTCCTACTTCCATACCCTGAAATTCTTTGGTCTCTTTTAAATTTAAAGGTCCTCTTTCCAAGGTGTGTGTGTGTGTGTGTGTGTGTGTGTGTGTGTGTGTGTGTGTGTGAGTGTGTGTGTGTGCACGCATGTGTATGTGTTCCTTAATATGTAGATATGACCTGTTCAATCTATTTGATGTTATTTTTATGCATATCATTTCAGAACTGACCCTTAGATAACTGGACATCAATTAGTGTACTCTTCCCTGGTAAAGACAATGTCTTCAATTCTCAGCACTACAAAGTTGCCTGTACTTCTTTGCCTAGGTTTAAAACCCCATAAGATTCCCTCCTTCTGTCTTAGCATATCTATGGCTGTTGTATTTGTTCACCTCACATTTAGGCAGTCATGTGTGAGAGACTTTATGGCTATAGCTTCTGATATCATGAGAAAACACAATTTTAGAACAAACTCCCTGGTAGAAAGATTATAAAGTCCCCCTTGCTCTACAATGTCCCCTGAGCATTACAAGCAGGGGTGGTTTTATAGATGTGTCCATTGGGACTGGGCTCCACAACCCTGCATTTTTAACTGTGGTTTTCTGTAATGGTCTCTGTCTATACCAAAGAGAAGTTTTGTTGGTGAGAGATGAAGACTATGCTTGTCTTTGTGTACAAGGAAAAATATTTAGAATATAATTCGGGGTTGTGTTGTTGGAGTGAAGTAGCATAGATTCTCCTCAAATAAAATAAAAGAAAAGAAACGAAAGAAAGGAAAACAAAACAAAACAAAAGAAGAGAAAAGTCATGTTTTTTGTATCTGAGGTTACTAGCTACAAAGATCCCTAGCTACAAATCCTCAGACGTTAGTATACATCCAAGAACATCGTTAAAAGCTAGGAAATTAAAAGGAGCCCTTTGTGGAGATGGAGGAGCAACCAAATGGGAATGGTTTTGAATGTACCCTGCAAACTTACAAAGGAGGAAAGTGACCAACTGTCTTAGCAGCTCTGAATCCTGTGAACCATAACAACCTCCCTGGCACAATACCCTAAGTGTACAGTAGTGCCACAATCTTGGCAGTACCCAATAGCTCTCTTATTGGATTTAAAACTCACTCAACAAGAGAAAAATCATGCCTGGAACTGAAAACCTAGTCTAATTGATTCTTCTTGTTGTTTCTACATTTTAAAATTTCTAGTGACTCTAAATGACAATGGGACTGTAATGACCCAGGATTATGAAGGTAGGGTCAAAGAGAGCTTCAACCCTGGATACCTCAGATTGGTGGTGGTAGGGGAGACATAGCTGGCAAGAGACAGACTCAGATGACTTGATAATCTCCACAATTTATAGGTCAACTTATTACTAGCTTTAACATAATATCCATTTACAATTTAAAATACAACATGAATGAGTTTCCAAAATAAGGATGAAGAGGAACATCTTTGGGAGAACAGTATTCTGTGGACTATAATCTATAAATGAGAAAATCTCAATATGTGGGTGACTCTGTTTTAAAAATGAATGCTTAGAACTCACGTTATACATTCTGAACAGAAATCAGAGAATCCACATCTTCTCAAGTGGTCTTGATTTTTGATTGGTGGTCTTGAAATGAAGTCATACCTTCAAGTGGAGGAGCGGTTAGAAAAGACATGTAGACAGGACACTGAATGATGTGACCACAGAGATGGAAACTGACTAGCTTATTATCTGGGAAGCGCTCTGAAAACAAATTGATCTGGACATGAGAACAGAGAGAAATTCCATAGAATTTAGGGCTTCTTAATCCACTTTCTGGTGTTAGAACACCTAAGATGTGGTAGGGTAAAAAAAAAATAACTTAAAAATTACTGACTCAGAAATCTGGGACTGAGAAGGGAAAAGAGCCAGAGTTCAAGAGAACAAATCTCCTTGCTCTAGCTATTTTTATAATTGTGATATAATTTGAACGCTTGTCCTTTCAAACTCATGCTAAAATGGGACCTTTAAAGGGTTAATAGGCCATAAGGACTATGGCTTCATGAGTGGGCTAATCTCATTCTTGTGATCCTGTGTTTATCACCTTGGGATTTGAATAGGTTCCTTATAAAGGTTTCCCCATTTAAATAAAATTAACATTGCTTAGAGGTCAAGGTACCAAATACACTAGATAAATAGAGTCACATTTGTTTTCTTTCATATGTATGTGTATGTATATATATATGGCATAAAATGAAAATGTGCTGTAGTCTTTGAAGATACAATATTGAAATAATATGACTCTGTATTACTCAGTTATAAGGCCATGAAAAATTGCTATTCCTATCTTAATCTTTTTCTGTTCAAGAATAAATCACTCTCTAGAACTGAAGAGATAGATTGTTAATCAAAATGTTTCAGTCACTTGACACTGAATGTAACTAGAGTACAGGATCGTTTCTTTTGCTGCTAATGAATATAGACTTAGAGGGTGGCATGGGGAATGCAAAGATTAAATGGAAGAATTCTAACAACTGCTGCCCCTTTCTTTCAGCATGATGCTAACTACTACTTAGCCAGGTTAAAGCTCCCAGTATTGTGTAAAGGTTTACTATTAATGGGAAAATATTCATCCTTTATAACTGCTTGTAAGAACTGTAAAATCCCAACTGAACAGAGACTATTTCTGCAGATAAAAATTTAATATAATGTGAGAGATGAACAACAGCCTCAGAACATTTAAAAACAATTGTTTCAGGATGAAAGACAATGTATCATTGCCGCTCTGAAAAAGACACTGGGCTCTTTATAACAATAAATCTATGTCAATATTAAGGAATAAAGGTGGACATATATATATATATATATATATATATATATATATATATATATATTTCTTTTCTACCATAAAATATTTGACATTCTGGTTTACACAACATTTCTATTTAATAGAGTACTTCTGTATATACGCATCACAGCTTTTACAAAAATATCCTAAAGCTATGAAGATTTTAAAACTCATAATCGAACTTCCATTACCACCATAAATGAGTCGAAGAAAAACTCAAGCACATAACAAGAAATAACTTATAGGTTTTCTGAGATTTTTTTTTCTTTTACTTTACTCATTGTCCAGAAACAGCAGAAGTTAATCAATCAAACTAAGTGACCAAAAAATATCACAGTGTGGCAGATTGCATGTTCTAAAACTGCCCACAGCAATCTATCTCATCCCCTGAGATCTTCCACACCATGATTTTCCAGTTCCTCTCCTCCACAAACTGGAATTAGCTGCAGAGGTCATGGTCACAATGCAGAATGAAGTGAAACCAATGCTGTGTTCATCCGAGACCAGTGCAGTAAAAACAGCCAGTTCCTGCCTTAGTCTCTTTCTCTTCATCCCATTCATTTGATTTTCTGGTGCTTGGAAAAAAAACACTGACCAAAACCAGCTTGGGTCTGGGGTATTTGGTTTAACATTTCTCTTCACCATACTCTATCGCCAATCAGAACTAGAGTCATGAACTTTAGTAGAGGCACCATGTGGAATAGTGTTGCTTAGTGACTACCTTTCAGGATCCTGTTCAACTCCTTTCTTGTACAACCAAAGACTACCTACCCCACCAAAGGATGGCACAGCTCCCAGTATGCTAGGATCTCTCCATCAAATAGCAATCAAGAAAATGGCCTCCACATGTCCATAACCCAATCTTATAAAGGCAGTTCCGGAGTTGAGGTTCCCTCCTCCTTATTTGTCCATAGTTTAGAGCAAGTTGACAAAAACTATTCAGTATGATCCCGTCTCAAGCCATTATAGCTCAACATCAGTCATCATGCTGTAAGACTGCCAAGTCATGTAGCAAGGCCTTCCTCCTCTATAATCAATCATACTTCCTACTGCCCTAAAATAGCTTCCAGCTATATGAATATGGGACCTTAAAATGATTATTCGTGCATCTGAAAGTTAGTCTCACACTTAAGATATCCACCAAACAAAGCCACAGACAGTATAGACCAGATACAAGCCTCAAAAGAAATGAATATTTAAAAAAAATATTTTAGGGGGCTGGTGAGATGGCTCAATGGATAATGGTGCTTCTTCTGCAAGCATGGGAACCTGAGTTTGAATCCTCAAAACCCCATGAAAAGCAGCCCAGAGCTGCCCTTGCCTGTGACCCCAATTTTAAGGGAACCCAGCCAGATGGATCAAATCAGCCCACTGGTCAGTCTACAAGCCTAATAGAAATAGCAAGATACCAATTCAGCCTGTTCAATGGCAGACCCTATCTCAAAATAACAGGGTGAAAAGAGACAAAAGAAGAATTTGCTGTCTTGCATTGGTCTCCATGTGTATACACAGGCTCACATACTCACACATTCATGCTCATGTAACAAACACACACACACACACACACACACACACACAGAGAGAGAGAGAGAGAGAGAGAGAGAGAGAGAGAGAGAGAGAAACAGAAACAGAGACAGAGACAGAGAGACAGAGAGAGGGACAGAGACAGAGACTAATACCATCAACACATAGCTGATAAATCATGAAGCATCAACTAACTGGAAATTCAACTTGGTTCCAATTTGCTACAGCAACTACTCCAATTCTAAAGTTATCTAATAAAAAGATAAATCCAATGTACTGAATATACCCTAGCATTGAGGCATCATACCACATAAAACAAAACTCTATCACCTACAGGCTCAGAGTTATAGCCAGGCCTTAAACCAAACACAATCACTTAGGTTGAGCACATGTCAGATTTTTTCACTTAAGACTGAGGGCTAATATCCAATATATACAAAGAACTCAAGAAGTTAAACTCCAGAGAGGCAAGTAACCCTATTAAAAAATGGGGTACAGAGCTAAACAAAGAATTCTCACCTGAAGAATATTTAATGGCTGAGAAGCACCTAAAGAGATGTTCATCATCCTTAGTCATTAGGGAAATGCAAATCAAAACAACCCTGAGATTCCATCTCACACCAGTCAGAATGACTAAGATCAAAAACACAGGAGTCAGCAGGTGTTGGTGAGGATGTGGAGAAAAAGGAACACTCCTCCACTACTGGTGGGATTGCAAGCTGGTACAACCACTCTGGAAAGCAGTCTGGCAGTTCCTCAGAAAACTGGGCATGACACTCCCGGAGGATCCGGCTATACCACTCCTGGGCATATACCCAGAGACTTTACCTGCATGCAATAAGGACACATGCTCCACTATGTTCATAGCAGCCTTATTTATAATAGCCAGAAGCTGGAAAGAACCCAGATGTCCCTCAAAGGAGGAATGGATTCAGAAGATGTGGTATATTTACACAATGGAATACTACTCTGCAATTAAAAACAACGTATTCTTTTGTGATTGGGTTACCTCACTAAGGATGATATTTTCAAGTTCTGACCATTTGCCTAGGAATTTCGTGAATTCATGCAGTCACTGATAAGGGGATATTGACCCAGAATCTCGGAATACCCTAGACACAATCCGCATATCAATAGATTTCTAAAAAGATGGAAGGAGAGACCCCTGGTCCTGGAAAGACTGGATGTAGGGGAACGCCAGGACAGAGTAACGAGAGGGGGTTGAATGGGGAAAAGAGGGAGGGAAGGGGGCTTATGGGACTTTCGGGGAGGGAGGAAACGGGAAAGGGGAAGTGATTTGGAATGTAAATTAAAAAAATAAAATAAAATAAATTAAAAAAAAAAAACAACGTATTCACGAAATTCCTAGGCAAATGGTCAGAACTTGAAAATATCATCCTTAGTGAGGTAACCCAATCACAAAAGAACACACATGGTATGCAGTCACTGATAAGGGGATATTAACCCAGAATCTAGGAATACCCTAGACACAATTCGCATATCAATAGATTTCTAAGAAGATGGAAGGAGAGATCCCTGGTCCTGGAAAGACTGGATGTAGGGGAACGCCAGGACAGAGAAGTGAGAGGGGGTTGAATGGGGAAAAGAGGGAGGGAAGGGGGCTTATGGGACTTTCGGGGAGGGAGGAAATGGGAAATGATCTTGAATGTAAATAAAAAAAAAACTTAGAAACTAAAATTTAAAAAAAAAAAGAAGTACTAGCACAAGCACAAAAAAAAAAAAAAAAAACCCAGGATGTGGAAGAGATTGTGAATTTTGTACTCATGGCAGCATTAATCACAGCAGCAAAGATGTGAGATGGCATAATATACCCCTTAGTAGAAGAACAGATAAATTATATGTGGTACTTAAATATGGCGTTTGTTATTCATCCTTAAAAGAAGAGGAAAGCCTGCAATGTATGACAACATGGGTGAAGCTTGAGGATGTTATATTTAGTGAATGGAGTCAATCACAGAAAGATGAAAGTCTATCAAATTAAAGTCTTAGAAGCAAAGTAGAATAGGCATTGTCTCGGACTCGGAGAAAGAGAGGTGATGAACACTGTAGACCCCAGAGATGATCTGTATAGCATCATATCTATGGTTAACAAACTGGTATCATACAATAAAAAGCTTATTACATATCCCTACTGCAATTATAAATTTTAAAAAATGTTCATATGACCCATGGGGCTCTGCTTCATTCATTCATCAACACCTGTTACAACTAGTTCATTGCTACTATATTAAAATGCTGTCTGTTAAAAGAAAAAAAATTGAGGTTCATTTTCCACATTTGATATCGCAAAGGTGATAGCAATTTCAATATGTGTTAAATGATCTTCAGGATCCTTCTGTGCTATCTGTGAGGCCAGCCTGAGTGACCAGCTCTATGTTCTAATCTTTGATGGAGATAAATCCTGTTTATTCACATGGTATTCTAATCACTACAGATTTGCCAAAGGAGTTAGTACCGCTTCCATGGAGTTACCCAGACTTCTCTATCTATGTAACTTAATATCAAATCTAGAGTAAAGAATCACGGATAATATCTTATAATCCTATAATACAGATACACTGAGTGATACTGACTTAGATCAGAAAGACCCTAAATCCCCTTGAAGTTACTGATGTAAACAGCTTGCTTCTAACAGAGGTGGATGCGGTCTTTCTTTCCCCCTGACTGTTTCCTTGGATCCTAACTTATGTCCTGTGAAAATTAGAACCTTTGGAACTTCAGGCAAGATGAAGGACCAAGAATACAGAAACAAGCTGGCTAGACTGTCAACGTTCTAAATTAGTAGTCATTAACTACATTCAATTTAATGTCAGGGTTGACCCTACAGATATAAGGTGGGTCTGTATCTGAAAATGGGGTCAAGTTGTACCAGCTAGAGGGAGGTGCAGAAAAAGGCACTAGTTAATAGAGGTGATTGCTCTCTGTAAGCTTCACGGTATCACTCTTGGGATAGAATTGTCTGTTCCCGAGTATTTCTTGGCTGTGATTTATCTCTGCTTCTTTGAAAAATGAGAAATTTTGATAGTTACATTCCTATTCTCCAGGATTATTCAAAGATCGCACATAATAATTCAGCAGAGTCTTTGCATCTCACTGAGATATATAGTTTATTGAGGTGTGTGCATGAGAGAACATTTACTTAAGTGGCCACAGTTTACATGACACAACATGTCATATTGTGTGCTAACTAATGCGTGCTCTAATCTACTAACTTCTAGGATGTAATTTTTTTTCCTGATCATTAAGGGTGATCATTAATTTTATGTATCAAGTTGACTGGCTCATGGATGTCCAGAGAGGTCTGGCTAAGCATTATTTCTGTGTATGCTTAACCTCTTCTCGAAAACGTTAAAATCATTTAAAATGGAAATTGGCAGCATCTGTTTCTCTATCTCCCTCTCTTTTCTCTCCTTTCCTCTAACCATCTTTGACTGAATAAGGTAGCATAAAAGTAATCTTCTGTTCTCTGTCCTCTGAATTGTCAGGGCCACAAACTATTAGATTAGAATTGCCACTAATAGCTCGGATGTCTGTTTAACGTACAACAGTCCTCATCTGTGGTGGTTTGAATGAGAAAGGTCCCCAAGGGCTCATATTTTGGAATGCTTAGTGCCCAGCTAGTGGAACTATTTAGAATGGATTAAGAGGTGTGGCTTTGTTGGAGGTATGTATTTTTGTGGTTTCAAAAACTGTTATCACCGTGCCAGTAAGATGTAAGTTCTCAGCTACTGTGCCAACACCATGCTTTCTGGCAGTCACACCCCCATCCATGCCATGGACTAACCCCTTGAAACTATGTGCAAGCCCCTACTTAAATGTTCCCTTTTTATACTTGGTCATGGTAATTCATCATAGCAACAGACCAGTGATGAAGACATCATCTTACAAGGGGCAGATCAAAAGACCTTTCAGGTTTTGTAATCTGATAAGCAAATACACACACACACACACACACACACACACACACAAACACACACACACACATAAACAGAATTAAAACATGTTTCTCATTCCTCTGGAAATGAATCTAACCCACCAAGGATGTATACTGAGACACAGAAGGTTCAATGTGTTGTAGTAATTTACAATAAACAAGATTAAAGAACGCTCAAAGTTCAACCTACATATGGCTATCTACAAAGCTCATATATTTTGTAACATGGCACATGGCCATCAAGGTTAATTCCATGTGGAATGACTAGTTGTCCTCTGTAGCCTCCCAAAACCTGAATCTGTTCTTTTTCCTTTATAAGTATTTCTCTTTTTGGTCTGATATTATTTTCTTTCATAAAAAAAGAAAGAAGAAAATTAAGCTGGGAGATTCCTCATCTCTTTCCATTTGTTTTAAATAATAAGCCACACCCATACCCTATCTTTTACTGGTAAAAAGGCAGCTTACTTTATGATTTATATCCTTCAACATAATCTATCCTTAATCCTGTGTTCTATATTTACAATCCAGTTTGCATAAGAGTATGACCATCTTTTATAGTAGCACAAAGCCTTGGGTACCCTGCTTACTCTCTATGTAGTTCAATTTTCTCATCTCTAAAATAGAAATAAAAAGAGTATATAGGTTTGGAGTATAGCTCATGATTTGTCTGCCCAAAGCTTTTAGCAATTATGTGCTGTTTCTGTGGTCATCTCTAACCTTCCATCTCTCTCACCATCCACAATGCACATCCTTTACATCTTTAAAAGCTCATCTGTGAACCTTATAAGCAGATATACTTGCTTCCTTAAAATTATATTATAAGGTCAAAAATCTTACTAGGAGTCATTTTCTATTTTTCTGTATCCATATAATCTTTCTTAATTCTATATCAAAACAGTGTGGTGGTTTTCTTTCCCCTCTGAGAAATTTGAATTGTTCTGTGTTTAAACAGCTCCTCTTTGAGTAGCTCTTAGGTGGTAAAGTTGTTATGTCCTGGGTTTATATCATGTCCTTTACCTTTTTTTAAATTTCATATATTCTTGACCAAATTTGTCAAAACACTTGGATTTCTATTTAGACTGTTTCTCAAAAATAACCATCTGTCATTATTATATTCTCTAAGTTTTCTTGATAACTCAAAGACAAAACTGGTCTTGCTCTGTAGGCTTCTCTTTGTTACCTACTAACATGCACCCAGGATAATGTTCTTTAACAGCAGAAACAAAAGACAAAGTTCTATTATCAACTTGATCTCTGACTTAGCATGCAGTTTGAACAATGAAACCCCTGGGTAGTCCCCTGTTCTCTCCTGAAATACTGCAACAATAATGTTTTCCAATTATTAGTGTGAGGATTAATGAGACAGTGCGGGTGAAGTTCCTGAGATGAGCATTGCTCTATTGTCATCCTCTTTTGGCCTCAAAAGACAGAGAAGTCAGTTCATCATTCTTGATGGAATATTTTTTTTTAAATCTATTTTACTAAGCTTTTGTGACCGAGGACAAAGGACTGTTATAGGAAAAGACTCAGTTATTTTATAGTGTATGTTGTCATCAGAAATGAAAATCATAGTAGATATGTATTGAATACAAATGATAGCTTCTAAATATTTCAGGCATGCATTTACCTTAAAAATTAAATATACATTATCCAACTATGCATCAGATGATTTTCAATGATCCATGAAAATTTACCTTATACTCTGCCACTAAGATGCAATATAAAAAAAGAAACCTTGAAGTAATGAAAACTTTGGAGTTATGACCAAATAAATATGGAAATTAAAAGTTGCAACTGAGAGCCATTCAATTCATATCTGTAGGACTCAAAAGTTGAGCACATTAATAAACACAATTAATTTTAAAAGCATGACTTAATACAAACAGGAATTATTTTTTATTTAAATTATATTATTTCTAATTATTAATATGATTATTGTAGTAGTAGTGGTATTTCTCATATAAATGTTTATCTTCATAGGTCTATGGACCAAGTATTTGTACTGCCTCAGGAGACCAGATGAAAGCATTGAATCTTTTGGGATTGGAGTTACAGAGTGTCTTAGTCAGGATTTCTATTCCTGCACAAACATCATGACCAAGAAGGAAATTGGGGAGGAAAGGGTTTATTCCATATTCCACACTGCTGTTCATCACCAAAGGAAGTCAGGACTGGAATTCAAACAGGCAAGGAAACAGGAGCTGATGCAGAGGTCATGGAGGGATATTTCTTACTGGCTTGCTTCCCCTGGCTTGCTCAGCCTGCTTTCTTACAGAACCCAGGACTACCAGCCCAGGGATGGTACCACCCACAATGGCCCTCCCCTCTTGATCACTAATTGAGGAAATGCCCCACAGCTGTATCTCATGAAGGCACTTCCCCAACTGAAGTTCCTTTCTCTGTGATAATTCCAGCCTGTGTCAAGTTGACACACAAATCCAGACAGTACACAGAGACAAAGAGTGAGATGCTGTGGTGGTACTGGAGATGTAACCTCAGTCCTCTGAAAGTGTACCTAGTGCTCTTAGCCACTGAGCCATTGCCCCTGCCCTTTATTTTATTATTTTGTTTTATGAATTTTATACATGAATATAGAATTTACATCATTTCCATCCATCTCTCTTCTGTCCAATTCCTCCTGTGTCTCCCCCAACTCCCTCTCAAATATATATCCATTTCTTCATCTTCATTATTATTATTATTATTATTATTACTATTATTATATACACATTGCTATTTATATATAAATACAACAGGCTAACCCATTGAGGGTTGCTCACATCTCTATGTGTTTAAGACTGACTACTTGGGATTGGATAACCCAGCAAAGAGCTCATCTCTAGAGAAGATTCTTCTCCTCTCAGAACCTTAATTACTTGTAGCTAATCATCTAGGAATAAGGCCTTGTAGTGTTGCCCCGCATCTATGTTTGCATATTAACTTATATTCTTGTGCTGCTCTGGTTAAAGAAACTATATTGTTGAGATTTCATGTATGTAGCTTTCCTGTCATATACAGAAGAAACTACATCATAGCAGATACCCAGGCGCTCTGGCCCTTATAATATTTCCCAATCCTCTATCATTATGTTCCCTGAGCCTTATGCCTAGCGTTTGTTTTTGTCAATGTATTGATTGGAGCTGCTTACCTGATACAAATTGTTTTCTGGATTTTTGACCAGTTGTGTCTTTCTGTAATTGTCTCTGCTGTGAAAAGAAGCTTCTTTGATGAGTGGTAAGAACTATACTAATCTGCTGAAAGGAAGGTAAGTACTTAGTGCACAGTTAGACATTATACGGGTTTAGGATAGAAGCAATAATAGAGTCTCATCTAGGATCCTGACCTCACCCTTCATGGGTTGTTGGCTAGGTTACAGGAACAGCCATTAGTGCCCTTGTATTGACCAGGTCTTAAGTACAATTAGACAGCTGCTGACTGACCACAAGATAAAAGCACCACTGTTGTGCTATTGGGGATATCTTGCCATGCTGGTAAATTTTTGTGGTTCACAGGCTTTAGCAGGTAGGACTTTTGATTACGTTACTACCCTGGTAGCACTTTTAAATACTCAGGGAGGAGGCTTCTGGTCAGTTCTAGTTCAGATCCTCCAAGCCCTGTGTCTGCAGTAGATGGTGTCTTCACCAATACGGTCTTAACCTCCAAGTTCATAAAGGCAATCAAAGTCATAACCAACACACGATAGCCCATGTATTTGGGAAGTTTCTTAGACTCCCATGTTCAGCAACTAGAAGGAGAGTTTCTTCTGCCTGGCACTGAGGTAGTCGCTAGATAATGTACGTCTCTCAAGGAGGAATAACTTGAGATTTACCCCTTAGAATAATGTACATATAATAATAGTGCTTAAAACATCTGAAGAATAGAATATCCTAGTTGAGTTTAGTTTCTACTTCTGATAAGAACATGCTTGTACTTTGTTCTGAAGAAAGCTCTACATGCACACAATACTAATTGTTCCTAACTAATATTTAGTCTAGATGTCATTCAAATGACTGGATGGGAAGGAATACATGATTCAATGGCCTTGGAGTTTGGGACAACCACCACCATGACAATTGCTGCTGCCACCACCACCATCACCACCACCACAATCACAAATACCACCACAACTACCACTACCACCACCACTACCACCACCACCATGATGCTGCCACTCCCAGTTACACAAAGGCAATATAGGAAGAAAAACAACCAATTCAGTAAGACTAAACTTTGAAAGAATTGACCACCTTTGTTGCATATATATATTATTTGCCGACTCAAAAATAAGCTGTAAGACAAGTCTTTAGAATGTCAAATCTACTGTTTTCTTGAATTCCTAGCTCTCCGAATAAAACACAGTTTAAAGATTCAGTCCCTGGGTTTTGCCCATGTGATAGGCTACAATGACGGCTTGCACTTCAGACAACTTATATATATAAAATACGTGCTTTTCTATTAAATTTGGTAGATAATAAAATATGCAAAAAACTGTCTATGGGATTGAAAGGATTAATGCATTCCCAATACATTTAAAAGGAATAAAATATGTCATTAATATTTATGAGTTTCCGTACCTAGATCTCTCTCATTCTTTGCCAAAGTCTAAAATGATACACACAACTTAGATGATTAGATACAGGAAGATTCAGGTTATCTAAGAAATATGGGGATTAATCCAGGGTAACAGTATAAATCACAGTGCCAAATAGAAGGAAGCTATAGCTTCATGAGTTTCAGGGAACAATTATAAAAATCTATCACAGAAACCTAATATAAATAAATTTTAATTTATTTTTTATAAACAACAATATATTAATAAAATATAATTCAATGGTGAGCATGACTGAAGCCCTTTCCCTTCAATACAATATTTCATCTGGAAGAAAATAACTGTGAAATTCACAATAATTATTATTACGCATAGAATATATAGAATAAGTTGCTCACAGTAACCCCAACATGCAAGGCACAGCTTCTTTACAGAGCTTCAGAAATATCTTAATTTGTCCTAGATGCATGGAACATAAAAGAAAACCAGAGAGATCAAATAAACCAAAGCTAATGTGAAATTATCTAGAGTCTAATCATTAATCTTCACCAGGGTTGAACTCCTACCAATTCCCATTATGCGACTATTGAGAAAACACAATTGAAACTGGAAAAAAAATCTCAGAGTCATTCTCCAGCTTCAGTGTGGTTGCTGCATTTGTCATTTACAGGTCATGGTAAAGCTAAAAAGAATTAACAACTAAATCATAAACTAATGATCAATTGCAATGGCTTTACAAGTGAGAGGGTGAGCATGGTGAGGCAAGGCTGGATCACATACCGAGATCTCATTTGTAGAGGTTGGTATGAAAGACTCCACAATGAAAGTACAAAACACAGAATCACTGCTAATAACCATATGCGCCCTGTAACAGAGGAGCTGCACACCTTTAGACCAGAGAAATGCAACTCAATTCAAATTTTTATTCACATCTTTGCCAATCCCTTGACTTTAGACAACTGATATGAATTGTCCCAGTCTGTATCTACATTAAAAATAAAAGTCTTCACAGACTATTATGATTAAATGTTTTAATGTATGCAAAGAGATCAGTTGAGAATAGCAGATGAATAAATTATGCTCCCTCCCCCATTCCAGAAGATACTAGATAGAGATTAAGAAATGCATTCCTACTTCTCTACCAAAATGAACCTCTAATATATTAAAGACTTGAGGAAGAGCAGTTGAACAGCCAGCCATTCCTAATAGGTTATCATACTGATTGATTGTCTTATTGCCAAGATGATGTGCCCTATTGTTTACCTAACTACAAATTAAGTCACTTTATTCTTGACCTTAACAAATTACCATACTCCACTCTTAATTGTAGGCTCTAAGACAAAATGATTATTGAGAAACTCTTTGCCTTTTTAAATGCATTGTTAAAAAAAAAATCTTCAAATGTCTTTTTAACCTTTCTTTTTCTTTCTAATTCTATGCAAATGAACCCTTCAATAGCTAATAACTAATATGTGGTTAGTACTAATGCACATGGATGCTATTGTCTGTCTCCATTAGTCTTTCAAACTTATCCAGAGGTGTGTCTGGATCAGTTTTATTACTACCTATAAAAAAAAAAAGAATTCTGAGCTTAATGTGAGTTCTGATTTGTTACAATCCTAATAAAAGCAATGTCATCATTCTTGTCTCCTTATATAAAAACCACGCAAAGCAACAATACCAAGAAGCATAGTCACAGGAGAGAACTGCATTTCTTCTCAGGCCACAAGGTTTGAGCAGGCTTTCACAATCCTTGTCAAAGGCTACTGTCCCATTCAGCCAGGTCATTAACACAGTCATTGTCTTCTGAGTTCCAAATGCACATATTTTATACTCTGGCTTTGAAATGTGGTCCCAAACACTTTTTTTAATCATAGACACTTTTCTTCCAGCCACTGGAGGTCCACCCACAGCAATTTGAAAGATTTTGATGACCCAGACAAAATAATGTCCCCTCTGGGCAGCAGCAATTTTGTATAGTGTTTACAATTTTCATATCTTTGTCTCCTTGCCTGCCTACTGCTGTGTCTTAGCCTTCTGCGTAATGTTTATTGGCAGGGGCACCCAAATATCACTTTGTCACAGATTCTCAATCAAAAGAGAAATGGTTGAAGTGTCAAGCTAAGCCAAACTCCTGGTGTACAGTTGGAAATAATCTGGTATCCTGTAAAAGGTACTTAATCCTATTTTGCTAAGAATATTTATGTGAATTAGATGTTTAGTGTTGACCAAATGTTTTCCTGTGTATGTTGAAAGGATATTTTCTATTTCCTCTTTTTCATTTTAAGGTGGGCTTGACTGATCTTTAAATACTTAACTAACCTCACCATCTTGTAATAAATGATTTCACAGTGTATTTTATAATTTCTTCATATTAATATGCAGCTTCCTCACATTTTAGTTCATAGTTACTCCTATAATTTTCACCTTTTATGATTTCCATATCATGATCTAATCTGAAAGTTATTCTCACTTGTAGAAAAATTGAGAAATTTCCCTTCTCTTCTATTCCCACTCCAAAATCTGTATTAATGCACTTCATAGTTATACTAGAATATGCCAATAAGCTATACTCATAGTTGTCTTTGCAAAAAAAAGATTTCAATATTCAATTTGTCTGATAGATATAAACCAGTTTTATACCTTGTTGCATAAACCCATGATTTCTTTTATAATCTGCCTTTATTATTTGAGAATTTCATACATTCATAAAATACATTTTGGCTTTGTCAACATTAGTACAATTATATTTTAGAAATGTGTTCATTTGCTCCTGTCTAAAGGAAATATGGGAACAAAGTGTGGAGCAGAGAATGAAGGAAAGGCCATCCAGAGACTGCTTCACCTGGGGATCCATCCCATATAAAGATACCAAACCCAGACACTACTGTGGACACCAAGAAGTGCTTGCTGACAGGAGCCTGATATAGCTGTCTCCTGAGAGGCTCTGCCAGAGCCTGACAAATACAGAGGCAGATGCATGCAGCCAACCATTGGCCTGAGCACAGAGACTCCAATGGAGGAGTTAGGGAAAGGACCGAAGGAGCTGAAGGGGTTTGCAACCCCATAGGAAGAACAACAATATCAACCAACCAGACTCCCCAGAGCTCCCAGAGACTAAACCACCAATCAATGAGTATGCATGGAGGGATCAATGACTCCAGATGCATATGTAGCAGAGGATGGCCTTATCTGGCATCAGTGGAGGAGAGGCCCTTGGTCCTGTGGAAGTTCAATGCCCCAGTGTAAGGGAATGCCAAGGTGGTGAGGTGGGAGTGAGTGGGTGGGTGAGGGAGCACACTCATAGAAGCAGGAGGAGGGGGTATGAAATAGGGTGTTCCAAGGAGGGGAAACTGGGAAAGGGGACATTTGAAATGTAAATTAAGAAAATATCCAATAAAAAAAATGTGTTCACTCTGCTAAGATGTCATAGCACTGGCATGAAATATTAATCTCTCACACTCAAGATTAGAACTGCAGTGATTTTTTTTAAATTTTAAAGTTATTGGTACTTATTATTGTTTCATGAGATATTGATGAGTTATGTTATTCTTTTCTGAAAACCAGTGTTCAGTTTTGCTGCTATCTTTTTGACTACCATATAGCACCTAACCCTCAAACTTCCTGAGCCTATGGCTTTTAAAATCTTTCTGTTCCCTCTCCCTCAATGTTGAGACTTAGGTATGGGAGTCTTAGGACTCCTCAATCCTAGACCTAGAACTATAAGCAACTAGGGGATCCTGGGAAGAAGAGAAATAATCTCTGGGGAAAAGCTCCCCAAATTGGTTATCCAATGTTAAGTAGGTCAACCATGATATCATATATATAAAAGTAACATTATGCAGATTGAACAAATTGTATTTTTATACTTAGAAATATATATTTAAGAATATTGAACTTATTTACTTAGGATTTTATACTTAGGAATATTTTATTTATGTAGTTAGGAATAATTTATATACATATATATATATGTACATGCATGTACAAATATATTTTTTTAAAAAAAAATTGAAAGAGACCATGAATATGAGGGGAAGGAATTGAGTATATGGGAGGAGTTTTAGAGGAATAAAGGGAAGGGAAAATGATATGCATTATAATTTTTTAAAAATAGACAAATATTGTTAAAAGTTACATTTTCCTGTTATGTACCACTTTTAGACGTTTTACTCCAACATGAAAGTTGCTCTGATGCCCTCTCACAAGATGCCATAAAAATGACAATCTGACAGCTCCCCAGATGAGATCACATCTGTTCTCATCTGTGCACACCATGCCCAGTACTTGGGAAAACTCCTCATCCCTTGCCCTTTCTTTGGAAATGAACTCTAATCAGAGCCTACCAAAGTTTTCAAAAAGCAGTGTGCTGGTTAGTTACCATACCCGCATCATCTGCCAGGAGTCGGACTACAATCTAATGTCTGCCTGAGTTTTCTCACACATGAATCCTCCATGGTTTCCCACTGTAGAAAGCACATCTTAAGAATGGGAGGTGCATCACTGAAACCATTTCTACATGGCTTTGAAGGGAGAGAAGAAAGCACCCCTCTCCCAAGAATGAGGAAATAAAGACTCACAATTGGTCAAATTCTCAATGAAAATCAGTTCAATGCAACTCATCCTTCCACATTTTCCTCAAGGCGTTTGTCATGATGATGGGAGTCTCTTTGAATTCTGTATATTCTGAAAAGTAGCTGTCTTATTCTGACCTTTTATAGTTATTTTGATGCCTTAGTCAAAGATACATTCTGTAACCTTTGGTGACATTTGTCATACTCAAATTGTGAAAGTTTTGTTAAACTGTAACCCTTCCTTTATTCATAAATTTTATGTGTATGGCAAGAAAGTTATAACCTACTTACACAATTGGTTTAACAGAAAGTATTTAAAGATACAGGCAAAATTATATGTTATAAATGCCAACTTTTACAACATCCAAACTCTAGAAGTAAAACAAAGACAATAATTATGTAGTTCACAAAAAGAGGCAGATGGGAGGGAATATATAAAGCTCTTAAAAAGTAAGACCTATCCCAATGATGCAACAAGATGTCTCTGTGAGATGCAGAAAATACCCTCACCAAGAACCTGTGGGAATACCTTCACCAAATACCTAGTAAGATAGCCAACCTCTTCCCCAACCCCTATTTTTCTAAAATCTTTGTACCTTTTACATGAGGACAATCCCAAATATATGTATTGCCTGACTTGTGTTTGAACACAGTGATATGTCAAGCCCTGAGATTTCACACTAGACCTTGTCAGACTGACACAAGACATCTCAAGGGAAACAAAAACCTGCTGATATCACACAGAGTGCTATACAACATACGCAGAGACCCTGATTCTCATAAATCAGAAGTTCTACTTGACTGCAACTGATCTATTTTAGAGAAGGCAATCCTGCCCGGAATCAGATTTGTCATGGCACATTCCCTTAATCCTTAGCAGCACGAGTTCTGTAAACACAGTATTTGAAGTAATAACACATTATTTTATATAAAAGCCCCAGAGCCCTGCATCCCTGAGCGCTTTCTAGTAAAACAGCCAAGTTACTTAAGCTGCTGTTTCAGCTGCTGCTTTTTGGTGAAGTTGGGAAGGTAGCATTACTGTAGGCCACTGACAAAGGGTTATTTGATATTGAAAGGAATTAGTGACTCAGAGAAGGAACTGTTTCAGTTGACAAGCCCTACAAAGAAAAGGTGGGTGCAAAAGAAATAGGCGTGAACTGAAAACAGCCACTGACCACCTATTTAACACTTGCATCCCAGAATCTTTCCTTGCCTGTGAGGCTGCCAGCTTGCTTGTGAATCTAATCCTCCTAAAACTGCTGCGTTCTCCTTTCCACCAACCAAGCGTTCGTTCACCCTTTACAAACCATCACAAAGGACTTTATGTGCTGTTTTAAGCCAGTCTCACTAAAATCTTTTCAAATGATCCAAGTGGTTATTTACTTGTTTTCCATTTCATTTCAGTGATCAAAGTGCTTGGGGAACACACATTAAAGAAGGTTTTGGATAGAAGAGATGAGTTTGACAGGCAGGTTGGGAGATACATTCAGCATACATGACAACTTTGGCAAAAAGTAAAATTAGGAATTAGCCAAGTGTTAGAGACTGGAAACTTTAAAGTCTAGCTAGAGAGAGTTCATTTAAATCACAGTGGAGAACTGTAACCTCCAGGGTTGGTTCCTCCTCCCAGCCCCACATTCCCAGAAATAAGACTCAGACTCAAAATAAATTTACAAATACCTTGGCTATATACCTAGGCTCTTCTGTGGCTAACTTGCCACTCATTATAACCCATTTCTTCTCATCTACATTCTGTCATGTGGCTGCTTACCAGTGCTCAAGCACCATGTGTCTGCACTTGCTACATCTTCCCACATAAAGCTCCCACCTGGCATTATCCCAGAACCTTTCTGTCTCCTGGAGATCCCACTTCTGTTTCCTGACTAAGCAAGCTATAGACCAAAAGATTCATTATTGATGGTATCACACCCATACAGCATAAGATATTCTCTCTACAGGTAACCACTGAGGAAACTTGGGCCACCTCACATATAGACACTGTAGTAGTGCTGTACAAACAAATCAACATAAGTTAAAACAGCCAAGTTGTACATATATAACATTGTATAATATAATAGATATTAATGAATATTTCTTCTATAAAGACTTTCAGAATCTAAACCATGCCTACGACAATGGAATGCTTTTGTTTGAGTTGGAGGGTTTCACTATAAGCTATACCCATAAATAATTCTCCTATAGTCTTTTCTCTTATTCTTTATTACTATTGCTTATGCATGTATGTATGGGTGCGCCACACATGTGTATGGCCACAGCACACGTGTGAAGGTCTCAAGATAACTTTATGAAATTGTTTCTCTCTTTCCATTATTATATGGGTTCCAGAGATTGAACTGTGGTCACCAAGCTTGTTTGGCAAGTCATCTTGGCAGCCCTTACTCTTTTTTTTTCGTGTGTGTGTGTGTGTGTGTGTGTGTGTGTGTGTATGTGTGTGTGTACATGTGGGTGGGTGTGTGGGTGTGTGTGGGTGTGTTCAGAATTTTCTTCTTTTTTATTTTTTTTATTTCTTTTTTTAAAAAATTAATCATTCCATTTGTCTACATTTCAACTGATATCCCACTTCCTGGTTACCCCTCCACAAACTCCCCATTCCACATCACCCTTTCCCCCTCCCCTTTGCCTCTATGAGGGTGCTCCTCCATCCATCCACCTTTACCTACACCACCGCTCCAGCATCCCCCTATGCTGGGGCATCAAACCTCTAGAGGGCCAACAGTCTCATCTCCCATTGATGTCAGACAAGGCCATCCTCTGCTATATATGTATTTGGAGCCAGCCCCTATTTTTATCTTTTGAAAGAAGGAGCTAGTTCTCTCTTAAGGATTAAATGGGGATACTACTAAAAGCCTCTTTCACATGTATTAAATATAATGAGCAATAAACAAAATATTATTATTTTACTCTAATTTTTACTTGCACCTGTATCCTTCACTAGATCTCCTTGAAACATTTGTCAAATCAAAACTAATAGCTGCTCTTAATTGTAAAGTTACGGTATTATTAGTATGGTGGTTAATCTTGAGTGTCAACTGGTTATAGAATCACCAATCACCTTGGAAATTTAGCTACACCTCTAGGTATGTCTGTAAGGGCAGAGGTCCACCCAGAGTGTGAGTCATACCATCCCTTGGGCTGGAGCCCAAGATGAATAAAAAGGGGGAGGGAGGGAGTGAAGTATTGGCATTCTCCTTTCTGATTCCTGGCTCACCAAGATATGACAGGAGCTGTCCTACCATGGCTTCCCTGCTGTGGACTGAATCCTTAGTAACTGTGTGTAGAAATAAATAGTTCTCTGCATTTTATTGTTTCTGTCAGGTATGATTATAGCAGTGAGAAAGGAACTGATACAAACTGATTATTGGTATACAGATTTGTCCATAGTCCCTGTTGGGTCTTTATATTTAAAGACAAGAAAAGGAAGGCATTGACGAAGATATTGATTGTCTCATACCTGTGGCAGACACAAGACTTTTAACCAGGTATCGCATTCAAACTACTACAGCTGACTGACTATTAAGAGCATGGAAACCTACATACATACACAAATATGTTCATGTGGTTTCTGGTTACTTATAAAGAGTAGAGATTAGTCTAAGTCAACTTTCTTTCCTTTGTATGTTTTTTTCCTCTCTCTATGGTCAGAATCAGAAACACCCACTAAAATAATCTTCAACTGTGACTTACCTAATGTGCTCTATCACAAGAAGCCATAATCCTTCTTGAAAATGGTTTCTACCCTAATGAATTCTGGGTGTTTGTTTGTTTGTTTTGTTTTTGTTTTGTTTGTTTTGTTGTTTTGACTCTCTTCAGCATGTAGAAGTTTGTCTGGACCCCAGCTGTAGTCTTATGCCATCTTCATTTCAGATCAGGGCTTAACCCCTAGTTTCAAACTCTGCTGCCTTTATATCTAGTTTAGCCTACCCTTTATCTAGTCCAAGACCTTGGTAACCAACTATATTCTCTTGACTCAATTCTTTTAGAATCTATCATTTGGGGTATGTGTATATGTTGATAATCACTCCAACTGAGACTGTATCCCAGAAACCACAGACAAATTTTAATTTTTCAGATCCTGTTTCCTCTTTGAAAATATATGGAAAATATCAAGAGTTGACTCAATGTGTTGCCATAAGACTAAAATAAAATGATAAAAGTAAAATACATGAGATGATATTTGGTACATAACAAAACTGAAATGTGTGTTAGATGATTAAAGATAAAACAGGATAATCTAATCTGCTGTTTCATCTCCCTCAATACCCTCTGCATCTGACTTTATCCTGTGAGACTGAACTCAGTTGTCATCTTTTCTCAGACTTGTCCTCCTTTGTGCTCTCACCAACAATCCAACAGGCTAGTCAGATCACATTCCAGATCATCAGACTACCTTCTTCCTGAAGAAACTGGTGTGTATCCATGTGCACAGTGAATCTGAGGTCATTAGATAATATTCACTTCTGTCTCCTCAGTGATAATCAGAAACTGAATTTTTCTGGTGGAAGAGGTATATGATCCTATCATGAAACCATCTAATAAAGGATTGACAAGTGTATACTTAATGATGTGGAATCAGGCAGAAGATTGGAGAAGAAGCATTCATTAGCTTATAACTGGTTCAATCTGCCAGAGATTGAAAGCATTCTCCCTTCACTCTGAAGGCAGAGTCAGGCCATCTCCTTATCAGGGACTAAATAGAGGATGCAGAAGATGTGAAGTGTTCCAGAGGGAACTGAATCATGGAGACTAAATAAGATGCTCCTATGAAATGAATTGTGGGCTCTGAGAAGACGGTGAAGTTCTATCTTCTAGTACCTATCAATATGACCTCAATCAATACAGAGTCATTAAGTGTACTGGACTACATATACATGTATATACATACATATGTATGTATGTATGTATGTATGTATGCATGTATATAATGGAAGAGGAAAGTGTGATCCTAACACCACCAATGAATTAAAACATGTACAGAAGAAAAGTGTTATATATAGATAATGGCCAAGATTAGAGTGTTCTAAGATCCAAGAGACAACAAAATTTTCAAAAACCACGAAAAAGTATGGAGTAAAGTCTGCCTCACTGCTCACAAAACAAAAACAAAAACAAAACAAAACAAAAAAAAAAACTCTCTACCAACATGTGATATTGAACTAACTTGGTCTCCAGAACTATGAGGTATCTCTTTTGCTTAAGCCACCCTGTCTATAGTAGTTGGTTGCAGCAGTCATGGCAGATTATAGACAGTAGGAAAAGGACATATGAGATGCCCTTTAAAAGGAGACTGACTCCTAGGAATTGATTATGAACTGCAACACAAAAATGAGGTGAAAAGAAAATAGTCAAGGCTGACTATCACTTTAACTTGAGGCACCGAGATCCTAGAGTTGTCACTTACCAGACTGTGGAATGCAGAATCACCTTCTGTGAATTTGAATTCATCAGAACTCATGACATCATGGATTATAGAGGTAAGCTTGCTATTGCCATCTTACTAGACCAGCACAATTCCTAACTAAATTCTAAACACTTATTCTTATATACACAGAAAAGTACTGTTCTCATCCTTTATCAAAGAAGCTCCTCTTTGCAGAAGGTGACCATCACAAAACACATTATTGTTCAAACTACAGAGAACAAATGATTACAAAGTTCCTGAACCCCGAAATTATATGTACAACACAACCCTAGTACCTAAGGCTCAAGGAACATTATGATGTGGCGGGGGAGGGGGGGCTGGAAAACTGTAAGAGCCTGAAGACCCAAAAGTCTGCTGTGAGATTGTGTCTATTGAACATGGCAGGGAGGCCACTATGTCCA